>JAFEMH010000619.1:327500-691656 GCA_022495995.1 Adenophora triphylla var. japonica | reverse complement strand
TAGATTATTAATATGCAATCAATTTCCATTTTCCTAAAATGGAACCCAATGGAATTCTTGGTCAAAAGTCGGTCAAACCTCACTTTCCAAAACCAAAATTCCAACAGAAGTTGCATTCCAACTGTATTTGAATGCAATCCCTGCTGTAGTACTTCTCTTAGTATTGTACTTTGTTTACTTGTGATATTGTACATGAAGTGATACTTATGGAAGATTAAATTGTAATGCTAAAAGTATGAAGATAAAGAGAAGCTATATCTGATAAGCTGTACTTGATATAGTCTCGTCTATTTGCAGTAAACCTTACCAATTTGAGTATTTTCATCCAAAAAGGAAAAAATAAAAAAAAAAAGAAATAAGAAGATACAATGTACAATGCTATTTAATACTGTCATGTTCTAATATCCTTACACCTCCTATGTTTGTTCATTGTTCACAAAATGCATATCTAGCTACGAGCAAATTTGCAGAATCTACTATATTCCTTTGTCAGAGACTCAGTTTGTTATTCCATAGTTAAAGCAGTTATTTAAACCAGATAACTAGCTTGACTTGTGTGAAGTACTACCGACATTCAGGTCTTGATTCTCTTGGACATGAGAACATTGACAAGTCTATGCAGAATAGAAGAACTTAGGTAATAAGTGTGGCTTGTATTCTAATTGATGCCCTGTCCAATGTCTACACGGACAGAATGAGTTTACTATACAAGAACCTTATTTGTGTCCGCCGCAACGGGCAGGTGATTTCCCCTTTACTTGTTTTCACATTTCATGCCTATGATTACTGCCTTTCCCTCTCTCTCTCTCTCTCTCTCTCTCTCTCTCTCTCTCTCTCTCTCTATTTCTCCTTGCTTCTGGCTTTATATTTGCTTCATTCAACAGTATAACTACTTTTTATTTTAACTTTTCTCTGCTGAATTTATCATAATCAGTCTTCCCCTTTCATCTAACTGTTTGATCTACTTCAAATTACTGTGATACTTCTTACAGGTAAATCATCTCTAACAACGGTCGATTGTTATCATACAATCAATGAAAGACAAGTTTTGGCAGGTCTGTGATGCAAGCAGTCTCGAGGGTCAGTTGCCTTGTTGTCCTTGGAGTTCTGGATTATAGTTCAAAAATTTACTTCTAAAATGGGGAGCAATTTTGTTTAAGAACCTTTAAAATACTTTACCCAAATTTTATGTCCGAGAGCAAAGATATAAATAAGAATAATAAAGAGGTTATTTAACTATTTCTCTCCGATCTCGAACAGTTTAAGTACATACCAATCTACTTGGACATTATCATGAAACAAAAAAAAAAGAAAAGACAATTGTGAGTCTCACTTTAAGGAAGTAAGTCTGAGGAACTTGTGATGGAGTGGTTGGAGGAATCAGTTCCGAGGTAAGCTGGGCTGCATTGGATGTCGTCTAGGTCCCTCAGAGTAGGGTAAGGACCATTAAGCTGCATATGAGTGATAATTTGATGGAGCTCCGAAGCTTCTTCCTTAAGCTGAGTATTCTCTTGAAGGACCCGATCATATGGGTTTCTGAGAAATTGTTTAGTTTGTCTCCGCTGTTGGTGGTTTTCATTTCGGAGCCAAAGAACTTGTGACCAAAGTTCATCAGCAAGTGCTTCTGCTTGCGCATACGTGATCGTCAGGGCAGACTCTCTGTTCGAAATCATTCTTCTCTGCTTCCTCTCATTGAGTATACTTAATTGTTGCTCATCTCCTTCATCAGAGGTTGAGTTACTGCTAAAGCATGTTGTCTGCTGAGTAAGTTGTCGAATTTGGAGGAGAGATCGGAAGGTTGTATAATGGGTTAGAGATTCTGCTAAATGTCAAAAGTTGGTATATTGTTTGGGGTTAGGCTAAAATGCGCTGGGTAAGGCGCTGGGTTTGGAGGAACTAGGGTAATGAAGTTCTGCAATCTCACTGGCTTGCATGGTTGTGGTATTATCTTGTAGTTTTGGTAATGGACTAGGATGTTAAGGTATATTTAGGTAGTAGTTGGTTTGGAAGGCGGATGAGGGAAGTATGAATTTTATAGTATGTGAAAAGGTTAAGTGGTCCCACAAGTAACAGTAGAGTTTCTCAAAGATGGATTATGACAATATAATGTTAGAGGATGTGCATATACTTATGTGTCGTGTGAGATGCAAATAGAGGTCTATATGAGCCTTTCATACCCTATATGGTCATGCAATGGGTTACATGTACATATAATTATTTTGAGAAATTATTTGTGGCAAACAAACATGGATACAAATATTGAGATCAAAACATGCTTTCATCACGCACACTTGCTCAGAGAGAGAGAGAGAGAGAGAGAGAGAGAGAGAGAGAGAGAGAATTTAGTGGGGTTATATAGACCTTTTCCATAAGTGGGGGTTCAAGAGGTCAATGCTAAAACTTGAGTTTGGCAAGCCCTTTTCCATAAGTGGGAAAGATTATACAAGAAAATGATGACTCAACAACCACTGGATCCACTGACTTAGTACAACTGATCCCTCATCTACTAGTATATTTTGGATTATTAGGAAACTCGGCCCCTTCAATCAGTGGCACATTATTGTAGGAAGGTGTTTCTCAGTCATTATAATATGCGGAGAAAGTGAATGATGAAAATTTCCACACCATTTTTGAAGAATGACAGCAGCACAGTCTACATTGTGATTGGTAATTGGGAAAGCTAGTAGACTAGAGGGCGATGCATGTGATGTGATCTTTTACCAGATAAATAATCCCATCCCATTCATTCTCTTTATGTTTTCTAAAGGAAACTTGTTGTTTCTGGTTTCTCTGACGTTAATCTATTGGATGAAATGCTACTAATTTCCATTTACTTTTTATCTAGGGCTAGGGCTGTAGGAGAGAGACTCGCTTGTCCTTTTTTGAAGCAATTTCTAACCAGGCTTAGAGCTTTACAGAATCTTAAAAACAGAATAATTAATCAGAATATGATTAACAACAAGGATTGTTCTGCCTTCTGTCTGCATATACCTTATGGTTATATGTGGAGTTGGTTGATATATGATCCATGGAAAGGAAATACAGTCTTCCACTAATGTCAAGAACTTTTGTAATGCATTAAGAAGCAGCATAGCCATTCTATGGATGCAAATACTCTTTCCCTACTCATTTTGAGTGGACTGAATGGTCAACAATATCATTAGAAAAGAGAATTATTATGGCGTCCCCTACCACTGCAGCACCAATTAGATCAAAACACATCCATAAACGCAAAACCATCTTGCTTCCATGTGTCCGACATGTAGCCTGAAACCTTCTGCCGATGTGACAAATAGATTTCCCTACCGTTGTGCTTATTTTAGTGATACGTTAAAGGAAATAAATAGTAAAGCCAAGGTGAATTGATAAATTATCTATGTTCCATACTAATGTCAAGAACTTTTGTAATGCATTAAAGGAAATGAAGTCACAGTTTGCTCAAACTAATTAACTAAGACAAATTTCATTTTGTGTTTTATTGAAAGTGGAATTCATTTTGAAAAAGAGTTAGTACTGTGCTCCAAAAGGCACATCTTTAATCTTGCGATAATTATTTTTCTTTCTTAGCTGTCTGTCTGGTGAACATTATCCCTCTCCCCAACTTCTTCTTGTATTTAATATGATACCACAAGATTTCCTTTTTCATTGCTATAAGTTAACAACTGTGTCACTTTTTTCATTTTTTACTTATTCTTAATTTTTTTATTCCCACTTCTCTGCTTTCACTATAAAGCCCAAAGTTACCAGTACCACCTTTTTCTTTTCTTTTCTTTTCTTTTACTAGTACTTGTTTTTATACAAGCTTTCTCAAATTCTTTATTTTATTTAAGTAGATAGTACAAATGTTGAATACTCAACTTGTTAGTGCTTCTATCTCTCTTCTTATCGTTTCTGTACATGTTCTTTTTATATTATTAATTGCTTTGTTTCCAAGAAAAAGTATATAGAAAGCTTTACAATGTCGATGTTACATCATTGTTGCCATTGTTGTTGTTTTACAAATGTTGATCTCGATGTTATCACTTGTGTTGTCGTCGTGTCTTTGACAGTTTAAAATGAGGATAGTTACTACATGTTATTTATAAATTACAAATTAATAGTTAATTGTTTACATGTCTTTTGCTATTTGTTTGTTGGAAACATGGTTGAACAAGTCAATGTTGGTACATTCTACACGCGTGACAAATGAAGAAAGAAAGAGAAGTTACACATAAATCCTCATTTATGTGTGTAATGGTAGAGGACCAAGTAATTATTGTGTTAGATGCTTATCTAATTAAGAGGCTGAAGATAAGGCGTACAAGGTTGAATAAGCTTGGCCAGACACAGTGTGGAAGCATAGTATCTTGTAGTCTCCTACAAACTTGGAAGGTGGAGCTTGAAAGTAGTATTCTCTCATGGTATGTTTTAAGGTGAGATTGAGTAAGCTACAAGTTTTAGAAGGCTTTATATAAAGTGCAAGCGTTAAAGCTGACTTCCAATCACCCGGAGTCCGAGAAGTTGAGATTTGCGCGAGTTAATACATTTATGTTCGGTGTTATTTCCATGTGACCTTGTCAATGTGTCCAACCTCATTGAGTTATCGTGAATAATTTTCATTCGCTAGGGTGATTACGTGTGTGAGATAGTGAGTTTTTGTAAAGAGTGTGTTCTATAATAGTTGTTCCACTGTGCTATTGAATAGAAAATCATTAGGAAACTTTTGACCTTGTACTGACATTTTATTCTTAAAGAATCTTACTATTCGGGCACGAATTAAGTTATATATATATATATATATATATATATATTTATTTATATAACTTGAAAAAAATCTATTCTCTTATACTCCCTCAGTCCTGGCCCAAAAGCTGTTGGGATTGGATCTACTTCTGAGGAAGAGGAGGAGCCTAAGAGTCGGAGAGGTGGTGAGATCGAAGGAGGAAAAACTTCGTCGGGATCTTACGTCGTTGAGAGCGACGCGGCGCTCGTGGTGGAGAGCGACAGCGGCTGGAGAGTTGCCAGCGAGGGTGTATAAGCTTCGGGCGGTGCAGGCAGGCGCTGTGTTGCGGCCTTGAGGCGGCCGCGCTTCGCCCGAGATCTTCGGCGCTGATTTTTATTCGGTTTCCTATTTTGATTAGAACTCTTCTTAAATTAGATTTAGGGTTCCTTGTATTACTATATAAACATAAATCCGGCCTAGAATGCACATTGTAGCTTGACATATTAGAGAGACTAATAACATATTGGCTTGGCAATTGCCCCAGGACGTAGTTCACGAGTTGGTAGAATGAAGCCGGGTAAACAACTTCTTGTGTTCTTGTGTGTGATTGTGTTTCTTTCTTGTACGTGTGGGTGTGTTGATTTCTTTGTGTTGATTGCAACGTGAGGGAGCACCAATTTCACAACAAGCCCAGTATCCCGAGCTTTGGTTCGGAGGATTAAAAATCTTTTCATTAGTTGATTAATTTTGAATCGCGTTCTTGGGATTTTGGTGAAAGCGATCAAGATGAAGAACCATATCGAGAAATTCGGCGGTGTGAATTTCACGTTTTGGAAAACAAGGATTGAAGACTACCTTTATTGTAAGGATCTTCATAAGCCCTTGAAGGAGAAGCCCGAAGACATGTCACAAGGGGATTGGGAGACGTTGGATCGGAAGAGCGTTAGGAGCGGTAAGGAGTGCCACTAGCAGCGGCGTTGCGCGGAACGCTATGGCCCATGGAGGCCAAGACAGCGGTGGAGTTGCTACAAACGGTCGGACATGTATGAGAAGCCGTCGAATATCAATAAGGTGCATTTGATAAAGAGGTTTGCGAATGCGAAAGATGTCGGAAGGGCGAGACGGCGGCAAGTCATATCGGCAATTTGAAAGGTATGGTGGACGATTGAAAAGTGTTGATATTACTTTCTCAGATGAAGTGCTAGCTTGTTTTCTTCTAAAATCATTGCACGATAGTTGGGAGGTTCTTTGTCCATACAACGATTAGTACGTCAGCAGCATTGGTGTATACGGAGGTTAGAGATCTCGTCTGAGAGGAGTTGCGAAGGAAAGAGAAAAGGGGAGAATCGTCCAGTAGATGGGGCTGCACTTAGGGTGGAGAGAAAAAGGGGTGGACCTAAGGGGAAAAAGGTCAAGTGCTACAATTGTGGTGAATTGGGGCACATCGAGTTATATTTGTCAGGAAAAGGTGGTGGTGCGCGCGTGGTGGATGATGGTGGTGATGTATTAATCCTAGGGGAGGAAGCGATCGGGTGAAGATTGGGTGTTGGATTACGGAGCTTCTTGTCAATGCTAGTGGGGATGCGGAATCAATGAGGCGTTACAAAACCGGAGATTTTGGGGTTCTCTATCTTGGTGATGGTCAACCATTGAAGATCGAAAGGTAAGGGGATGTAATGATGAAGACACTAATGGGGCTGTTTCGACTACAACGTGATGCATGTTCGGATTTGAGGAGAAGGGTGATTTACGTAGGACAACTTGACGAGTGAAGGGTATGGTGTTTCTTTCATTGGTGGGTCTTGGGAAGTCACAAAAGGGGCTCAGGTGTTGGCTCGTAGGGTTAAGGGGAAGATGTTGTATTCTACCTACAATGTCGATGTTCGTTCGGTGGGAGCGAGAGGCTTAAGAATCGGCTGTTGGTGTAAAAGGGAGACATCAGAAGCGGTATGTTGGGGAGGACACAAGAAGTTGATCAACGCGGTGTGGATGTCGAGGAGCCACTAACGAGAGAGCGGTTTCGAGACCAAGAACGATCGATGCGAGAAACAAGGTGTGTCCAAGTTTGAAGGGGAGGCATTGCGAGGAAGGTGGGTGCGGAGGGAGAAGGCGAAGTTAGACTTGCGGGGAGAAATCAAGGTAGAAGCTAATTTGGGGAGGCAAGAACGATCTAACACGGAGAGGTTGAAGCGTCGCTTGGTTTCAACTCGCCTGTAGTACTTGAGGAGAGGAGAGGTAGTGTCGAAAGCCAATATGGAGGGAATGTGTTCGAAGGTCTTTACTACTGTGGTGGGAGTTAATGGGTGATTTTATGTTTGTTGGTTTAGTCTCAGGTGGGAGATTGTTGGGGATTGGATCTAAACTACAAGGAAGAGGAGGAGGCACTAAGTCGGAGGAGGTGGTGAGATCGAAGGAGGAAAAACTCGTCGGGATCTTACGTCGTTGAGAGCGGCGCGCTCGTGGTGGAGCGGCCGCAGTGGAGGTTGACGAGGTGTATAAGCAGTTTGTTGAGGCGGCAGTGGCCTTGAGGCGCGCGCCGCCCGGGATCTTGGCAATGATTTTTATTGATTTCCTATTTTGATTAGAACTCTTCTTAAATTAGATTTAGGAGTTCCTTGTATTACTATATAAACATAAATCCGGCCTAGAATACATTGTAGCAACATATTAGAGAGACTAATAACATATTGGCTTGGCAATTGCCCGGACGTAGTTCGCGAGTTGGTGAATGAGCCGGGTAAACAACTCTTGTGTTCTTGTGTGTGATTGTTTCTTTCTTGTACGTGTGGGTGTGTTGTTTTCTTTGTGTTGATTGCAACGGGGAGCACCAATTCCGCAAGCAAAAACATTAGGACTTTTATCAAAAACTTCGCTCAAAAACATGCTATTTACAAAAAAAACATGTAAGTTGTGATTTTACAAAAAACTATTTAGCTAAATATGAATATTACAAAAAACTATTTTGCACACAAAACACACACCCATCTCTCTTTATCAATTTATTTTTTAATTGTAAATACGAAATTAAACTTTGTACATTCAAGCTGTCTCGAGTTTGATTAGTTGATCAAACCTTGACTCGTTTAAGTTGGACTTTGAATCATCATAAACATAATTGAAATGTGTCCATGTGTATGTAACATAACATAAGTATACTCCTTCCGTCTCTCAAAATGATTTTCTCCGTCCCAAAATGATTTTCTTGTCGTCTCAAAATGATATTCTCATTTTTTTCCCGTTATTACGAATGAATTTTGAGCAACAGTTTTGTCCCAATTTTTTGCCCTTACTACGAATACGAATGAACTTTGATCAACAATCTTAGATTGATTTAATTATCCTAATGAAAATTCAATAATAAGTTTTAGATTTTCATTTGTATAATTAAGTTAACCAAGATTATTGCTCGAAGTTTTTTCGTAACGACAAAAAAAAAAGAAGTGGAAAAATTATTTTGGGACGGGTGCGTATATAGTCTAATGGAGCAACTTGTTTTTTTCATCATTCGTGACATGTGATTTAAGCTTTAAAAAGCAAGTTAGGAATCAGTAACACAAGCTAGAAAACTTTCTTTAAAACATATCCAAAACAGCAATATTAAGGAATATTTATCAGTTGTTTATCATTTGTATCAGTTGTTTATCATTGGATATGAAGAGAAAAACATGTTTATCAGTTGTTTACCATTTGTATCAGTTGTTTATCAGTTATTTTATCAGTTGTTTATCATTTGTATCAGTTGTTTATCAGTTTTTATCAGTTGTTTATCATTTGTATCAGTTGTTTATCAGTTATTTTATCAGTTGTTTATCATTTGTATCAGTTGTTTATCAGTTTTTATCAGTTGTTTATCAGTTATTTTATCAGTTGTTTATCATTTGTATCAGTTGTTTATCAGTTGTTTATCAGTTGTTTATCATTTGTATCAGTTGTTTAACAGTTATTTTATCAGTTGTTTATCAGTTATTTTATCAGTTGTTTTTATCAGTTGTTTATCATTTGTATCAGTTGTTTATCAGTTATTTTATCAGTTGTTTATCAGTTGTTTTTATCAGTTGTTTATCATTTGTATCAGTTGTTTTTATCAGTTGTTTATCATTTGTATCAGTTGTTTATCAGTTATTTTATCAGTTGTTTATCAGTTGTTTTTATCAGTTGTTTATCATTTGCAAGGAAGTGGTATCAAGAGGCGATGATTTTTAGATTGTTGTTGCTATGAGATGGATTGTTCTCACTAAATGATTTTTTTTAAAATTGTTCATGATGAATTATATTTGTGCAAAACTTAAAGTTTGAAAATGAATGACAAGATTGTTTTACATTTTATGTTTATTCTTTTTTATTTTTTTTAAAGAAAATAGTGCTTTCAATTTACAAAAGTAGTTTTTGTAATTTTTATAAAAGTTTTTGTAATTTCCATCTTGTGTGTATTTTTTTGTAATTTCCATCTTTTAAAATGAGTTTTTGTAAATGCCCCAAAACATTATCCCTTTACCGTTGAGAACGGAAAATAAGAAATAATGTTATTAAAGTAGGTGTTGTGAGTGGGAGGAGAGAGAATGAGTGGAGAGAATAGTAAGTTTGAAAAGTGTTGTGAGTATGACAGTGGGTCGTGAATAAAGAAGTATTAAAAAATTCCTTTTAGGAAAGTGGGACTTTAAAGTGGGGCCTTGAAAATAGTAAAATGGGTAATGTTTTATGGGACGGAGGGAGTATTTATTTTTATTATTTATAACGCTTTGAAATTTCAATTAATTCCATTTATTTTGGATTTGTGTGAAAATTTTGTTTTTATTGTTGACAATACTATTTTCAAAACTTGTGAATTTTCTCAATTATATAAAGCTATTTGACAATTTCATTCAAGTGTGGGCCATTCTAACAGAAACATAAAAATCACAAGAATTAATGATACACACACATATACTACCCTCCATCTCATTACAATTCACACAATTGGTCAATTATATACTATCCTCCGTCCCATTACAATTCACACAATTGGTCAATTGTATGAATTTTTGATCAATGATTTTATGAATATTTAGATATTTCTTTGTAATTTTAAAAATTATTATTGCTTCACCATTAGAAATATTATCAATAACTTTTTTTAGAATTACATAGAGATATCTAGACATTCATAAAATCATGATAAGTGATTGATTGACCGCGCTATGATTTGTAACGGGACGGAGGGAGTATATAAGGAAGGGAAATTGTTTATTACTCCCCTAACAAATCTAACTGGTGCAGGTGCGTGTATCTCCCATTGTTTTTAATATCCTCACTATTGAAATCATAGCTGAATCTTAAGGTTATATATGATGCTGCTTTCAATGTGACCAAAATTATTTATTAATACATGGAGTCTGCAACTATGATTATATATAGCCCATATATCGCCATATTTCTATTCCCAAGGGTATGGTCTTGTGGAGATATTTTGTAATATTTTTTCTTTTTTCTTGTTATCTTGTTTTTTTATATAAGATATGTAATTTAGGTAGATTTCTTTTTCACATAAAAAAGTAGAATATATAGTTATGATAGAATACTAGTCAAAGTAGAATATTGTGTATATATAGGGTTGTATCAATTGTATTTCTTCAAGGAGTGATAATATTTTCCCCCTCACATATTTTCGGTTCTAACTTGGTATCAGAGCACGGTTTTGGTCCGGCCATGACCACCGAGGCTAGCGGAGAAAAGAAAATTATGGATGAGAGGCGATCTCCATATTTTCTTTCGACAAGTTACAATCCAGGAATGATCTCACTCACGTTCAAGCGAAGGGCGAGAATTTGAAGAATGGACTAGGAATTTTGAAGGGATCATTGAGGATAAGGCAAAAAGCAGTCTTCATTGATTGAACCATTGAAAAACTTACCATGGAAGATTAATTGAAACATTGGCAAACGGTAAACTCAATGGTAGTTTCATGAATTTTTAACACCATTGAGCCAGAAGCCTTCGTTCCACGGTGAGCTATGTGGATGATGCAAAGACAATATGGGACAATTAGCGGAAGAGGTTCTCGGTTGGAAACGGACCTAGGATTCAGCAATTGAAGGCGGATTTAGCAAATTGCAAGCAACAGAAAGGTGAAAGTGTGGCGGCCTATTTTGGTCGCGTGAAGTAATTATGGGACGAGTTGAATGACTTTGATACATTTCTGACTTGTTCATGTAAGGGGTGCAGGTGAAACATTAGCACGAAGCTAGTCCAACGACGTGAAGCAAAAGGTTTCATCAATTTGTTATGGGGCTTGATGCACCGAAGTTTGAGAACGTGAAATCCTCCATACGAACCGAGAATCTTTGCCTAATGTAATTAACGCATATTCCATGGTTGCACGAGATGAAAGAGTCCGGACGGCTGCATGATGATTATCCGAAGTGCTGCTAGCTTTGCTTGTTTAGACGATTGTGGGATCAAATATGCGCGCGATCGTACAAGTGGTTCGAAGATAGAGAGAAAGGAGGTGAGCAGTGTTGTTTGTTCTCACTGCAAGAAAAAGGGACATGATGTAGATACGTGCTACAGGCTGTTGGGGTATCCAGATTGGTGGGGAGAACAGCGCTTAAGGAACATGAAAGGATGAGGCGGAAATACTTCGTCTACGGGAAGAAAAAATCCATGAGTCAACACGGTGCATTCTAGCGGTGAGGGAGTTGCTGGGATGACAGATGATGATCGGGCTGGCTTGCTGGGGTTCACGCCTGAACAATGGACTCACTTCAAGGAGTATGTGCAGACAATTGATCGCACAACTGACCGCACAACTGGGAGAACGAATGGTAAGACAATTAATGAACCTTGGCTAGTCGATAGTGGAGCTAATAGACACATAACATGTAATATTGCTTTGTTGGAAAACGTACGACAGATTGAGGCTAACCATATAGGATTGCCCAATGGAAGATATATGATCGCCACAAAAGAAGGAGACGTTGCCATCAGATCACGTCTGCATTTGAGAAATGTTTTATATGCTCCCACATTCAACTGCAATCATTTATCTGTCTCTCAATTATTGAATGATTCCAATCATATATTGCATTTTTCTGACAAATTGTGTGTTGTACAGGATCGAGTCACGAAGATTTTGATTGGAACTGGTGAACAAGATAGGGGGTTGTACTAATTGAGGGGATCAACAGGGACACATGCTTGCAACATTAGAGAATCTGAAAGCTATCAGTTGTGGCATCAACGACTTGAACATCCATCAAGTAAAGTGGTTGGTTTATTGTCTTTTATTAATCGTAGTAGTATTGATAAAGACGTTTGTGGGATTTTCTGTAAAGCCAAATAGAGTAGGGATAAGTTTTCGATTAGTGACAATAATTCTATTGAAATTTTTGATTTAATTCATTATGATATTTGGGGTGATTATCGAAAGCCTGTGTGGAGCCGTTTATTTTTTGACCATTGTGGACGACTACTCTCGTGCCGTGTGGGTTTACTTGGTTAAATCCAAAAGTGATGTTTCTCAAATTTTGAAAAAATTTCTTGTCATGGTCGAACGGCAATTTAATAAACGTGTCAAGAAAATTAGGAGTGACAATGGGATGAAATTTACTTATTTAGAAAAATATTTTATTGAAAATGGCATTGAGCACCACACCACTTGCATTCGTACGTCCCAACAAAATGGAAGGGTGAAAAGGAAGCATAGACATATTTTGAATGTGTCTCGTGCTTTAATGTTTCAAACAAAATTACCGGTGAAATTTTGGGGGGAGTGTGTATTAGCGACAGGGCACCTTATTAATCGGCTACCCCTTCAAAATTATTGAATAAGCTGCAGAAAACCCCCTATGAAATTCTTTTTTGGAAAAATCCCCTAGATTGATTTATCAAAGCAATCTCTTGGTACTCTCTAGGATCTAGCCTTTCATTGACTTTATAGGCCGTCGAGCATGATCGCTACCATCATCTCGATCTCTCTTGCGATTCAGACCCTTCAAGGAAGAACATCCATCAAGGCGAGTGAAAACAGATTTTGAAAGCCTCTTGAAGACATTAGGCATATCCAAAGCTTGCATCTTTCCAGGACGGCCGGTACCTCTTCTTTCATACCAATCACCATCTAGGAAATCTTGGGTTGGATCAGTTCTCACATTAGCAGGATCTGATTGAGCCTCGCTGCTTCTCAAAACACTGCTCTCCACAAAAGAGTTTCCTAATAATGGATGCCGTATCTTATCAATATTTTCCACATTTAGGTTGCCACTATGGAGGAACCAATCCAAGTACTTATCCGATAAGAAGACGCTTGCATCAAAATTTCGAAGGTTCGTCCAACGATCTCGACTGGTCTCTTCACCCCAAGCTTGAGCTAGCACCCTTGCAAACTATAGACCAATATAGGATACTTCACGAGAGGCTCCTTCAGAAATAAAGGTATCCTGTTGTTGACCGAATTGACGGAGCACCCGCTTGGGAAAATGGAAAGAGGAATCTCGCAAACCTGGAAGTACAACTCTGTCAAAACCCTTGGTATTGGCAACATACTTGTTCAACCCCCAAAATGGTGGACACCAAATAATATCTGTGGTACTGGCCTTTGCAATCAATTGAGCCCACTCATCTTCCGAAAGATCCTTGATCAAAAGCTTCCTCATATGATACATAAAAGGGGAATACTCCAACGAAAGGGCTACCAATTTGAGATGTTCCCTAAGCCAAATGGTCAACAAAAGAGGACTTCCTTGAGTCATGGCATTGATCCTATGCAGCTCATCAAGATCATGAAGGGTCTCACCCAATACTAAAGGGAGAATGTTCCTAGAACGTCCCCTAGCTTGCAAAACAATTTCCACCAATTGGGAGTAACCCAAGCCACCCCTGCATGCGAACAATACATCTCCAAAAAGAGAAAGAGCCAAAAAATTCTGTTTGTAAACATGGAAAGTCTCATCATCCGAATCTCCACCAAAACGTTCGAGAAAAGAAGAACAATCCACCCACCGACTGTGAACCAAATCATAACAAATATCAAGGGGAATTCCCAATAACTCATTCAAAGCAACTGAATGATTCCTATCATACTTAGGAATCACAATTTCACCGGTCAAAGGCATATCCAAGATAGAGGCAAATTCCTCTATGGTGGGCACCATCTCATTGAGGGAAAAATTAAAGAGATGAAGAGAAGAATCCCAAAATCTAGCAGCTCCCTGCAGAAGATTCCATTCCAGTTGGAGGTTCTTCAAAATAAAGAGGATTCTGAACCCAAATTCTTCAATAAACCTATTGCGAGCCCGATTGTGAAATGATCTCACAAATCTCCTTGATGCCTGCTTGAAAGCCTGAATTACGTCAAGAGGCAAAGAAACTTCATCAACAATCATGGATGTTGGAGCAATTTCCTTGGAAGCCATGGATCAAAGGGTTGAAGAAGGAAGCAAGAATTTGGCCCTAATGGAATGTCTCTAGAGTTTTAGAGGCTTGAATGAAGTATTTGACTGGACTACATGTGTTTATAAAGGGAAAACTTGACATAATCATGTTCGAAAAGGAAAAGTACTCTTGCCTGGGAAGCGTGTATTGCGTGAGACACATTGTCTCGCGCGAGACAACCTTCTGTAATTCCTGCAGAATTTCAGCACAAAATAAGCAATCTAGTTCGACTTGCCGAAACAAGTCTCGAAACCTGCAAACACATTCCTCATACACAGTATATATGCCAAAACCATACCCAAAAACTTGACCGGAATTGGCCATTCCTTTCCTCGTGGATATCACCACGGAAGTCGAGAAAGCAAAAACTAATTAGAACTAGATTAAGAAATAAGAAAATACTTGTTGTTGGGAAATCTATGTGCTAACAGTTACCGAAAGAAAAGAAAAGATGTTTGGGCCAACCTGGCCAATATTTACAAGTTCCAGAGGAATCTCAAACAAATGGGGGAGTAGGGGGACCTATGATACCATGTCTCTCGAGCTATCAGCGTCGCCATCGTCACCGCCACTAGGGCTATCATCCCTCCTTGATCTCTTGACTCCTCAAGTAGGGGTCACCGCAGAGGCAATCGTCGACGTCGCCGAAGCCGCCTTATGAAACAGGTTCTCGGAGAGGTCCGACACCAAGGCCATTAATCCGGCCATCCTGCTTGCCCCACAGTTGTAATCCGCCCGCGGATATGGTGATCTGTTAACAAAAGGAAATACTCAGAAAAAATCGGACATATACACATATATGGACGATACAAGAAACAGTATAAGCAGAAAAAATGTATCAGTCTTACCGAAGGGACATTAGGAGGGAGGCGATAACTAGGGGTGGAAATGGTTCGGTTTAGCTCGGTTTGGTCAAATTTAGAAGTCAAACTGCTAACATCGGTTTGGAAAAATTCCAAACCGAGCTAAACCATAAAAATTTTCAAACCGAGCTAAGCCAAACCGCTATGGTTCGGTTTGGCTCGATCTAAACCGCGGTTTGATATGCGGTTTCCAAGTCAGCAAGTGAAGATTGGGTACGGGAATGCAGTATAACAATGAGCAAAACAATTCAAAAAGAGATGGATAAAACGTCTAACTCTAGTTTCCGTAGAGCAAAACAAGTTTCCCCAAAATCCTTCCTGATACAAAACGGGATTGGGATGAAATGCTATGGAATTAGTACATGTAAATTAGGAGTGGATTGGGTACGGGAATGCAGTATAATTTTTGGTGTATAACATAAATAATACATTTCCAAATTAAAGGAATTCTTGTAGATGGATCCTATATCTTGGAAACAAGACAAAATTAAGAACATAAAAGACAAACTGTATAAGAGGGGGAGAGGGGAACCTGTAGGCGCTTCTCCTTCTTCTTTTCATTGCGTTTAGCGGATTTAGTCTTTGGTTTAGGTTTAGCATCCAAAACAGGATCATAACCAGGTGGAACAGCATCAAGTGACTCCATTTCCGTCTTCAACTGTCATCATCAAAAACATCATTACAAACAAAATGACAAGAATCTGAACAAATGGGTACTTAAAATACAAAAAAACAGAGAAGGAGTTAGGGACCAGGGTGCCTTTGGATTTGTAGATGGCGAATTCATCCTGAGGGACATAGCCCGCCCTAATCTTAATGGGTTTGCGGAGGGTGCCGTCGATTGATAGTTGAGACAGAGAAACCAGAGACGACATCGCCATCGGCGACGACAATGAGAGAAATGGGAAGAGAGAGAATAATCCGGCATAAAGGGCACAGGACCCGCGTACTGGGAAGAAGAGCTTGGGGCTGACAAGCCAGAAGCAGAAGCAGACGCATGAGCACGTGGCTGCCTACCACCCACCACAAGAGGACCCATCAGATGTGGATGGGAACTCCTTATACGAGGCCCCTCGGACCGCATAGTCCTCTGCCTCATAGCCATTCACATAATTGGCATATACCTGGGAAGAAACAGGAAAAGTAGGGTGTATCTCCCTGGGCGGATCCTCTGGCACTCTTCGAATGAGTGAACCCCTGCCATGTTGAGGGAAGACTCTCTCACCCAAGTACATGGTAACTCCCTCAAGAGATGCCAAGATCCTCTGTGTATCAGTGACGGACCACGTGCCATGAACCTCGTTCTCCAAAAGGGTCCACGGATATACGCCCTGCTGCTCAAAACTGAAACTATTCAGCAAGGCCCACGCCTCCTCAATAGTAAGGGTCCAATCTTCCCCCTCCTCCTCATCCACAGTGTGGTTGGAGTGGCTCCATCTCCTGATATCTAGAAACTGAGCCCTACGCTCATTCAGCTCGAACTTGTGTAAAGAAAAGAAAGCGTACCCCCAGATCTGTACAAGAAACATAGAGCAGGATTCAGTACAAAGCATGAAAAAAAAAAGAGTGCAAATAAACGACAAGGCAAAGTCAGAAATGTACCTCCCAAGCATAAGAATACCCCGCAAATGGTATCCTTGGTGTGCCTACATGCCTCATCCATGGCATGGTAGCAGAAAGCTAGACCGGTTGAGCCCCGATTAAATGCGTGCTCACCAAGTCAAGATCCTCAAAAATCCCCAAAAGTGTGATGCGAGCCGTGGAGGAATGGTTGGCAAAAATGGTCTACGACGGGATGTACGAGAGCGCCCCTCACAACTGGCTCGGTGCAGCGTGACCGCATTGGCTCTATCAACATAGGCCTCAATCTGGCCACGAAGAGGCGCGAGCTCAATAGCAAATCCCTTGATCTTGCTAGGGACAGAACCAATCAGCTACCTCCACTCAGCTGGGCTCGCCGGCTTGTAACCCCCAGTCGCCGTAAGAGGATCACCGGCACATTCCAACCCGGTAATGGCCAAAAAGTCGGTCGGGGTCATAGTAGCTTTTCCGAAGTGCAGATGACCTATGTGGGCGGTATCCCACCACCTTTCCCTAATGGCCTGGAGGACTTGAGGAGTCCGCCTCATCCAGCAGATATTATCCACAAAAGTGTGAAGCCCCGTCTGCTCCACCCTAGCTTCAACCCCGTCCAAGACCTTGACTTTATCCCATAAAGTCTTGGCAAACTTTGCACTACCGCGGCAATTTTTGGTTGGCTTATACGGCTGCAAAACAAGGAAAGACAAAGAAACAGTGTCAGAAATCATCCATGGCAAAAATTCCAAGAAAATAAGAGAAATTTTTCATTGGGGCATTTCATCGAACACTTGGCGTGCATAATAGAAAATCATGCTCAAAATTGTGTTTGGCTACCCAAATCAATCCCTCCTACAATCCAAATTGTGTAGGGCACTCATACATACACAAGGGCATCATCAAAACTCAACAAATGCCTAAGAAATCTAGCATGCATCGACATTGAACCTAGTTCTTGACAAAAGAAGGAAATATCCAATTTTGATGAATCAATAGATTTAAAGCATGTAATGGATGCAATATAATCATTGAATAAATTCGAGAAGGAGATTCTTACCAAGCCTTCACGAATGGCATGCGAGATATGCCTTTGGCGATCGAAAGTGAGGTTGTCGCGAGGGTAGTCCTTCCCAAGCAAATAACTATCCAAGGTTGGGTTCCTCCGTTCTTGAGCCATTGATTATGAAATTGGGGAAAGATGAAAAGTTGATTAGGAAGAGAAATCAACAAAGAAATCGAATGAATTTCAGAGGTAAAGACCCTAGGCTCGAACTTGAAGAGAGAGTTTGAAAATGGGATTGTTTGAAATGAACAAGCTGCTGCTGATTTTAATGCCTCGACAGACCTTGTCCCGCGCGAGACAACCCCACTGGACAAGGACAAAATTGTCCCTGACAATAAGCATCTACGCAATATCAAAATTCAAAATTTTGACACATTTACCCTTAAAAGTGGTACCATAGCAAGGAAACATGAAAAAATCGGTACCACAAGTCACAGAACGAGCCGAACGTGGCAAACGCATAATTGCCCGATACAACGTCAAGTCGCCCAAAGTGAATGGTCCTAAGATCAATTCATCCCGCATAATTCGGAACCCAAATAGGCAAATTATTTCTTGGTTGGTCGAAAACAGTAAACCACTCCATAAAAAGCCCGATTCAGCGCACTGACAGGTGAATCTTCATCAAAAAGCCTGGTTTAGTGCCCTGACAGGTGGATCATCATAAAAAGCCCGATTCACCGCCCTGACAGGTGAATCGTCATCAAAAAGCCCGGTTCAGCGCCCTGACAGGTGGATCGTCATCAAAAGCCCGGTTCAGCGCCCTGACAGGTGAATCGTCATCAAAAGCCCGATTCAGCGCCTCGACAGGTGAATCGTCATAAAAAAACCCGATCCCATACCATATGGACCGTCATCTCATCAAAAGTCCGATTCGGAGCCCTTACAGGCAAAACGTCACAAAACCAACAGAATGCGAAGGACCAGACAGGTAAACCATTATTTTCTAACATCTCTCCTCACGAGTTCGAAGCCAAAATAGGCGAATCTTCAGACAAACAGGTATATTCAGAATTGGGTCATGATTTGATTCCTCAGTATGAGTTTACCTTTTCAAAAAAAAATCTCTTCGATTTTCAAAATACCTAAAGCATCATTTTTGTGTTTTGGAGTCGAACTACATTTTGGTCTGATTCTCAAATAGAGATAAGTAGGCAGTCGTGCGGCATGACCATCCCGATGTTCAGAATGATGTCTCTTCTATCGTCGACATGACTTCTTCCATAAGACTTCTCGCCGAGGGCTCTGTAGACACCCCATTCTGAACCTATCGCAGCAGAGTTATACCACTCTAAGTCTCGCCTTTGGTTTTAGAGTAGAAATCCACCATTTCGTCATGTTTCGTTAAGTTTTGACTAACGGTCGTTAGTTTGGACTAAACTGCATACGAGATAACAAGGGGAGGACAAAAATGACCTTTGTGAAGCCTTGTCCCGCGCGAGACATGACGTGTCTCGCGCGAGACTACCTCTCTACAGGAGAGTTCCCTTGTCGATTTCAACCTCTTTTCTTGATAAATCTCATCCAATCCGGGTATCTACTGATCTTAGAATTCTGGAACCTTCCCTAGGAGGAATCCTAGTCCACTTGAGTCTCCTAATCTTGGTGACCAAGTCATTCATCCCCTATAAATACTTGATGGATTTTAGCATTTCAGAGGATGGTCGACAGATAAACACAGGTCCCCGATCAATAATACAACACACACAATTTGTTGATTTCTCTCCTTGAAAGATTCATGCAAATCACTCATAAACAACATCCAAATTTGTCCATCAAGCCTGTTGATCGACGAACATCGAGATCCAAGCCTAGGATCGAGGTGAAACTCTGTCCGAATCACTTCTCGACCTAAAGGTAATCTTCCTTTCCTTTTTACTTCTTCTAATTGATTGTTAGAGTGGTATAAACATATCGAATCTAGGATCGGCCTAGAGCCTCTTCAAATTATGGAGATGGTCTCGAAGCAATCGATCCCACATTCCGTTTAATCTAATTAAATGATTTTCTTCGTTTCTTTTGAAAAAGTATTATTATTGAAAACCTCCTTAAGCAAGACCGATCTTCGAATTGGGTGGATGCGGTGCTCCTTGACCTTCCAAATTCATCACTTAAGCCCTGAACCCAAATCTCTTTTAAAAATGTTTTTCTATATTTCCATATAATAATATAGGTGGCGACTCAAACAAATAAAACAAAAAGAGGAGGAAAATTCCGCAATCGCCACACCTATGCTAGTGCAGTTGGTAGTTTGATGTATGTTATGGTTTGCTCTAGGACAGATCTTGCTCGTGATGTTAGTGTTGTTAGTAGGTTCATCGGGAATCCTGGTAAGGAAGATTGACAAGTAGTGAAGAGGATCTTCAGGTACCTTAAGGGTACATCAGATGTTGGGCTCATTTATGGAGGTGGTACAGAATGTGCAGTTGAGGGTTATTGTGATTCAGACTACTCTAGGGATGTTGACACGAGGAGATCTATGACTGGGTATGTGTTCACTCTTGGTGGGTCAGTTGTCAGTTGGAAGGCTACTCTACAATCTAGGGTAACATTGTCTACTACGGAGGCGGAGTACATGGCATTGACAGAAGCTGCTAAAGAGGGGATATCCCTAAAGGGTTTGATCAGCGACCTTGGGTTACATTAGGACCAGGCTACAATATTTTGTGACATTTTGAATGCAATCTGGTTGGCCAAGGATCAAGTTCATCACGAGATGACCAAGCACATAGATGTGAGGTATCATTTTTCTGAGAAGTGAGAAGCGGATCAAAGTGAAAAAATTGGGTACTGCGGACAACTCTGCTGACATGTTCACGAAGTCCGTTCCAACTAGCAAGTTCCAACATTGCTTGGACTTGCTGAATGTTCGCAATTATTAGATAGCATCTGAGGCAGAGGGGGAGTTCTGATTATGATTTGGAGTTTAGGTCTCAATGTGGAGATTTGTTGGGTTTGTTGTCATCTAAGTTGGGGATGCCTAAATTAGGGGATTAAACAAGCAATTTCGGAATTCCTGACACAGCCAGAGGGAGCGACTGCGCGATTCAAGGCGCACGAACGTGCCAAGTTTCTGTCGAAAGGGAGCGATCGTGCCCAGGATTGGGGCGAATGCGCGGGTGTTAATTTGGGAGACGGGGCGATCGCGCCCCAGTCCGAAAAAGGCCTATCAACGGCAGAATTTGGCTCAGGGTGTAAAACCATGCAGGGTTAGGAGTAGGGCATATAAATAAGCCTACCTCCAACCATGTTTGTAGCTTCTTTTGCTTATAAAGAAATGTTTTGACAATAATTCGTGTATTAGATTAAAGATTGTAATATATTGATTTTCAAAAGATAATAATATTCTCTCACTCTGTCATGCACGTAGCCAAGTTGGTGAACCACGTATATTTATGTGTTGTTTAATTGTTGCTTGTTTTATATCTTTTACATAGACTCTGTTCTAACAGTTAGTTAGTGTTATAATACAAAGTGGGTTAATTTTGAAGTTTAGATAACAAATAGATTGATTTTTCAAAAGAGGCATTTACAAAAAACTCATTTTAAAAGATGGAAATTACAAAAAAATACACACAAGATGGAAATTACAAAAAACTTCTATAAAAATTACAAAAAACTATTTTTATAAATTAAAAGCACTATTTTCTTAAGAAAAAAAAGAACATAAATAAACATAAAATGTAAAACAATAATTCTTAAAGTTCTATAAATATAAATGGTGAAATGGAAATGAAGAATGTTAGTGGGACGGCAGAAGACATTGACAAGTTCAAACGTGAAAGGTGCCCACTAGCATAATGCACTTCTCTTGAGCAACTACAATCCCAAGCTGTACAAACTCAATTTTTGTCCATCCTAAATGCAGTACCACAGGCATAAGGGAAGCAAAAAGGCATTGAAATTACTCATCTTGTTGGAAAAATTGGGTGTATTTAAAAAATAGCTTTGAAAAAGAAACGGGACGGAAAATTATATTTCAAAAAATAAGTCGAGGCAAGAGTGTGACTCTTTCTCCGTAAGACAATATTGCCCCGTATACGAGTGCTCACGGTCTACGGCAATTGTCCCCAAGATACAACGACTTTCGGAATTTCAGATTGCAGCACAACAACTCTGAAACTATCGGGCGAACTACTGAATACTCGGGATTTTCTTGGACTCGAAAAGCAAGACTTATGAATGCTAGGATGCTTTAGAGAATAGAATGCTTGAATGATTTTGGATGGGAATGAAATGAGGAGGAGGGGGCTATTTATAGTTATTGAAGAGATGGGGTGTCTATTGGGAATAGACACAAATTGCACCCGTTAAATCTGGACCGTTGGATCTAAGCGAATTGGATGGATGAGATCTGCTGGGTCGGCCCAACAGCCTTGACCCGCCTCTTCCAAGAGACATGGGTCGCCCCATGCCTTTTCTCCAACCATTGCAACCCATGACCCTTAGCCAGCCCACCTTGCCATTCGGCCCAACCCAGGCGGACGACCCATGGCCCGATCAGAGGCCATGCGCCCAATTCCAAGCCAAGCATCCGCCAGCCCAATTGCCACTTAACACAGGCGGCCCAAACCAAACCACATTCGGGCGGCCCAATCCCTTAGCCAGTAGGAGCCACACCCATTTGCACCGAGCCGAATTTCGTCAAAAGTTTAAGGCTCCTCAGCTCCCAGCGACCGATGAGTACGTGCGAAGTGCAAAGTGCACCCTAAACCGCCCATTCCGCCCTTCGCGCGCTTCGCGGGTTGTGGGTCCATTTTGAACTAGAACAAAACTAGCTCAATAGCCCACTTGGATGCATGGTTGTGCCAATGGCCCAACTAGGTTGGCCCAAGGAGATTAACTTGATGTCTCCTTCCTTGGATGCTCACATTAATAAAGTGAAGTAACTTCCCTTTTCCTAGCAATGTGGGATATGGTTCTTCCATTCCAACTTCTCTTCAAATAACAACATTAAGTTGCTCACTTTAACCATTAATTTCTCATTCACCCGAAATTGGTTTTGAGAAAATAAATATACCATTTTAATCTACACTAAATGTAGATTAATTATTTGCAACTTATTTCTATTTTTACAAAATAGAAACTTCTAGAAACTTGGTCAAATATTGGTCAAACACCAATAATACTATCAATTTCTAACAATCCCCCACATGAATGAAATTAATGCATGAATGCAGACTTTCAAGAAAAATCCCGACGAACTGTTACCGCATCGGGGTAGGTAGCTTTCGGCTTTGAACCATCCCTAGTAAGATGCTATCGGATTTACTTGCTCGGTGAACGCGATGTCTTGAGCTGATCGGTGTTTTGTGTAAACCAAGACAATAACATTTACACGATAACAATTCGATATCTTTCGTTCTCACGTTGTGTCCAATTCGGCCCCTGGACCATATCTTGGATTCATAAGTGTTTTCTATTAGAAGCGGCCAAACTTCTTCACTTATATAGGTGATCTCCTATAAGGAGTAACCTGCAATACTCCACCTTTGTTAAGGTATAGGAATCATTAAAAGCTTTAAAGCTTACCCTCACCACACGTCAGCAGGGTTTCTTGCACTTGGGCAGCTTCTGAGAATGGGTTTTAAGAAGTTCCAAGTGTGCTACTAGAATATCCATAACTTAGTTGTCTCATTGAACCAAGTTTGTGGGATCTCCACTCATCATGGTTGAGTTACCGCTATAGACTTCTTTTATTGTGTGGGTTTTAACCCCATTCCCCTTACTGCATTGTACATTTGATCTCTGTTTATTCCTTTCGTAAACGGATCCGCTATATTTTCTTTTGACTTTACATAGTCAATGGAAATTATTCCATTAGAGATCAATTGTCTTACTGTATTATGCCTCCTCCGTATGTGTCGCGACTTTCCGTTGTACATACAACTTTTAGCTCTTCCAATAGCTGACATGCTGTCACAATGTACCATGACAGGAGGCACTGGCTTATTCCAGCATGGAATATCCTCTAGAAAATTTCTGAGCCATTCGGCTTCTTCTCCAGCCTTATCTAAGGCGATAAACTACGATTCCATTGTGGAACGAGCTATACACGTTTGTTTAGAGGATTTCCAAGACACGGCTCCACCACGATGGTAAATACATACCCACTTGTGGATTTTGAGTCTTTTGTGTCTCGATATCCAATTTGCATCACCGTATCCTTCCAATACCGCTGGATATCTCGTATAATGTAATCCATGGCTTATGGTATGTTTTAAATACCTAAGCACTCTTGTTAGTGCTTTCCAATGTTCAGTATTTGGATTACTCGTGAATCTACTTAGTTTACTAACTGAGTATGCTATGTCCGGTCGAGTACAGTTTGTTAAGTACATTAAACTTCCTATGACTCGAGCATAATTTGATTGTGATATTGGGTCACCTTTATTTTTGGCTAAATGTAGACTTAGATCTACCTGAGTCTTAGCCTGAGACAGATCGAACGCTTCGAATTTCTTAAGCACATTCTCGATGTAGTGAGATTGTGATAAGACAATTCCCTTATCCGTCCTAGAGATCTTTATCCCTAGAATAACATACGCTTGACCCAGATCTTTCATGTCAAAGTTCTTCTTTAACATCTTTTTGGTTTTCATGATTATATCATGATTACTTCCAATGATTAGCATGTCATCCACGTATAGACATACAATCACATATTCATCGGGTGTGCCTTTAATGTATACACATTTGTCACACTCATTTATTTTGAACCCGTTCGACAACATGGTTCGGTCAAACTTCTCGTGCCATTGTTTTGGTGCTTGTTTAAGACCATACAATGATTTGACAAGTTCTGAGACCTTTTGTTCTTGTCCATGTGCAACGAACCCTTCAGGTTGTTGCATATAAATCTCCTCATCTAATTCTCCATTTAGAAAGGCCGTTTTCACATCCATTTGATGTATCTCAAGGTTATGCAGAGCTGCGATAGCAATGAGAACACGAATGGATATGATCCTTGTTACAGGAGAATACGTATCGAAGAAGTCATATCCTTCTCTTTGTTTGAACCCTTGAGCTACCAATCTAGCTTTGTACTTATCAATAGTTCCATCTGCTTTGTACTTCCTTTTAAGGATCCATTTGCAACCCAACGGTTTGCATCCTGGAGGAAGATCTACTATCTCCCAAGTATGATTTTGCATGATGAACTCAATTTCACTATTGATAGCTTCTTTCCAGAGAGGAGCTTCTGGACTAGACAAAGCTTCTTGCAATGTCCTTGGTTCATCATCTAACATGTAAGTTAGAAATTCAGGACCAAAGGTCTTAGCTACCTTTGTCCTCTTACTTCGTCTTGGATCTTCATTTTCTTGAGAAGAACCAATAGCCATATCATAAGTTCTTTTATTTGAACTTGCTTCATTCTTTTCCTTACATGGAAATTTAGTTTCAAAGAATACTGCATTCCTTGATTCTATAGTCATTCCTGCCGTTATATCAGGAATTTCAGACTTGTGCACTAAGAATCGATATGCACTACTATTGTTTGTATATCCAATGAAAATGCAATCAATGGTTTTGGGTCCTATCCGCACTTGTTTAGGTTTAGGTATTTCTACCTTTGCTAGGCACCCCCACACTTTAAGATAATTGTAGGAAGGCTTTCTTCCATTCCATAATTCATATGGAGTTTTATCTTTATTCTTGTGTGGTAATTTGTTAAGAATGTAGTTAGCTGAAAGGATTGCTTCCCCCCACAAGTTGTCGGGTAAGCCCGAGCTGATCAACATTGTGTTCATCATCTCCTTAAGAGTTCGATTTTTCCTTTCAGCGACTCCATTTGATTGAGGTGTGTAAGGAGCAGTCGTTTGATGAATAATGCCAGCGTCCCAGCAAATATTTTCAAACGGTGCTACATACTCTCCACCTCTATCACTACGAATCTTCTTAATTGTTACATTAAGTTGATTCTCAACTTCATTCTTATATCCTTTGAAAGCTTTTAAAGCTTCATCTTTGCTTCTCATCTTTGCTTCTCAAAAGATACGCATGACAATATCTAGTGCAATCATCAACGAACGTTATGAAGTACTTCTTCCCACCTCTAGTTTGCACAAGTTTTAAATCACATATGTCCGTATGGACTAATTCTAGAGGGGTAGTATTTCTTTCAATAGTGGGGAAGGGTGACTTCGTCAATTTTGCTTCCACACAAATTTCACACTTATTTTCTGAATCAAATTTCATTTTAGGAAGTAAATTTAAATTTACTAACCTACGTAATGAATTTAGATTCACATGTCCTAATCTATCATGCCATAAATTAGAACACTCAGACAAATAAGCAACAACATCTTTATTCTTCGCCTCTGGGCGGAACACGTTCATTACATTCATTTTAAAGAGTCCTTTATCAAGGTACCCTTTGCCAACAAATTGACCCATCTTGGTCAATATAAACTTATCGGACTCAAACACTAGCCTAAATCCGGCCTTATTCAATAACGGGCCAGAGACTAAGTTTTTACGGATGTCTGGGACATGCAGAACATCCATTAAGGTGAGTTCTTTGCCGGATGTCATTTTCAGCACCACCTTGTCGAGTCCAACCACGTTAGAAGTTGCAGAATTTCCCATGTACAACTTCCTTCCACTGCAGGGAACATAAGATGAGAAACT
This sequence comes from Adenophora triphylla var. japonica, assembly GCA_022495995.1. Classification (NCBI taxonomy): domain Eukaryota; kingdom Viridiplantae; phylum Streptophyta; class Magnoliopsida; order Asterales; family Campanulaceae; genus Adenophora; species Adenophora triphylla. Next base: position 665,411 of record JAFEMH010000619.1, on the reverse strand, counting down.
TTCTCGATCTGCACAGATGTGGCGCGTTGCTCCGGTATCAATCCACCATTCCCTTGGGTTATCGTCCAATTTTGCAAGATTGGCTTCAAACACTACGGCGGACAGATCAAGCTCTGACAGGTCTAATGGGACAGTCCTGTCTTCTACCACATTTGCTTGAGGACGGTTGCCATTACACAGTTTGTTTGTTTTGGGATGCCGACAGTCTCTAGCCATATGGCCAGGTTTGCCGCAGTTGTAACAACCTCCCTTGAACTTCTTGGCATTTTTGTTCCCCTTTTTAGCATTCCCAGTAGCCTTCCTCTTCTTGCTGGTACTTGCTTCAGCCAAGTTCACCTTTGCCTCTACTGATGTAGTCCTGCCGCTCTTGCTTTCGGATTTCCGGTTGTCTTCCTCAATCCTTAGCCTTACGATCAGATCCTCGAGCTTCATTTCCTTCCTCTTGTGCTTGAGGTACATCTTGAAATCTTTCCATAGAGGCGGTAGCTTCTCTATAATGGCAGCTACTTGGAAAGATTCCCCGAGTTGCATTCCTTCTGCAATGATGTCGGCAATGATCAGTTGCAACTCACGTAACTGATTCATTACAGTTCGGAAATCAACCATCTTGAAGTCTAGGAATCGGTGACAATAAATTTCTTAGTGCGGCGTCTTCCGTTTGTACTTCTTTTCAAGAGATTCCCAAAGCTCTCTTGCAGTCTTCATGCCACAGTACACATTGTACAGGGCATCATCTAACCCATTTAGAATATAATTGCGACAAAGGAAATCACTATGATTCCATGCGTCCAATGCTACTCTAGCTTGTGGGTCATCTTCATCTTCTGGAACCGTTGGCGGTGATTCTCGCAAGAATCGTGCCAAACTGAGGGTGGTTAGGTAGAACAACATCTTCTGCTGCCACCTTTTGAAATCTGTACCGGTGAATTTTGCCGGTTTCTCTGCATGGATATGGATGGGAGCAGCAGGAGTTCCCGAGCCAGGAGAAGGAGCGGAGGTGGAGTCGGATGCCATTCTTTAAACACACAAAATATTGTCTTACGATTGTTGGAAAAATTGGGTGTATTTAAAAAATAGCTTTGAAAAAGAAACGGGACGGAAAATTATATTTCAAAAATAAGTCGAGGCAAGAGTTTGACTCTTTCTCCGTAAGACAATATTGCCCCGTATACGAGTGCTCACGGTCTACGGCAATTGTCCCCAAGATACAACGACTTTCGGAATTTCAGATTGCAGCACAACAACTCTGAAACTATCGGGCGAACTACTGAATACTCGGGATTTTCTTGGACTCGAAAAGCAAGACTTATGAATGCTAGGATGCTTTAGAGAATAGAATGCTTGAATGATTTTGGATGGGAATGAAATGAGGAGGAGGGGGCTATTTATAGTTATTGAAGAGATGGGGTGTCTATTGGGAATAGACACAAATTGCACCCGTTAAATCTGGACCTCCTCAGCTCCCAGCGACCGATGCGTACGTGCGAAGTGCAAAGTGCGCCCTAAATCGCCCATTCCGCCCTTCGCGCGCTTCGCGGGTTGTGGGTCCATTTTGAACTACTACAAAACTAGCTCAATAGCCCACTTGGATGCATGGTTATGCCAATGGCCCAACTAGGTTGGCCCAAGGAGATTAACTTGATGTCTCCTTCCTTGGATGCTCACATTAATAAAGTGAAGTAACTTCCCTTTTCCTAGCAATGTGGGATATGGTTCTTCCATTCCAACTTCTCTTCAAATAACAACATTAAGTTGCTCACTTTAACCATTAATTTCTCATTCACCCGAAATTGGTTTTGAAAAAATAAATATACCATTTTAATCTACACTAAATGTAGATTAATTATTTGCAACTTATTTCTATTTTTACAAAATAGAAACTTCTAGAAACTTGGTCAAATATTGGTCAAACACCAATAATACTATCAATTTCTACACATCTTGTGGCAAACATGTTGCCAAATAGTCTAGTTCTGCATGTTCAAGCTTAGGCTCTTAGCACAACAACATTTAAATGGCAATGCATCATACAAGATTTCAAGATTTCTAACATGATAAACAACTGATAAACAACTGATAAATAACCGATAAACAACTGATAAACATGATAAACAACTGATAAACATGATAAACAACTGATAAACAACTGATAAACAAATGATAAACATGATAAACAAGTGATAAATAACTGATAAACAACCGATAAACAACCGATAAACAACTGATAAACATGATAAACAACTGATAAACATGATAAACAACTGATAAATAAATGATAAACAAATGATAAGCAACTGATAAACAAATGATAAACAAATGATAAACATGATAAACAACTGATAAACATGATAAAACCATGCTTGCATCTCTATATATGCCAAAGGAAGCAAGTAATTAATTTTGCAGCAGGAACGAAGAGCAAATTCGTCTTTAAACTTAGGCCTGTCAATATTTACCCATTACCCAAGAACCCGCTCAACTTAACTCGCTAATTACCCGACCCGACCCAACTCATTAACAATTTTGGGTTGAAACGAGTTACCCGTCTCAACCCGTTATATTTATATTGATAGGGAGATGAACCAAAATAAACTTAGTTTTAACCCCCTACCCCCACCCACCCCACCCCACCCCTCACCCCTACCCCACTCACCTACCCCACCCCACCCTCCGGTCAAAAAAAAAAATTAAACATTTTAAATTTATTTTTAAGCACCCCAGTCCCACCCCTACCCCACCCCCGGGTCAAAAAAAAATTAAACATTTTAAATTTATTTTTAACCACCCTAGCCCCACCCCTATCCCACCCCCGCCCCCTACCCACTCCCCCAACCCCCACCCCACTGAAACCCTGAAATCAAGAGCTGCCATTTGGGATGAATGATTTTGGAACTGCCTCAATTCGTCATGATCTAGCAATGTTTCCTTTTTTTACCTGAAAAGTATCTAAAGATTTAATTCCTGAACAAATAAGAGAGAGAGAGAGAGAGAGAGTAATCACTCACAATTCGTGGAAACACAGCTCTAAGGCTGCAAGTCTTTTTTTGCTGCCATAAATCTTCCCCCACCCTCACCCTCGGGTCAAAAAAAATTTAAACATTTTAAATTTATTTTTAACCACAGCCCCCCTCCCTCTTCGGGTCAAAAAAATTAATTTATTTTTAAAAATTATTTTTTTCTAGCCGATTAATACAAAAGAAAAAAAAAAGAGTTGAGCTTATCGGGTTATCTGAGTCGACCCGCCTCATTCGACCCGTATGTTAAACGGGTTGTAACAGGTATTACTCGTCTCAACCCGTTACCCGCTTCAATCCATTACCCGCTTTAACCTGACTCAATCCGATCTGACCCGATCCGACCCGTTTGCCAGGTCTACTTAAACTTTCGAGCTTACTTCACAAGATTTGTTTTAGTTCTTAACAAAAACAAGGGCATATATGTGAATAGACTAGTAAAAGCCCGTGTCCGAGGACACGTGTTTTTTTTTAATTTAAAAAAAAATAAAATTAAAGGGCAAAATGGGAAAGGAACAACTTAGTGAGGGCAAAATGGAAAATTTGGCATTTGATATTGTTCATTCAACTGCTCACTCATGTTTCCATTTATACTATGTAATTAAGATATGCCTGTCCAAGCGACACGGATTTTTTTTTTTTTTTAATTTTTTTTTCAATTAAATTTTTTTTTAAGGACAAAATGAAAAAGAGACAAATATATAAGAGTAAAATGAAAAATTTCCCGATTGAAACTGTTCATTTCACTTATCAAAATACAGGCCTCATTTATACTATAGAAATATCACGCTGGTCAACATTGAATTTGATTTTATTGGCTAGGGCAGGGGTGCACATTCCACTATACAATATTTTGAATTAAAGATAGGAGAGTACTACTCTCTCTTCTTCATCTCAAAAGTCAAAACCCTCTTGCCATTTCCAAACCACACAAAAACACACTCACACACACACACTGCCACACTCATACTGTAACGAACAAACACACACATGGGCACATAGTGCGAACCTCAGAAACACACCCAAAATCGTAAATAATCTAATTGTACTTTCTCTGCTCTACAAAATAGGTTGATTGTGGAAACGAGATTGGGAGGAGAGTAGCTTCAATGGTATGATGGAGTCCAAATTCAACATTATTTGAGCTTTCAAGTTAAATTCTTTAAACTTCTTTGAAGGTTATTTGGAATTGTTATTTTTTTTTGTTATTTTGGATTAGTTGGTTTTTGGGGTATAATCGGTGTGGTGGGTTTGAATGGTGGAAATTGTGGCTCGAAAATCTTGATGAATGCCGACGGAGTAGGAATTAGGGAGGATTGGCGATGCGTAGTAGGATGGGGGGAATATTTTTTGAGTATTTTGGCGATGGCTTCGTGTTCAGTCTTGTTGTGGTTTAGCGGACGGATGTGGTTGATGTGGTGGTGTTGCGTGTCATCCATGGTGGTTGTTTTGTCGTGTGTTTCAAATTTCAGTCCTTTGTATTTGTCGTGTCAATAAAACTCATCGGTCAACAACATTAATGTACTGTACTTCAAATACACACAGGTTCATGGAAAATCTCAAAACAAGAACGACCACTTCCAACCCAATGCACCCCCTTCCTTCCTTCTTCAAGATTTTGCTTGATGATTCGAATCCCAGTCTGGTAAATTCTTCCACTGTTTCTACCAATTGAGTTTCCATTAATGAAGTTAATTTTACTAATTTTGGTGATTTTTGCAGCCATTGCCGCCTGCGTTTGTGAAGAAGCAGTTCTTGGATGGCGAATTCCCTGAAAACGCTGTTCTGAAAACTGAATTTGGGGGAAAATGGAAGGTTCATATTGAAAAAATTGGAGAAAAGTTATGTTTTGTAAATGGGTGGCTTCAGTTTGTAGAAGATACAAAAACTGAAGTTGGAGATTTTTTTGTTTTCTGGTTAATTGGTAAATCTACTTTCAAAGTTTCAATCTTTGGGCCTAATGCTTGTGCAAAAGACTTGAGATTTGCCACTCCAGCTCATTATAAATGTAAACCCTCTCTCTCTACCCCTCTCTATTTTGTTAATTTTGTGCTATAACTTGAACTTGTTGGTTTAAAATCTTGAATTTTGCTGTGTGTTCTTCAAATAGGTTCTTGTAATTGTAGTGGATCTGGAAACAGTGATACTGGTCTGAAGAATGTGATAAAGATTGAAGAAGATGATGATGATGTTGATGAAGATGAAGCTATGGATGAAGTTAAGAATGATTATGATTTTAAAGAAGAAGATATTGATGAAGCTGATACTAACAGTGATGATGATGAAGATGGTTATGTTGATGAGGATGTATTGAAAGAAATCAAGGTTCAACAATTTGTTTGGAATGAACAATGCTTGATTCCCAGCTTTGAAAAAGTTCTCACCAAATCACACAGTTTGGCCATGGTAAACCATCTACTCCACCATTAATATTCGACGATTTCTTTAAGTGTTCCATATTAATATTCGACGATTTCGTGTTCAAGATATGATAGTTGTAGAAGAAATTATAATTTTCTTATATACAAATATTATTTATTTTTCTTTGGAATTGAGATTGGATTTGCTTACATGAGTTATTGCTTATGATTTGCATTTTGCACATGCAGCGACTTCCAATGAGGTTTGTTAAGGAGACAAGACTAGAGGGTAAAGAGAAAATAGTGATAAGGAACAAAGAAATGAAGAAATGGAGTGTAAGGATAGGAAGAAGGGTTAGTGGCGACCATCATTTTGCTCATGGCTGGGTGAGTTTTTGGAAAGAGAACAATCTTATGGAAGGAGACACTTGTTCTTTCAAGTATTTTCGTGGTGAAGATGGTAGTAATGGTTTTATAGAGTTTGAGGTTGTCAAGAAACTAGTAACAAGGAAAAGGGGAAGGCCGAGACTCGACAAATCAATTAATTCATGATCATTGTTACTAATTTGGGTGAGTTTTTGGATAGAGAACAATCTTATGGAAGGAGACACTTGTTCTTTCAACTATTTGGGTTGTATTTGTACTAAATATGCTTGTTAATTTGATTATCTTATTGCTAATTTGATTTATAATTTTTTTTTAATTCATGACATACCTCTCTCTTCCATGAGCTTGACAATGGAATCGTTCTTGGCTGCAGTTGAGGAGGAGTTTTTTGGCGCAGTTGAGAACGGAAGGGTAAGGTTTTTATGGTGGAATATAAATAGATTGTGTGATGGTAAACATGGAATCAAGAAAAATACTCCCAATCTTTGATTTTCTTTCCTTCCGAATCTTCCCCATTTGGGAGGATTGTGTCGGAGAAAAAATCCAAAAAGAATTCCTTCTCTTTCTGTCCACTTCCTTTCTAAAAAAACTCGTGAGCAACTTTAGGAAGGAATTTTTTTTATGCTTGAGCAACTTTAGGAAGGAATTTTTTTTATGCTTCCTTCCCTTTCTTTCCCTTTCTCTCGTTTTTTAAACCTCATACCCTAAATAATTCAAATATTTTTTAATAATTTTTAATGTGGCTTGTTCAAATCTTTACAGAAGTGACTCATTAATAAATCTAAGTCTCACCCGGGCCGGCTCATGGCATGTACAAGAAGAGCCTTGCAAAGGGCCCAAATGTTTGAAAGGCCCATTTAAAAAAAAAAAAAAAACTAACTTTCTTCTTTGAGTTCAATTAGATAAAATTAAATATTCTATATCCATTCCAAAATTCATTCCAAAATGAATAATAAAAAAAATCAAGAATAATTTTGAAAAAAAATTTGAATATTTATTTGGGGACAGGGGTATTAGGTTTTTAGTCCAATTAGGCTATCTATCAAAAATTCATTTACTAGTATTTTATTTAGGCTAGCCTTCTATTTTATGTGTTCACGTAAATAAAATATAATTTATAGGTCTTTCAGTACAATTAGGCAATAAATAATATTTGATAGTTCTTTCACAATATAACACAAAAAAAACTAAACTTTCTCTGATGTTTGTCTGCCAATTTTTTTTTGCCGCAAATCATTTCTCTAATAAAAATGTTATATGGATGATACTTAGATAAAAGTTTGATATTAGATAAAATTTTGATAAATGTTTGTAACTTTAGAAATTTTAGTATTTCAAATGTTAGAAAATAAGTTTAAACTTTTATTATTATATAACATAAACTACTTTTTATTTTTGATTAATATTTTAAGGGGCTAAATTTAAATTTTGAACAGGGCCCATAAAATGTTTGGGCTGACCCCTGTCTCACCCTCTACTCGCCTCCTGGCATGGACACCGTAAAAAAATGTGACTTGCTCAAACAACATTTACAAAAATTAGCTTTTATATATTCATTTTATCTTAAATTTTATTTCATATTCAAGATATGTTAATTTTAGAGCAAATTGAATATATATATATATATATATATATATATATATATATATATATATAAGTATATAAATTTTGTACAAAATATTAGAAATAAAAAGTGTATAATTTCAAAATTAATAAGTCAAATTTTCAAAGTTGAACTCGATATATAAAGTACTCCCTCCGTCCCAGACCAATGGTCCTAGGGGAGTATTACATGGTTTTTAAGAAAATTTAAAAAAAATGAATAAAAAATTGAAAGTAGGTAGAAGATTAGAGTAGAGAGAATGTAAAAATTAAAAATATTTAATAGGAAAGAGAATGAGTGGGAGAAATAGTAAGTTAATGAATGGTTTTTTGATAGGAGAGAGAATGAGTGTGAGGAATAGTAAGTTAATGATATATTTTTTTATAAATATGTTAAAATTATAAGGGTATAATGAATGGTTTTTTTTGTAAATATATAAATATTATGAGCGTATAAATGTTCGAAATATTATTCACATATTTTTATTTATGAAATGAGACTCTTAATCTGGAACAGATCAAAAAAAAAAAAAAAACTCTTGATCTGAAACGGAGGAAGTATCTCTTTATTTTTTTTATTAATACAAGAAGGAAAAGGAGGATTGTTAGTTAATTGAAGTCAAAATTAATTTTAGAGCTATTATTTATTTGTATCACTTGTACAAATACTCTCTCTCTCTCTCTCTCTTGAATTATGATTATGTGATTGAACATCTTATATAAATTGTTAATTAAGATTTCCGCAGCAATTTCCAATAAGGTTAGTAAAGGAGGGAGGAGGACTAGAGAGTAAAGAAAAAATAGTGACAAGGCACAAAGAAATGAATTAGTCGATGAGGATTTCATGAAAGTAACAAGGGAAAGGAAAAGCTGAGACTCTGACAAATGAAATCTATTAGCCAAATGAGATCAATCTCGAAGAAGTCGAGATGGGGATGGGGTCATCCGAAACCTTCAATTTTGGAGTACATTAATTTTATCACCTTCATATTTCAAGTACATGATTTTTACTATTAAATATTAAAGTTCTTTTTTTGGGAGTGTGCGATTTGTAATGGGACGCCCAAACAGGAAAGTGTGCGATTTGTAGCGGGACGGAGGGAGTATATATATATATATATATATATATATATATATATATATATATATATATATATATATACTCCCTCCGTCCCAGCCCACTTAGGAATTTTTGAAATGGCACGGGGATTAAGAAAAAAGTAAATGTTGTGAGTGTAATTTAAAAATAGGAGAGAGAATGAGTGGAGGGAATAGTAAATTATAATGGTGTTGTGAGTATTAAAATAATATAGGAGAGAGAATGAGTGGAGAGAATAGTGATTTAAGGTTTCCATTTTGAAAATTCTTAAGTGAAGTGGGACGCCTAAAATGGAAAGTTTTCTTAAGTGAGGTGGGACGGAGGGAGTATACTTTATTTATAATTTGAAATCCTTAAAACTCTCTTTTTAAAAAAGTTCAAATTAATTTTCTTACCTAGTTAGATTCGCTTCAATAAATCAAACTCTATCTCAATATTTCTTTCATTACGCTGTTTCACCCCGTCCTCTCTCTCAAGTTCTCAAAGCTATTCTCTTCTGCTCTCCTATTCTCTTCTAACTATTAGAAATCAATTTGATTATTCAAGACTCCAATGCACCCTGAGTTCGACGCATTGGTCCCACACGGCACCACCATCTATTTCTTATCGACGGCGCAGCTGATGCGTAATATAATCTACGCCTTTCTCAATTATTTGCGTTCAAAATTGCAGAACATTTGATCTCTATTTTTTTATGTTGTTACATTGATTTATATTTCTTTTTTTGTTTGTTTGTAGCTTTTACTTTTAATTTTTTTTTCTATGTTACGGTTAATTTTGAAGGTGAAAAATTAATGTTTAATAGTGTCTATTTTGTGATTTGTATATAAAATATTTTTGACAATTTTGGTTTTTTTATTTTATTTAACTAGTGATAATATTCAATTGAATATTTGTTATCGTAAAAAATTATAATATACTCCCTTCGTCCCGGTAATTGCTTTATCCTTTTGGGATGGGCACGCAAATTAAGAAAATTAGTGAGTGGAGAAAATGTTGTAAGTGTAATAGTAAAATAGGAGAGAGAATGAGTGGAGGAAATAGTAAATTTGAAAAATGTTGTGAGTGTAATAGTAAAATAGGAGAGAGAATGAGTGGGTGGAATAGTAAAGATTCTTTGCCATTTTAGGAAATGTGAAGCTTTAAACGGGACACCCGTTTTGACAAAAAGTGAAGTTATTAATGGGACGGAGGGAGTATTGTAATTTATATAAACGACGAAACCGGATCGAAATCGGATCATTAAAATCGGACTAATGAGACCGGTCTTATAATGTAATGATCTGGTCTTGATACTAAATTTTTACATAACCGAAATATTGATGGATCGTGAACACCCGAATTTTTTCTCAAATAATACATTTTTAAAATTTTATTTACCAAAGTGACTTACTGTTCAAACTATTGCCCAGAATGTCCCCTTTTTTGAAAACTCGCTACACCGTGTAGCGAGTTTACAATTTTTCAACTAAAATCGCTACACGGTGTAGCGATTTTAAATTTGCCAAATTTTATTTAATATATATGCTTTAAAAAAAAAAAAAAAAAAAAAAAAACTAAATTTGAAATCGCTAGAGGGTGTAGCGATTTCAAATTATCCGAAAAAGTAAACCAAACAAACAAAGTAAACCAAACAAACACAATACATACTAATTAAGTACTTCCTTCGTCTGTCTCGATGAATAACATTTCTATTTAGTTTTCTTTATTAATATATAAAAATTATATATTAATAAAAAAACTAAATAGAAATATTATTTTTTCCATCTCAAATAAATATTTTAAAAAATGTACTTCTATAAAAAAAATATTTTTCATTTCAAAAATAAATATTACTTTCGACTCCAAATGAATAACCAAAAAATAATACTACATTTTTATCCCAAAAAAATGAGCATTACTTCCTTCATCTCAATGAATATTTTAAAAATTAATACTACTTCATTCGCCTCTAAAATTAATGTTTGTAATGTTAGTGTCTTCGTCTCAAAATATGATATTAATTTTTTGAGGCAAATGAAGAGTATTATTTTATAAAATATTTATTGAGACGAAGGAAGTAATGCTCATTTATTTGGACAAAAAATGTATTAGTTTTTGGTTATTCATTTTGAGTCGAAAGAAATATTTATTTTTGAAATGAAAAATATTTTTTTATAAAAGTACATTTTTTGAAATGTTTATTTGAGATGGAAAAAATAATATTTCTATTTAATTTTTTTATTAATATATAATCTTTATATATTAATAAAAAACACTAAATAGAAATATTAATCGAGACGAAGGAAGTACTTAATTATTAGTACGTACTTTGTTTGTGTTTGTTTGGTTTACTTTGTTTGTTTGTTTGGTTTACTTTTTGGGATAATTTGAAATCGCTACACCCTGTAGCGATTTCAAATTTAGTTTTTTTTTTTTTAAGCATAAATATAAATATTAAATAAAATTTAGCAAATTTAAAATCGCTACACCGTGTAGCGATTTTAATTGAAAAATTGTAAACTCGCTACACGGTGTAGCGAGTTTTCAAAAAATGAGACATTTTGGGCAATAGTTTAAATAGTGAGTCATTTTGGTAAATAAAAAAGTAAAAAGGTATTATTTGAGAAAAAATTCGTGAACACCCTCTATGAGAATATCGACAAGTGTAATAAATAAAATAAAATAGTGCCACACCTGTTTTGTTCTCCGCAAAGAACAGAGTTAACACTTAACATTAACATTGCAACATTATTCCCCCAAATTACTCAGACTGAGAATGAACAAATCAAACCCAGAAAATAGTCCTCCTTCTTTCTACAAGATTTGTCTTGATGAATCTGCCTGCAATCTTGTATGCTCTCTCTCTCTTTCTCTCTCTGTGTCTTGCATGTTGATTTTGCAGTTGAGTTACCTGCATTTATGTTTGATTCTTGATTTAACTCAAAAAAAAATTATTTGCAGAGATTACCATCTGTTTTTGTGAAGAAGCTACATTCAGAAGGCAAATTTCCTCAAAACCCTATTCTGAAAATTCAAACAGGGCAGAAATGGAGAGTGAAGATGGAAAGAAGTGGAGAAAGGGCATGGTTTGGAAAGGGGTGGCTTGATTTTGTCAAAGATACAAAAATCCAAGTTGGGGATTTTCTTGTTTTCAGTCTAATTGACAACTCAAATTTCCAAGTTTACATCTTTGTCCCTGATGGTTGTCTTAAAGACTTGAGCTTTGCAAATCCCTCCGCCTCCAAATGTAATCTCTCTCTCTCCCTCCATCCTTTCTTGGGTTAAAAATTACTTCCCGCTCTCACACATATACTCACTCCATCTCATCTCATCTGAAAACACATAAAATGAGTCTTAGACTACCGCAATGGTTTCATTTAACCCCCATTTTATTTAACCACTTTATCTCATCCACCTCATTTATCTCATCCACCTCATATTTCAACTATTCATTTCATTTAACTACTGATGGTTGAATTAAATTAAATTTCAACTCCCTCCAACTCACCATTCTATACCCACCACTTTTATTTTATTTATATTCTCTATTTATTTTTATGATTAGTAAAATAATAATAATTATTATTATTATTTATAATTAAAAAAATATTTCACAATTAATTTTTTTTTTTTTTGCAATTAAATAATTAGATACTCCCTCTGTCCCATAAGTCTTAAGAAAACTTTCTATTTTGGGCGTCCCATAACTCTTAAGAAATTTACTATTCCCTCCACTCATTCTCTCTCCTACATTATTTTAATACTCACAACACATTATAATTTACTATTCCCTCCACTCATTCTCTCTCCTATTTAATTTTTCACACTCACAACACTTCTTCCACTCATTCTCTCTCCTAATACTATAATAATATTCCTTAATTCCCGTGCCAAATAGAATCTTCCTAAGCTCTATGGGACGGAGGGAGTAAATGATGATAATTATTATTAAAAATAAGAAAAGTTACAATAAACTTAGCTCGCGGCACAAGTAATGAAAGACAATAAAATTATTAAATCACAAATTTCCGAACTTTGCCCATATGTGCTTGACTAGATCCTTCTGCAATTGTTTGCAATTGTTGATGAACTCTTGGATCACACATTTCCGATTTAGTACACACATGCTCTGCAAATGCAGGTAGTACCTAAGTCGAGAATGGTTGTTGTGTACTAGACCCACCTGCCTCAGATTCATCATGATAGTCAAGGCTAAAATGAAGACTGATAATTGAGAAATGAGTGTTTTTTTTTTTTTGTCCAAATCAAATAAACTTGCATCAATTTATAGGGAAAAAATGATGAATCTTGGCGAAAATAAATAAATGAATTTACTAGGTAATAATTCAGCTCAAAGAATTGGGATAAAAAAAAAAAAAATCTGAAAATCCAACGGACCAATCAGCGTACGCCACGTGGCAGATTAAGAAAAAAAAAGGAAAAAAGGGATCGCCTCACGCGCCTTGTTGGGGGATCGCCTCACGCGCCTTGTTGGGCGGTGAGGCGCACGCGCCATGTCGGCCCAATGATCTTGCGCCATGTGTCATCCCCACAGCCTTTTTTTTTTTCATCCGGGTTGAAAACTTTCATCCTCTCATTTTATTCACCCCATTTCATTTAACCCATTACACTATTTAAACTAACTAAATTAAATTTCATTCCCATTTCATTTAACCCATTGTGGGTAGTCTTACACAAGAATTATGTACAGTGAAATGATTGTTGTGAGTATGAAAAGTGAGGTAGGAAAGAGAAAGTGGGGTAGAGAATAGTAAGTGGATAATTATTGTGAATATGAAAAGTGTGTCATATGAATAAAAGAGTATTAAAAACTTTCCATTTTGAGATTGTGCCTTTTCAAGTGGAACACATAAAATAGAATTTTGTGCCTTTTCAGGTGGGATTGAGAGAATATCATGTATGTATATACTTCTTGCCCTTTATGCAACAAGGAGGTGTATTTATGTTCCTAAAGGTTACTCTTTATGTTGCTAATAACTGTAAGCCTTGTCAATATTGTAGGGGCAACTTCAACAATAGGTATCAAATGCAAAATTTGATATCTATGTTGAAGTACTAGGATCTCCTATAGAGAAATCAAAGGGTATCAAATTTGGTGTGGTACTAAGCAAAGTAGCAAATTTGCTACCTTGTTTATTACCACATTAATTTTTGGTTCTTTTTGTTAAAGCTTTTAGAAATTGTTAAAGTATTATTTACAAAATAAATAATTAAAAAAATATTATAACTGATTTGTTTTTATATAATTTATAAAATATTTATTTTAATTAAAAAATAATTTATTAAAATAATGATCATATTTTGAAATTATTTATCATGTTAAAGAGTATTTGCTTTAAATCTGCTCTGCTTGTCAACAGTGTCTTGTAGTTGTAGCAGATCTAGGATAGCTGATGATGATTTGAGGAATGCGATTAAGATTGAAGAAGATGATGGTAATATCAATGCTGAAGAACATGATGATAATCATGAGGTCAGTGACAAAAATGATATCGAGCTTCAACGTTTTGAAAGTAAGGAGAAATCCCAAAAGCCCTGCTTCCAAAAAGTTCTCACCGCATTCAACGCCTATTACATGGTAAATGGGACTAAATACTCAACTCTTGGCAATTTAAGTTATGAAATGATGCTTTTTTCCTTCACAAGATCGTTATATTTATTACTATGACCAATTTTTAGTCTATTTCTTAGAATCTGACATGTGTTGTACAGTAGTACTCCCTCCGCTCCAAAATGAATGATCATTTTGAATTTAAGGGTCATTTTGAAAAAAATTGTTAATAGAAATAAATTATAAATATTCTTGCAATTCATTTTGAGCACGCACAAAATAAGTTTACTAAATTTAGGCTACAAAATGAGTTGGCAGTCACTGATTAGATAATTAATTAATAAGCATGGGGACCTACAACAATACCATCCAGTCAAATGTTGCCAAATCATTTTGTGCCCAAAATTTTGTGAGTTTTTTTTGTTTTGCAAAAATATAATGAACTTTGATTTTTTTTTTTTTGGACAAAAAACGGTCATTCAATTTGGGAAAGAGGGTGTAACTAACAAGTCTATGTATATTATTGTAGGAACTTCCAAAGCAGTTTATGCTTGAAAGTGGACTGGGGAATTCTAGGAATACAATTTTGAGGAACACATCAGGGAGGGAATGGCCAGTTACGGTTAAGACACGTAATAGAAGTTCCAGGGCCTATATGTCTCGTGGGTGGGTCAATTTCAGGAGAGTAAACAAGTTAATGGACGGAGACACTTGTTCTTTCCAGTATTTCAACGGTGATCAAGCTAGTCAAAGCGATTTCATTCAGGTTGAGGTTGTCAAGAAAGCAGCAAGGGAAAGGGGAAGGCCTCCACGAATCCGTCCGGGTGAAAGGTAAATACCTCCCTTGTTTTTTATATTTATTTGTGTTTGTATTTTGATTGGTTATGCTTCAGAGCTTCAGCCTATGGTTTTGAAATGTTAAGTTCAGTTCTTGTAGTGCTGGATGAATTTGAGAGCGTCTAACCTTTATGTATGTTGTCTAATGTTTTTTTTTATTTTTGCCAAAAAATAAGATTGAACTTGGAATATATATACTCCCTCCGTCCCACTATAGTTGACACCCAAGGGGTGGGTTCAAAAACCAAGGAAAAAGAATAAAATAAAAAAAATGTGTGGTGGAAAATGAAGAGAGAGAATGAGTGGGGTAAATAGTAGTGTTGGTTGAATAAATATGTGGTAGAAAATGAAGAGAGAGAATGAGTGGTGGGGTAGAGTGAATATAAAAATATAAAAACTTGGTTATTTTTGGAAGGTGTCAAATATAGTGGGACGGCCCAAAATGGAAAGAAGTGTCAAGTATGGTGGGACGGAGGGAGTATATCCAAGTTATTTGCGGAATATATCCCAATACTTCTGGAACTTGGAATGAAGAAACTTGCAGTTATGGATGAGTCCCCAAAGATGAAGTTGTGGCTCCATTCCCCTGCACAACATTTTTAATGCCTTTCTTTTTTTTCTTTTGCAACAAAGAAGAGGATATGTTTTCGTCGCATAATAAGTATCACAGTTAACTTATTAATGTTTGATTAGTGTGCTTTACTTGGTTTGTACATTACTTGTACCTTGGTAAAAATAGCATTGACACTATTTCTTTATTTAAAAATTTGAGAAAAAAAGTGCGACAATTATTATGGAATAGAGGGAGTGCTAAGCATGTGTAGGTGTAAACTCCCTCCGTCCCACTCGAATTAGGACATTTTGCGATTTTGGGTGTCCCACTCAAAATGGGACAACCCCAAAATGGAAATGCCCAGAATGGGAATGTTTTATTCAATAAGATCCAATTTCACACACAACTTTTCACTTAATATTCCGTACCCCACTTTTCATACTCACAACACCTACTCCAATCACTTTTCCTTAATCCCGTGCCATTCCAAAAAAATCCTAGTTCGAGTGGGACGGAAGGAGTATATGTTACTAAAAATTCTCAAAAATTAAAATCTCAAATACTTGAAACTAGTTTCTCATTTCCGGAGAGATTCAAGAGTACTTGCTTCAAAATCTTTTAATTTGCCCTGCTTGTCAACAATAGCAGATCTAGGATAACTGTTGCGGATTTGAAGAATGCAATTAAGCTTGAAGAAGAAGATGATGATGGTGGTGATACCAATGTTGAAGAACTTGATGATGATGATCATGAGGTCAACGAGAATGATATTGTGCTTCAACCCTTTGAACAGAAGGATAAATCCATAAAACCCTGCTTCCAGAAAGTTCTAACGATATCCAATGCCTATTATTTGGTAAATGTGACTGAATACACAACTCTTGGCAAATTTAGTTATGAAATGATGCAATTTTTCTTCACAATATCGTTCTATTTGTTACTGCAACCAATAGCAGGAACTAATAAGCACGTGTATTTGATTTTAGGAACTTCCACGGTGGTTTGTGATTCAAAGTGGACTAAGGAATGAGAGGAAAACAATTCTGAGGAGCAAAGCAGGGAGGTATTGGCCAGTTGCGCTTAAGACATGGAGTGGCAGGGTCTTTATTTCTCGTGGGTGGGTCAGTTTCAGGACAGTAAACAAGTTAATGGAAGGGGACACTTATTCTATCCAGTATTTCCATGGTGATCGAGCTGGTCAAAGTGGATTCATTCAGGTTGAGGTTGTCAAGAAAGCGGCAAGGAACAGGGGAAGGCCTCCAAGAATCCGTCCAGGTAAAATATGAAGACCTCCTTTGCTATGTTTGTGCATTGTATTTTGAGGACTAAATAGGTTGTGCCCCAGAGCTTGAGACTATGGGCGAAATGGTAAGTTCAGTTCTTGTCTAGATATTAGTTATTGTGTTTTGGATTATAAAAAGCTACTACTTGATACAATTCAAGGATGATCTTGTTTTTATCGTGATATTCCTCATTCTACATCGAAAATATGTGGATTGTGATCATGACAAATAAGATTTCTGCTACTAGGAATCAATAACATCCATACACTTTTGAGTGAGTCTATGGGAGTCCAAGTTGACCCGAGTGTGTGGCGCTTGTACTTGTATGGTGAACCAGTTTTTTAGGTTCGGGTCGTGGTATCACAACAGTCCACCCTACTAATACTGGGCACCAAGAACATTTATGGACTTTTGGGTGGGTATTTTCCACTCACTGCTACTAGGTACCAATAACGTTTATCGATTTATGAACTTTTGGGCGGACCTGTGGGAAATTAAATGGACCGAACATGAGTGGCTAGTGTGTGGTGCTTATGTAGCGGACTGAATTTTCGGGCTCCGTTTTTCATCGTTATTTTTCAATGGTTAGAGTGGAATGTAAGTAGGTCTAGATAATACTAGCAAATTTCCAATGGTTAGAATGGAATGTAAGTAGGTTAATAGCAACTGGACAACATGAACATGATATTTGAATGTAGTCATTGTGGACCAGTGCCTGCAGCTGCTGGAACATTTCCTCCATCCATACTTGTCACCAGGTAAACAAGAAAAAATGTCTTAGTAATTTGTGTATCAGCGAGTGGGCTTTAAAGGCTGTGGATGAGTCCCCAAAGAAACCGTACAAGCCAAAGCTCACACTCCGTGAGGTTTAGAGTTCAATCACTCTACTTGCATCATGGATGGGGCATTATAAAAAAAAGGAGTTGTTGACGGAAATGGTTGTGGCCTGATGGTGGTGGGCGGTGATGCGGGAGAGAAGGGGATCGTTTTGAGCGAATGATTAGAAATTAGAAAAGAACTATTACCACTACAACAGTTGCGTACCAGCTGAGATATTGAACCCAAGATCTATACGAGGGAAAGATATAACGGGAGATAGCTGACGATGACAAAAGAATACATAGACCACGAAAAACATACGACATGCACTAAAAAGGAATAAAAGTATTTCAACCTAACTAAAATAAAAGTTGAGCAGGTTTAAGGAAAAACAGGGATTATTAATGTGATAATGATAAGAACATTTTAAAAATTTAAAACATATATAAGCCAATATACTTAAGAGTTTGGTGGGCGAGCTAACCTCACTAACTCTATACTTCCTCCTCCGTCCCACGCAAGTAAATATCAAAATTTTGTACATAATAACTAAGAAATAATAATATAATAAGAAGATAAAGAATATATGGAGGAAGTGTTGTGGGCATGAAAATTAAAATAGAAGAGAAATAGTAAATGAGTTTGTTGTGAATATGACAAGTGAGTCTCAATGAATATAAAATTATAATAACTTTGCCATTTTGGATAGTCTACACTTACGTGAGACGAACGGAAAAAAAAAAGTCTACACTCATTCAGGACAAAAAGTTAAAAAAAAGGTCTAATCGAGAAAGTAGTTAGTAGCTTATAATAGAACCCACGCAAGCTGCCGAATTGATTATCTTGATGCAAAGTGATACTAAAGATTCAAAAATCATGTAACTCCCATAATGATATTTTTATTTTTGATGTTACAATTCCAATTGTACTAGACAATTTCGAAGAAACGCCTTCCCTTAATTTAATTCCAAAGAAGGACGTGGTAACAGTCTTCAGTTTAAAGATGATGGTAACGTCTCTTTCAAAGCTTTAGTGTGGTTTTTCAAAGCTTAAGTGTGGTTTCTGCGTCTGTCTTAAGTAGGGTTGTCCTTGTGAGTGATGGATTGAGTATTTGTTTGTGTTCACGGTGGTATTTGTTAATATATTTGATTTAATCTGCATTAAAATTAAATAATTTAGTATGTTAGAGCTCGTTTGCTGCTCAATTTTAAAAGCAAATATCTTTTAGCGGAAACTCATTTTGTTTTAACTGTAGGGGATGCCCATCTTAATTCAAACAAAATAAAAAAAATTATAAGTAAATCTTAAATCCTTATTCCAATCGAATTGGAAAATCAGAATGACAATTATAAACGCCCTAGGCTACGTTCTTATATAAACCTTCGCCCTTTGGCATTGTCTTCGTAAAAATTCTCGTGATATCTGAACACCGCCGTAGCAATTTTCAGATCGTTACCCTCTCCGTCTTCCTTCGTTAATTTGTATCAACCGCAGCAGCCAGCTTAAGTTGAGAAAGTAAGGTCCAATTTTTAATGACATTAAATTGTTGAAATTCTGGTTTTTATTTTGTTTTCCCTAATTCCGTTTTCTGTAATTAATCTAATATTTTAGAGTTTGCGGGCCAAATATTAAAGTGACAATTATTTTGTACCAGAGTGTAATAAAATATTGTTTGCTTGCTTAGAAAAAGAACCATCACTTGTAAAGAAACGGAGGAACAACCAAATAATGATCACTTAGTATTAACGAGGATCTGAAAATCATACATATAATACATTGTATCAATTTGTATTTTGTTTTTATTTATCAAAATAATAAAGAATATTTAATAAAGAATTATTAAAAATTACATTAATGACGCTTAACCAAGAGTCTTATGCAAGTCATTAATGGATTGGAACTGCTCAAACGGTATATTTACGATTCTTTCGTAAATATTGTACTATATCATGTAAATATATTACTAAAATGTAAAATATTTTGTTTTGAATGCAATATATTTAGTTGTGCACGTATAATTATAATATTTCCAAATATGTAAAAAAAATATTACAAGCAATACAAAATATTTTTCATTTATGGTGAATTTTTTACATTACATAGTACTTTCTCGGGTTCAAAATAGATTTCGTTTTTGAAAGCCAAATTTTGATTTAAAATACTTGTATTTTTTGTTTAAAGTTTTTAGATCCCAATTTTACTTCTAAAATTTAGTAATAATTGCATTTTTTTAAACACGTGAAATTTTAAATTTTTTAAAGAGAATTGTTATTTATCCCCATAACATTACTGAATATCCCTGCAGGACAATTATTACAAATGACATTGATTGAAATGACAAGATTAACCCTTAGCATTATTATGCCTAAATAAAGGTTTTCATTTTTTCTCTTATCTTCTTCCTAAGTTGCGTTGATTAGAATGTCGCTGAATTCTTCTGTTATTCTTTTTCGGCTAATTGAATTATGAGTTTCCTTATTACACTTGATCGGGAGAGGGGATGATTATGATGCTTTAAACTTTTCCTTATTGCTGCACTATTGAAACTTTGAGATGCTGCATCACTGCTGCTCTTAGGATCACCGATTAATGAATCTTCTGGCGTTCGGTGGCAGTGATCAAACAATGTTACCTTGTTTTGTAACTGTTAACTGAACAAAATTACAATGTCCGATCAAAAGCTATTGAACAAGGAGTAATATTTCGGCCACTGATGACCAAACATGATAATATTGTTTGATTGATTTTCACCAAACAAACAAAAAATCCTTGATTTTTTAATAGTTTTTCTGTCTGTCCCTGACGACATGTATGGATAAAGATGAGAAAAGGAAATATATGATATGACGAGGGAATATGATCGTGATTTGAATGAGACATTTATTTTCTATATATGCGAAGAATGAAGGAGGGATTGAACCGAAAATACGAAGAGTTGATTGGAGAATATGAAAATTGGCCGAAAACGATGAATAGTTGATCGTAGAAAATTAAGATTGGCCGTAGAAGATGAAGATTGGGTGTAAGAGTGTGTTTTGTTAAATTTAGGTGAGGGATTATTTAGAAATTTTAAAAAGTAAAATAGGAATAATAGTGATTTATCTAGCATTGAATGTTTAATTTTTTACATAAAATTAATAGTGTGGGGATATTTAGTAATGTTACGAGGGCAAATAACAATTCTCATTTTTAATACGACATCTATTTTCTTCTTCTCAGACCATCTCCAACCCTATACCCCAAATTTGGTCAGATTTTACCCCAAATTTGATTCATTTCAGCACCAAACACTATTCCAACTCAAACCCACAATCCCAAATCTCTCCACAAATAGAATATTCCTTAACATATTCTATTTTTATTTCTTTTACTTTATTTATCAATAACTATATTAATTTGCTATTAACCTTTTAAATAATTATTATTAAGATTGCACAATTAATAATTTAAGAATATTAAATAATTTTATAATTATAATATTATTTACGTCATAAATAATATTTTTAAATAATTATTTTTTAAATAAATTGAAGAAATATAATTTAATAAACATACAAGCACTTGAAAATACCATAAAAAATATTACAATCAATACAAAATATAACAAAACTTGCAAACTGAAAAAAGTACATTATATTTTATCCTAATTCTCAGAATTACTAAGTTGTTCCCATAAATGTTCAATTAAGTCATTCCAAAGTCCAATGTGAGTCTCTTTATCCTTGATTTGTCTTTGTCGAGCAAAGAAACTCTTGAAATCGAGTGTTATCATCTGCTACCTCAACATTTGGAGCCCTCCATCTTGTTCTTCAATTGGTGCTCTCAAATCACGTTCATCTTCAATTATCATATTATGCATAATAATACAGTCATTATATCGTGCAAAATATTTTTCTTCCAATAACGTATCAATCCACCAATAATGGCAAATTGTGATTGGAGTACTCCAAATGCTCGCTCAAGGGAAAAGGAAAAAAAGAAGAAGACGTGTCAAAAATAATTAATCAGAACGAAGAACTTGTTCAGCAATTGAAAGTTGGTAATGAAATTCGTAAGTAAAACAAAGGGAATATGTATGCACTTTTAAGTTTATAATAAATGTTCTAATAATTTTAATATGTATGCATTTTTTTTTAGTTTTAATGTGAAATTAGTGTTCTCTAATTAGTATAATAATAATATATTTATTTATTTTTATATAATATATACAAATTATTGAAAAAATGTTAAATAATTATAAATTATTGAATTAAGAGTAACTCTTGTGAAAAACTAATTTTTTTCAAAATGTTATAAAAAAACTAGTATAACTCCCGTGCGATGCACGGATAGCTATTAACATATATTAACGAAGATTCATACAAATATAAAAGGAAATAGAAATATTTGTGTACATTGGAAAATACTTTTTTAAAAACTATATTATTAGTACAAATATCAGATTGAAGGTAACTAAAATAAATATATATGTAAGGCATAGTTAGTTTGTACGAAGCGCGTTTTATACGTAAATTCCCGTTCTATTCAATAATAATCACATTTGACATCCATTTTTCAAT
The DNA here is from genome assembly GCA_022495995.1 of Adenophora triphylla var. japonica. Classification (NCBI taxonomy): domain Eukaryota; kingdom Viridiplantae; phylum Streptophyta; class Magnoliopsida; order Asterales; family Campanulaceae; genus Adenophora; species Adenophora triphylla. The sequence continues at coordinate 643,344 of JAFEMH010000619.1, read as the reverse complement.
GTTATGGAATTGAACGCATATTTTTTATGTAGATCATATTTATTGTGTATTGAACGTGATATGTGCGTAATTTGCCCACAGTATCACTTAGTTTCGTCAATGATTGGAAAAGCGTAATCAATCTAGTTATAAGTCTCCAAATCTTTCTCTTCAACTGCAATTCGAAACTCTTGACTCTAGTGATTCTCCAAACAAACAAAATACATGAAATGAAATTTTCAAGTATCATTAATTTTGATTTTCGAGAAGTTATTTTGTTCTTGACCCGTATTCAACTTCTACATCCCTGTTTGATTTTTACATATTTCTTTAATGTTATTGTTATATAATCATTTTTTTTATATCACAATTAATTAAATTTAACATTAGGAAAAATTATTTCACTATCAAATAAATAAATGCTCCCTTCGTCTCATTGCAAACTTCCTTTTTCTTTAATAAAAGGTGTCCCATTTTAAATTTAAAAAAAGTACAATGGAAAAATTTTAATATTTTTTTATTCAATGGTCTTATAAGTCATACTCACAAGTCAACAACTATTCACTAATTACTTTGTACCCAACTTTTTATACTTTATAATAAAACTATTCATCTCTTTAATATCCTAACCAATTTTTTAACGTTTAAAATAGGACAAAAGTTGAAAAAAATTTATTAATATTCTATTAGAAAATGCTATTTTTTCCCTTTATTTCCTTATAAATGTAGAGATTAATAATATGACATAGAAAAATAAGATAATACAATAAACTATAAACAAATAAGTATATAATAATATACAAATATTATCAATATTTAAAATTTATTCTAAAAAGAGATGAATACTATGCGGGTTCGGGTTAAATGGAACGGTTCGAGCTAATCCCAAATCCACCCCAATCCCACCTGATTTAAAAGAAAACATTTCCAAACTCTTTTCATTAGACGCGGATCATTGCGAGTTTAGGAGGGATTCAAAAATTTTATCAACCCGTTTTTTACTTACAAAATTCTTTAAATAGGGCAATATCAAGTTAAAGCACATACTAACACTGTTTTCCTAGAATTGGGTCAAAAAAAAGTAATTTGATTTCGCTACTTTGAAAATTTTAGTTACTTGAGACGGAAAATATAATTTTCCCTTCTAGTTAAAGCACATAATAATGCAATTTTTTGACACAAAAAGTAGTATTATTTTTTGGTGATTTATTTTGAGTTGAAAGTAATATTCATTTTTGAAATGAAAAAAATAATTTTTTTGTATAATGACATTTTTTAAAGTTGACTTGAGACGGAAAATATAATTTTCCCTTCTAGTTTTATTTATTTTAGTTTTCATTATTTCTAAAGTACTTTTAAGGAAAAAAATTGTCCTTCAATTCAAAAATGAATATTTCTTTCATCCCATAATTAATACTACTTTCTATATCCAAAAAAAAAATATTTGATTCCTTTGCCCCAAGGAATTTACTTGTCCAAAAAATTAATATTTATTTTCTGAGACGAAGAAACTAACATTATAAAAATTAATTTTTACAAAATAATACTACTTCAGCTAAAGAAAAAAAATTCCATTTTCGTCCCAATGAATATTTTATAAAATATTACTTAATTTGTTTAAAAAATTAATGTCATATTTTGAAACAAAGGCACTAACATTACAACATTTCAAAAATGAATATTACTTTCGATTCAAAATGAATAACCCAAAGATAATACTACATTTTTTATCCAAAAAAATGAGCATTATTCCCTTCATCCCAATTAATATTTTAAAAACTAATACTACTTCATTCGCCTCTGCAATTAATGTTTGTAATGTTAGTGCATTCGTCTCAAAATATGACATTAATTTTTTAGGCAAATAACGTAGTATTATTTTTTAAAATGTTCATTGAGCCAAAGGAAGCAATGTTAATTTTTCTTGGACATATAAAAAATTCTATTTTGTAAGGAAAAAAAAATTACTTCAATTCAAAAATGAATATTACGTTCGTCCCATAATTAATACTACTTTCTATATCAAAAGAAAATTGCTTCCTTTGCCTCAAGAAATTTACTTGTCTCAAAAAATAATATTTATTTTTTGACACACGAAGACACAAACATTATAAAGATTAAATTTTACAAAATAATACTACTTCGGCTAAAAAAATAAAATACCATCTTCATCCCAATGAATATTTTATAAAATATTACTTAAGTTGTTTAAAAAAGTAATGTCATATTTTGAAACGAAGGCACTAAAATTATAATATTTCAAAAATGAATATTACTTTCGATTCGAAATGATTAACCCAAAAATAAAACTACATTTTTTTTCCAAAAAAAATGAGCATTATTTCCTTCATCCCAATGAATATTTAAAAAAATAATACTACTTCATTCGCCTCTGCAATTAATGTTCGTAATGTTAGTGTCTTCGTCTCAAAATATTACATTAATTTTTTAGACGAATAAAGTAGTATTATTTTTTAAAATGTTCATTGAGACGAAGGAAGCAATGTTCATTTTTTTTTTGACATATAAAAAAATTTTACTTTTTAAGAAAAAAAAATTCCTTCAATTCAAAAAATGAATATTACTTTCATCCCATAATTAATACTACTTTCTATATCAAAAAAAAATGCTTCCTTTGACTCAATGAATTTACTTGTCTCAAAATTAATATTTAATTTCTGACACGAAGACACGAACATTATAAATATTAATTTTTACAAAATAATACTACTTCGGGTAAAAAAATAAATTAATATATTCATCCCAAGGAATATTTTATACAATATTACTTAATATGTTTAAAAAATTAATGTCAGATTTTGAAACGAAGGAACTAACATTACAAATAATAATTTATATTTAAAAAGTAAAACTATGATTATTATTATCATCATTTATAATAAAAAAAAATATACTTCACACTTAATTAATTTTCAAAAAAAAAGATATTGAAAAATTAAAAAGAAAAATAAAGAAATTTATATTTAAAAAAGAGTATTTTTTTTGTGTCCAAAGAAAATGAAATTAGTCTCTAATTAAAGAGGAAAAAAAATTATGAATTTTGGTGTAAAAATTTTAAAAAAAAAATTATAAAATAATTGAGGTCGAAAAAAGGGGATGAAAAATAAAAATCTGAAAATAAACCGGCCAATCAGAACGTGCCACGTGTCGCGGTATAAAAAAAAACTTTACGCGCGTACACGCGCCTTTGTCAGCGCGTGTAACGCACGCACCAAATTCCCCTCCAATCAGCGCTAGCCACGTCAGCCGAGGTTACTAAATCTACAATTTTGCCACCACGTGAAATTACTAAAATGCCCCTAGTTTGGGCGAAATTTTGGCAATCCTGCTTTTATATATATATATAGATTTGTTTTCAGAACAGTTCATCACTCTTATTAGTTATACTTAGTGCTTTAAAACTAGTTTTTTTCTTATATTACAAAAAAACAAGTTTTTTTTCAAGATTTTGGCATGAATTAAAATGCTTAATAATTTAAATTACATAATATTATTATTATTTATATTATCTAATATTAGATATTTATTAGTTTTTAATACATTTAAATTAAAAATATATCATATTATAAATAAATTTCAGATTTAATAATCCATTAAGAAACTAATTTAGAACATGATCCACAATACCCAAATTTAAAATACATGAACAGTTGGACCCAAATTTGAGGTATCACTATTTACAACCCCAAGAATGGGTTTGGAGTTGCTGTATACCCCCAAATTGGAGAAAAAGGGGGCAAGGTTGGAGATGCCCTCAAAAGAGCACGGTTACTCCAAACTTTACAACAGTAATCCCCAAATAATCCAAACGGAGAATGGACAAATCAAACCCAGAAAATAGCCCTCTTTCTTTCTACAAGATATGTCTTGATGAATCTGCCAGCAATCTTGTAATGCGCTCTCTCTCTCTGTTTCTTGCATGTTGGTTTCTGTAGTTGATTTACCTACATTTATGTTTAAATTTTGGATTAAATCAAATAATATTTTCATTTGCAGAGATTACCATCTGATTTTGTGAAGAAGCTACATTTAGAAGGCAAATTTCCTCAAAATCCACTCTTGAAGATTCAAACTGGGCAAAAATGGAGAGTGGAGATTGAAAGAAGTGGAGAAAGGGCATGTTTTGGAAAGGGGTGGCTTGATTTTGTCAAGGATACAAGAATCCAAGATGGGGATTTTCTTGTTTTCAGTCTAATTGGCAACTCCCATTTCCAAGTTTACATTTTTGACCCTAGTGGTTGTCAAAAAGACTTGAGCTCTGCAACTCCCACTACCTGCAAGAGTAATCCCTTCACTCTCTCTTCTTGGGTTTAAGTTTATACTCCCTCCGTCCCAAACTGAAAGTCCAAAAATTTTACAAATTCGCTCTTGATTAACAGCAAATTTGAAATTTTTTGGACATTCATTTTGGGACAAAGGAAGTATTTTACATATGCCCTTTATGCAACAAGGAGGTATATATATGTTCCTAAAGTTTACTTCTTTTGTGTTGATAGTAAGTGTTGTAGTTGATTTGTTAATTCTTCTAAGAAATGTGCTTTATTTAATGAACACTGCTTATATCACCTTTGAATTACACTGAGACTGATTCCTATTTAAAGGCAAACACTTATTTTGGGACAAATGAGAATGAAAGAGCTTATTATGAGGGAAGTTTAGGAATTAAAATTTTAAATTTCTTAAAGTGCTTAAAAATAGGCTCTATTTTCTAGAGAGATAAGAGTACTTGTCTTAAATCTTTAAATTTGCTCCGCTTGTCAACAGGTTCTTGTGACAGATCTAGGATAACTGATGCTGGTGTGAAGGATGTGATTAAGATTGAAGAAGATGAGGATGGTAATATCAATGTTGAAGAACATGATGATGATGATGATGATGATGAACATGAGGTCGATGCCGAGAAGGATATTGAACTTCGACCATTTGATTGGAAGGAGAAATCCATAGGACCCTGCTTTCAGAGAGTTCTTGCGAGATTCAATGCCCGTTACGTGGTAAATGGGACTAAATGCACAATATTTGGCAATTTTAGTTATGAAATGATGCATTTTCCTTCACAAGGATTTTTTTTTTTTCGTTACGCCCTTTTTTTATTCTATTTATTAGAAACTGACACGCGTCATCTGCTTGAATTAGATGTGCTTATGAATTTATGATAACTAATAATCCTATGCATTTGAATATAGGAACTTCCACAGCGGTTTGTGCGTGAAAGTGGACTAAGGAATGAAGGGAAAACAATTCTGAGGAACAAAACAGGGGAGGAATGGCCAGTTACGGTTATTCGGTGGAATTGTTACAGGGTCTATATTTCTCGTGGGTGGATCAATTTCTGTAGAGTAAACAAGTTAATGGAGGGGGACACTTGTTCTTTCCAGTATTTCCATGGTGATCAAGCTAGTCAAAGGGGCTTCATTCAGGTTGAGGTTATTAAAAAAGCAGTAATGAAATGCGGAAGGCCTCAACGGATCCAAGTAGCAAGGAAAAGGGGAAGGCCTTCACGAATCTGTCCAGGTAAAACCTCCCTTGTTACTTTTGTGTTCTGTACTTTGAGTGAAGAAATAGGTTTTATATATGCCTCAAAGAAGGATTACTTATTCCCAAATATTAAAATGGAGATTTCCTTGTTTTCAGTCTAATTGGCAATTCCAATTTCCAAGTTTACATCTTTGACCCTAATGGTTTTCAGAAAGACTTGAGCTCTTCAACTCCCAACTCCTGCAAAAGTAATTTCTCTCTTTTCTTGGGTTAAAATTTAAAATTACTTCCTCCTAAAACATCAGTGTTCATTTATATGTATATATACACTTACTTTTACCCTTTATGCAACAAGGTGTATGTTACTAAGCATGTGCAGGTGTAGAGCTCGTATCGTTGTAAAATTATATTATGATTTGTTTGTTTAAAGGCGACAATTATTTTGGACTAACCAAAAAAGAAAGCTGGGGGAGTTTTAGAAATTAAAATTCTAAATCTCTTAAATAGGACTAGAATTTCCAGGGAGAAAAGAGCACTTGCTTTAAAATCTTCATATTTGCTCTGCTTGTCAGCAGGTTCTTGTAGTCGTAGCAGATCTGGGATAAGTGATGCTGATTTGAAGAATACGATTAAGATTGAAGAAGAAGATGATGATGGTGATACCAATGTTGAAGACCGAGATGATCATGATCATGAGGTCGATGGCGAGAAAGATATTGAGCTTCAACCCTTTGAAGGGTCGGAGAAATCAATAAAATCCTGCTTCCAAAAAGTTCTGACGCCATCCAATGCCTATGCCGTGGTAAATGAGACTAGATACAACACTCTTGGCAATTTTAGTTATGAAATGATGCATTTTTCCTTCACAAGATTTTTGTATTTATTACTAAAACCATTTTTTTAGTCTATTTCATAGAATCTGACATGTGTTATAGTAACTAATAAGACTATGTATTTGATTATAGGAACTTCCAAATCAATTTTTGCTTGAAAGTGGACTAAGGAATGCACGCAAAACAATTCTGAGGAACAAATCAGGGAGGGAATGGCCAGTTACGATTAAGACATGTTCTGGACGTTATAGGGTCTATATTACTCATGATTGGGCCAATTTCAGGAGAGTAAACAAGTTAATGGACGGGGACACTTGTTCTTTCCGGTACTTCCATGGTGATCAAAGTACTCAAAGTGGTTTCATCCTGGTTGAGGGTGTCAAGAAAGCAGCAAGGAAAAGCGGAAGACCTCCACGAATCCAAGCAGCAAGGACAAGAGGAAGGCCTCCAAAGATCCGTCTGGGTTGAAGGTAAATACCTGCCTTGTTACATTTGTGTTTGTATTTTGAGTGAAGAATTAGGTCAATTATATGTATGCCTTTAGAGCTCGAGGTTATGGTTGAAAGTTGAAACGGTAAGCTCAGTTCTTGTAGTTTTAGATAAATTTTAGAACGCCTAACCTTAACCTTTATGTATCCTGTCTAAATAATTGTTTTAGTATTTTGGATTGTAAAAAGCTACCACTTGATCAACCTATTCTTCTTGTTCTGGTATTATATTTGTACTTGGTAATTGATGGAGGAAAATTACCTAGCAAGCAAGTGCATTAGTTTGTCACTTTAGTAATATGCACACTGCAAGGGTCGAATCCACATACTATTATGGAAAAAATATATTTTATTATTGTAAAAGAGTAACCAAAGTAGATGTGGCCATTTTTTTAACCGGACCGGCTAACCGGCCGGTTTTGAACCGGTCAAAACCGCCTAACACGGTTAACCGGAACCAGTTTCAAAGAGGTTCGATTTCGGTTCGAAATATTGCAAAACCGGAAAACCGCCTAAAACCGCCGGTTAAAATCGGACGGTTAAACCGACGGTTAACCGCCTAAACCGCCACTTTCAAAATTTGATTCAAACGGTCATATGACCGTTGGGCTTCTTGGGCCGCCCCCAACGGCTACTTCTCCTCGCCTGGCCCGCCTCCAGCAGCCTTTCAAGCGCCTGGCCTGCCTCCCCTCCTTTCCAGTCTAAATTATAATGGATCCTAACGCATCCTAACCAAAAAATTAAAAAAAAAAACATTTTGACTTTAAAATTAACTATAAATATCACCTCCCTTCTCTGATTTTATTTTAACATTATTTCTCTCTACTCTTTCTCTTCTACTCTCAAATATTCACATATACTCTCACTCTCATCCAATTTCCAGTTAAATATTGTCCCATTTTCAGTTAGTTTTCTAACGAAATTAGTGTTTTTCTTCATTTTCATCCATTTTTAAGGTCCGTTTCGTTTCCAAACTTCATTTTATCTTACACAAATGGCTGGAAATCAAAGAAGAACCAATTTAGGCAAGTCCGTTGTTGGTTCTTCCTCCCCCAACGATGATTTTGATCATCAAAATCCAAATATTCAACAAAATGAGGAAGAAGAACAAGTTGAAATTGAAAGTGTTAGTGCTAGTGCTCGGAGGGATAGGGGCAACCGAGCTACTAGGGGAGGTGGTCGGGGACAACGACAACCTCCTACGGAAAGAGCGCTGCAATCCGATACATTAGCCATCCATTTCACCAAAATAAAAATTAATGCCGATGATGATTATAATTTTCGAGCATGTTGCAACTATTGTACCGCGTCTTACGCATTCAAAAGAGGCGGAGGGCATGGGACACTCAACGGGCATTTGGCGTCAAAACATCCCGAGAAACTTGGCATTTCCGCTACACAAACTCAATTACAATTTCAACAACGTAGTTCGGGTTCGGGTGCACAAGGTTCGTCTTCCCCTTCTTCCGTCCTTTTTAAATTTGACAAGCGGGTTTATAAGGATGAACTAGCCAAATTTATTTGCGTTAAAGGTCTTCCTTTTAATTTTGCGGATTGTGATTTTTATGAAAATTTTGCTCGCCTTTCTTTAAACCCCGCCGCCACGAGAGTACCACGTACGAATCTCGTACGTGATATTACTAGAGTGGTTCAAAAATATAAAAAAGATTTAATTGGTGTTTTATCAAAATTAGAAAATAAAGTTTCAATTTGTGCCGATGGTTGGAGTGATCATTGGCAAAGAAATACTTGTTTGGGCGTTACTTGCCATTGGATAGATAATTCATGAAAAATCCAAAAAAGATTAATTGCTTACAAAGATTTTGAGCCACCGCATTCCGCGGAAAATATTTGTGCGAAATTGCTTGAGATTTTTCTTGAATATGGTATTTTAAATAAAATATTTACTATTTAATTTGACAACGCAAGTGCTAATACGGCTAGTTTGCCCGATTTAATTACCGTTTGTCAACCCTCACTTGAGGGTAAGTTTTTTCATATTAGATGTTTATGTCATATAATTAATTTATGTGTTAGAGATGGTTTAGATGCATTAGAAACTTATGTTAAGTCAATTAGACGAGCTCTTCAATTTATTTCTAAAAATATTCTAATACAAAAAAATGGATAAAGTTTTTAAGAAGTAAAAGTGTGCCAGACAAATATTTTACTTACGATGTTTCAACTAGGTGGAATTCCATTTACAAAATGTTAACCGATGATTTTGCTTATAAAGATCTCATAATGCAATTTTTTATGTCAATTGGCTATCATGAACCTCTATTTGCTTATCATTGAAATGCATGCATTAATTTATATGAATTGTTAAAAAATTTTAATACCGCAACTTTGGCTTTTTCGGGAGTTTATTATCCAACTTCCGTTTTGGTGCTAGAGCATTATGTTGCAATTGTTACTATTTTTGACAATTTAAAAGAATGCCCTATTTTAAAACAATGCATTTTTAACATGAGACAAAAGTGGCTTAAATATTTTGACACTATTCCGTCTCTTTTCTTGATTGCAAAGTTATTAGATTTCCGAGTTAAATTAGATGATTTAGAGTCCATTATAACTTATTATTATATGAAATTATATCCCGATGGTGACGGTAGTAATGAACTTCCGTCAATTATTGTTAATTACAAAAAAACATGATTTGATTAACCTTTTTAATGAGTATAATGTCTTATATGGAAACACTTCTCAAAGGCAACAACATGAAGATGATTCCTCTACTTCTCAACCAAGTTTTACTAGTGGGGATTCATATAGTTTTTTTGCAAATTTGTATAGTAAAAAATATGATCCTTCTCGAGGTTCATCTTCATCATCATCAAACATTCTCGTGGAGTTAGAAACTTATTTCACTACAAACTTTGAATTAAACCAAGATCCAAATTCAAATGAATTTGATGTTTTACAATGGTGGTCAAGAAGGAAAGACATTTATCCTATACTTTCCATAGTTGCTAAAGAAGTCTTAGCCTCTCCCGCTTGAACGGTGGCGGTTGAATCGGCATTTAGTGTTGGTGGAAATGTTTTGGATGAAAGACGTTCCCAACTAACAAGTGAAAACTTGGAACATCAACTTTTACTTGGCGATTGGGTTAGAGCGGAAAAAAGGCAACAAGACTTGCCTTATGATGGGGATCTATTGGATCCAAGATATCAATACGATGTCGAGGACTCCACGAAAAGTAGTGATGAATGAATGCTGTTTTAGATTAATTTTTATATTAATTAGATTAGTTTAGACTTTAAATTAGGTTTATTTTTATTTAATTGTAATAGTTAGGTTGAGGTAAAGGCTCCTAAATGTCCCCCCTTATTTATAATAGGGTAAGGTTGGTTCTCCCCCTCTTTGTAATTTTATTTTAAATAATAAAATTTAAGGGTACCGTCCCTTTTTTCTTTTATATACTTTCGTTTCTTTTAAAAAAGTTAAGTTTTATTTCTTTCAAAATTCATAACTTTTTTTATATAACTTTTTGCAAAAATTGTATGTAGTAAACAAAAGTCTAAAATAGTCTTACTTATCCAAAAAAAAATTGAAAAAAAATTAAAAGTTAACTTTTTTCAAAAAACTGTTAAATTTTATTTCTTTCAAAATTCATAACTTTTTTTATAAACCTTTTTGCAAAAAATGTATGTAGTAAACTTAAGTCTAAAATAGTCTTATTTATCCAAAAAAAAATTGAAAAAAAAGAAGTTAATATATTACATACAAAGTTAACGAAAACTGTTAAAAAATTAACTGTTACAAGGTTGAAAAATGACATGCTCGGCCGAGCACTACTATAGACTCGGCCGATCATATGAGATCAAAGTATCATCGAATTAATTACAAAATTAATATTGAGTAATAATTTAGTTTTAATTAATTAATTTAATAAAAATTAAAAAATATATATTTTTATTAAAGTAATTAAATATTTTAAAAAATCATATTTATATATATACAACATTTACTACGAGATACATAAAGAAAAGTTCTTTACGTATGTTATTATGTATGCTATCCGTATTGGCTGAAGCTTTATCATTTTTGTGAGACGCGAAAATTAAGAAAAAATATGAGTATGAAAAAGATTGTGAGTGAGATTGACAATTGGGTCACACAATTTAAAAGTATGAGGAAAAAAATTGAGTGAAATTAACAATTGAGATTCATAATTTAATTATGTTAAAGAAAAAAATGAGTCAGATTAGGGGTGAGCTCGGTACGGTATGGCTCGATTTTAGGCTAAAACCGTTACCGAACCAAAAGTATTCGGTTTTTAATTTTAACAAACCGCCACCACTCGGTTTTAGCTCGGTTCGGTGTAGTCGGTTTTCGACTTCGGTAAGTGTCGGTTCGGTAATATTCGGTCTTAAAACCAATCCACCAAAACAACACACAATTCTCACCTTTGTATCAAAAAAAAATTCCCAAATGGTATTGACAGAAATAGAGATTGAACACACTCCCATCGATTTAAATAGATGTTAATAATTGTCAAAATAACAATTCTAATAATTCATCCAATCCTGATTTCAAAAAGTAAAATTAAAAATTCATCAAAAATTCAAAAGATGACAAACATGAAAACACAGCTTCAGTGAAACAAACATGAAAATATAGCTTTAGTTCAAAGAGCGAAGTCACCAGCTCCAAGTCCTCCTCCAGCAAACATATTCATGTTCCCTGCAACACAATTACATAGATTTAGACCCACAGGACTGAATGCATGTGGAATATAACTTTGTTGTTGGCTATACAGTACTAACTTATTGCTAATTCAGGTTCATTTGATAGCCTTTTCTTCGTAGGTTCTTTTAATGTAAGGGCACTAATCAACCATGCACACAGCCATTTCTATTCTTTTTGCTCATTTACATACTCCATGATGTCTATTATGAAAAGGGTCCTCAAGTGATGAGCATACGATTGAAATGGAAATAGCGTGATCATTGGTTACAGAAGAGGGTCCCCGAGTGAGTGAGTGAATGTAATATCTAGTCACTAATTCACAATTGAAGGGCATAACAACAGGAATATAGCCTTTTCTTTTTCGAAATGTTGGTGTTTCGAGTCAAGTTTAGGCAGCATGTTGGCATCCTTTGAGTTTGTGTTTGTGTTTTGTGTGGTATGTATAAACCTGATAAATCATTGGAAATTGGAACTTCAGGCTCACCATAACATGATTGGAAGTACCTGCACGCAAGATTGAATACTCCATTGCTTGTGAATGAGGTTGTGAGTTAAAGGTGGAACTGAATTGCTGAATGGTTAATTCCGCGAGGGACTTAAAAGGACAGCATAACATCAAACATCTATTAAAATAACAATTTGACCTGGCATTGTTTTGAATTGTCCACTAGGAATATGTTCACTCATAGATAATAAAAGTCACTAAGAGTAGATTAGAGGTTATGACTGTCATTTAATCACCTGCCCAGAGATTTAAAAACTCCTTCAATCTAAAATCAATCCAACCATGACAGGACAAATCCCACAGATACCCCTTCTACTAAAGGGAGATATTTCATTCACTAAGTCAATTAGGAAATTATAATAAAGCCAAAGACCAAATAGCTATGTTTGAAAGCAGAAGAAAGAAGCATAAAAGAATAGATTCAAGTGACAAGGCAAATCCAGTGCACAGCAAGCAAATTATGGATATACTTCAATCATTCATGTAGAAGCCATATCAACCACTCCAGTGGTGGCAAAAAAAAAAAAAACTGATTGATCCATCCGTTTTAAAACTCCAAAATTAGAGTTAAAATGTTTCACATAAAGTAGATAATTAAACTGTGCAAACCAACACAAATTACTTGAACCGGTCAATAAAATATCATTGCATATACTTCAATCATTCATCACTGACTTTCAAATTATATTCTTATATTAAGAAAATCAACGGAGGTTTCAAATTGTTCATAAATCCCTCCAAACCAAAAAGGACCCTATGCATATAACTAAAAGAATAATCCAACTCTGGAGAGCTAAAGTAGATATGAGAACACATAAGACTATGATGGAATGAAAAACGTTGGTGAAAGGGACAAACCTTTGTGGAGTTAATTAATCGACGATGCCCGGTTCGAAAAACTTTGGTCCACCTCCGAATGCATCTAAAAGAAAAAAAAGTTGCAGTGTGTAAATTTCAATGCAGACTCATTTAAAATAATAAGAAATATGAAAAAAAAATATAATACCAATTTCAAGTTTCTCCAACTTCTCTTGCAATTCCTCAATAGCTTTAGCATGCACATCCGGAAGCTCAAGATCAATGGGTGTAGAGCGTATTCAATCTTGGGTACAAATTAAAGCTTCAGCTGTCTTAGGAGTAAGAGAGCTCCTAAACGGATCAATCACTCTACCACCGGTGCTAAATGCGGACTCTGAAGCAACGGTAGAGATTGGCATCCCTAGAACATGTTTCGCAACTTGAGATAGAATAGGAAACTTTGTAGAATTTATTTTCCACCAACTTAATACATCAAATCTCTCATCTCTCCTTTCCATTTCATCGGACAAATAAATTTTCACTTCGGACTTATCGGTCACCACTCCTTGCTCTTCCATTTATTTTATAAAGCTCGACTCTAAATTACCTTTAGCACCAATACCCACTAAAGTAGAGCTTCCAACATAATTTGCAGAAGAAGGCGGTTTTTTATTGCGACTATTGTTCACATTCTCCGCTTTCATTTTGTAATGATCAAATAAATCATTCAATGTTTTAGTCACCTTATCACAAATTTGCTTGGTCTTGGATGAATTAACTCCATAAATTTGATCCATACACCACCCAAGAAAACGCATTTTATTGCGAGGATCCAAAACCACGGCCACATACAACAAGAAATTCATATTATCTATATTCTCCCAATACTTATCATATTTTTCTTTCATTGAATATGCCATTTTTTTCTTTCCCTCATCCTCATCCATGCACATTTGTGAAATAGTTGCATGCATTGTCACAAGTTGACCAAAAAATAAGTTAGATGTCACAAACTTAGACCTTAAATTAAATTTGTTACATTATAAAAGACACTCAAATACTCAATAAATTGCTTTGCATTTTTCCAATCACTTGCATCTGGAGGCCCCGTAGCTCTTTCTTTTCTCCTTCTTTTTCTTGTACTACTCTCAACTTCTTCTTCATCATCGCCACAAAAGTAACTAACGTAATCATAATCTATCAATTTCATCCTTTCAAAAGCATCCATATATCTCAATGCAGTTTCCAACATTAGGTAAGTGGAATTCCACCTAGTTTCAACATCAAGACAAGGTTTTTTTTTTACAATCAAGTTTAACTTTATCAACACATTCTCTAAACCTTGCAGTCCTAGATGGTGATGACCTAACGTACCTCACTGCATTTCTTATTTTTGAGATGGACCCGTCTTGTTCTTCCAACCCATCTCTCACAACAAGATTTATAATATGTGCACAACATCTCAAATGCATGTGCTTACAATCTAAAATGGCATTGGGTCCTCTAAGCATCTTTTTCAAATATCGAATAGCTCCATCATTTGATGAAGCGTTATCCACAGTCACAGTGAAAACTCGCTCAATTCCCCATTTTTGTAAGCACTCATAAACCAATTTACCAATCGTTTCACCCTTATGATTAACTATCGGACAGAAATTCAAAATTTTTTTCTTCTAAATCCAATCATCATTCACCCAATGCACAGTAAGACACATATAATTGATATTCTGAACAGACGACCAAGTATCAGTAGTAAGAGAAACTGTTTGATTTTTTAAAAGATTCTTAATGTTATTAGACTCCTCATTATAAATCTTCAAACATTCTCTAGCTACAGTCCACCTAGATGGAATTTTGAACATTGGATTCAACTCCCAAGAATACTCCTTGAATCCTTCATCATCGACAATACTGAAAGGTCTATTGTCTTTGATGCACAATCTAGCAAGTGCTCTTTTGCACTTCTCAACACTAAAAGAATGACTAGCAAGAGAACTACCTTCCCCCTTCCCTATAGGCTTGAAGCCTATGGTCGATTGTTTCTTATCTCCCTTCTTCTTTATCAAAACGGGAGACGTGGGACAATAGTATTCTAAATGGCTCTTCAAACCGGATGTACCATTAGCTTTAGAATCACATGCTATTACCACCTTGCAATAAGGATATTTTGCATTTTTTATACCTTTTACATATGTGAAGTGATCCCATACCATTGATCGTCGAGCCCGCGCATGACCCTTCTCGTCAACGGCTTCCTCATTCCCATTTTTTTCTTTCTGCTTTCATTTCCTCCTTCATTACCATTATGTTCATCAGTTTGCATCTCACGATTCTCGCTTTGATCCTCAATATCAACATCAATAGGTTCCATCTACAAAAACACAATCATATTTTAGCATATGGGGTAGAACAACAGAGAAATAATAGCAAAACTAACATCAAAATATCATAAACTTTTTATGCTTCACACGAGATTTATTTTGACTAGAGATAAACTAAAGAAATAAAAAATAATCGAAAAAGGGAGAATGATCACCTGTAGAGGGGAGGTTTGGACTGAACAGTCTGAACTATGAGTGCGAGGTTAAACGGCGACGATGAATATTACGACGGAGGCGATGGCAATTGCGATCAAGCGATGGGGAGGCGAGGCGAATACAATTACACGAGGCGTCTGGTCGTCTGGCTGGCTGGTTAAACTTTTTTAAGGGATATTTAATTTGGGGGCCAAATTAAAGGATATTCATTATTCAAGATTTCAAGGGATGACGATTGACGGGATCAGGATGTGATTTTGAGCCGTGAGGTTAAAGCCTAAAGCTAAAGGAGTATTTAATTTGGATAAACATTGAAAAGATTTACTAAATCTTTGTAAATTTTAAAGATAATTTTTATTTATTTAATATATATGGAAATTAAATAGATGTAAAATTATAGTAAATATTATGAATATTTATTATTTAGAAGCATATCGGTACGGTTCGGTGTGAGTAATCGGTGTGAAATCATGTATCCCAAACCGAATCGATAGATTCGGTTTTTCAATATTTCATAAACCGTACCTATCCAATTAACCGTTGGTACGATTTTTCGGTGTCGGTTTATTCGGTTTTTTCGGTTTTTTCGGTTTTTCTGCTCACCCCTAAGTCAGATTGATAAATGAAATTAACAATTTGTACTATTTTATTTTAAGAAAAGGGAAGTTTTTAATGAAATGTCTTCTTATTGAGTAAAATGTGAAAATTGGAGAGAGTGGGCTCAGAATCCTAGGACAATTTAAAATGGGAGGAGAGAGTATGGAAGTGGTAAAGTGGGTAGGGCTATGGAAATGATGACCTCTCTCTCCTTCACAGTCACACTGTCATAGCCCTATGGCTGAGGCCTGAGATGATCACTTTAATTTAGAAAATGATCACCCACCCTCAAATTTCTCAGCACATTAAATACTCCCTCCGACCCACTTCACTTGGCACTAGTTTCCATTTTCGGTCGTCCCACTTCACTTGGCACCGCCCAAAATGGAAAAGAATATTCACTATTCCCTCCACTCATTCTCTCTCCTACTTCACTTTTACACTCACAACATTCTCTCTCCTAACTATTCCTCCCACTCATTCTCTCTCCTATTTAATTCTTCATACTCACAACATTTTCTTACACTTTTTCTCTCTCTTACTTTTCCTTAGTTATTGTGCCATTCATTTTGATGCCAAGTGAACCGGGACGGAGGGAGTATACTACATTAAATACACTATCTATCTTTAAAAACCTTGCACAATAGTACTCTCTCCGTATCAAAATATTTGTTCAATTTGACTTTTTTATTGAACTTTGATCACAAATTTATGAGAGATTAATCATGTTCATAAAATTTTAAAAGTTGTTGTTGATAATATTATTAATGGTGAATCAATAGAAATTTTTAAAATTTCATGAACATAATTAATTTGTCATATACTCCCCCCGTCCCGCTAATATTAGCACAAACACTGTTTGCGCGGGAATTAAGGAATATAATATTTTAATAAAATATTGTGAGTGTAAAAGAATGAGTGGAGAGAGAATGAGTGGAGGGTGTAATAAATTATAATGGTGTTGTGAGTATTAAAATAATGTAGGAGAGAGAATGAGTGGGGTTGGGTGAATATTTTATTAATATAAAGTTTCCTTTTTGGGAGTGTGCGGATATTAGCGGGACGCCCAAAAAGGAAAGTGTGCTAATATTAGCGGGACGGAGAAAGTATTTGTGATCAAAATTCAACAAAAAAAGTCAAATAAAACAAATATTTTGAGACGGAGGAAGTATTAATTTTGCACATTAATTAATCACTTTAATTTAAAAAATGGAGTACTATTTATTTCTACATGTGTATCAAAAGACTATCTTCTTCCAACGCATCTTCACAAAACACATAAAACCCCAAATTAAAAACTAAATCATACTCATATATCAGACACGGGAGAATCGCCGTCGACGGCAGCGGAGGAGCAGCTTCGACTTCGAGCCTTCGAGTTCGTCTCTCTCTCTAACTTTCTCTCTCTCTCTCTCTCTCTCTCTCTCTCTAAATTTCTCTCTCAAGCGGCGTAGTGAGGGGGAAGACTGAAGAATGGACAAATCAAACCCTGAAAATAGCTCTCCTTCTTTCTTCAAGATTTTTCTTGATGAATCTGCCAGCAATCTTGTAATGCCCTCTCTCTCTCTCTCTCTATATATATACATATACATATATTTATGTTTAAATTTTGGATTAAATCAAATTAATTTTTCATTTGCAGCGATTGCCTCCTGCTTTTGTGAAGAAGCTACATTTAGAAGGAAAATTTCCCCAAAACCCAGTGCTGAAAATTCGAACGGGCCAAAAATGGAGAGTGGAGATTGAAAGAAGTGGAGAAAGGGCATGTTTTGGAAAGGGGTGGCTTGATTTTGTCAACGATACAAAAATCAAATTTGGGGATTTTCTTGTTTTTCGTCTAATTGCCAACTCCAATTTCAAAGTTTACATCTTTGGCCCTAATGGTTGTCAAAGAGACTTGAGCTCTGCAACTCTCATCACCTGCAAAAGTAATTTCTCTCCTTTCTAGGGTTAAAATTTACTTCCTTCTTACACATCAGTGTTCATTTCTTATATATAGAGCTGTCAAAATCGAGCTCGGCTCATAGACTCGGTCCAGCCCACCCGATTTTTTAAGGGTCTGGGTCTCAAATTAGAAGGCCCGAAAAAAACCAGGTTTTCTTGGCCCGGCTCGGTAGGCCCGTGACTCATGATGCCCGAACATGAAAAGTCCGGCCCGGCCCGACCAAACAGTTGATAAAGTCAACACACTCAAACTTAATTAAAATAATAATAATAAATATGAAAATTATTTTATGGTATTTGTTATTATATATATATATATATATATATATATATATATATATATATATATATATATATATATATCATTTTCTAGTCAAGATTGAACATAATTTATTTTTTAGATATTGCAACAGACCTAAGAATACTATTATTGTTAGCAACTTAATAAACTCTGAATGGTACAGAGAATTTCTTAGAATTAGAGAATTTCTTAGAATAATTTTATTGATGTCCAATGTGTAAAACCATAAAACATAAAGAGAATATATATTTCTGGGACATACAAAAATATAGTAGTACAAAAGAATTCATCTTTGCTTTTTGTGTATTGGGCTTTATCGCTTTCTTTGTTGGGTTCTATTCAACCTTTACTTTTTCTTTGAGCAATTTAACAGAGACTGACCAGGCTGATGTGTTTTAAGAAGAAACAAAGGCCTATTTTGAACCCAAAATTAATCCTAGTTGTGAATTTGGCCCACATAGAAAATTGTTGATTTCATGTAATGTAAAGCCAATTAATCAAAAAGACAATATTTCATCCGTTCCACTTCACTTAATACTAATTTTCATTTTATTCTATCCCACGTCGTCATTTGATACAAAAATATACAGATGAAGACCCAATCTTAATACTTAACATATTCATTAGGCCCATAGGCCCGATGTTCACATGGGCCGGACTTGACTTTTACTAGGCACACTAATGTTTAGGCCCAACCCGTCATTAAGTGAAACCCGGTGGCCATGGGCCAGACTGGCCCGGCCCGGCCCGTTTAACAGTTCTACTTGTATATATACGTATCCATACTCTTTCGTCCCACTTGAAAAGACCCAAAATGGGTCTTGCAGGAGCACATGAATTAAAGAGAGTGTATAATGAAATAAGTATTGTGAGTACGAAAAGTGAGGCAAGAGTGAAAATGTGGGGTAGGGAATAGTAAGTGAATAGTTATCGTGAGTATGACAAGTGGGTATTATAAATAAATAAGTATTAAAAAGCTTTCATTTTAAGAATGTGCCTTTTTTAATGAGACACTCAAAATGATTTTTTTTGTTTTTCGAGTGAGACGGAGGGAGGGAGTATATATTATATATATACACACTTTTGCCATGTTACTAAGCATTTGTAGGTGTATTGGTCATATAATATAATGGTAAAATTATACTGAGATTGTTTTTGTTTTTGTAAATGTGACAATTATTCAGAGACAAACAAAGAAAAAAATAGCGCTAACACTTATTATGATGGAGTTTTAGAAATTAAAATTATGAATCTATTAAAAAGGGCTCATATTTTCCAGAAAGATAAGAGCACTTGCCTTAATATTTTTTTTATTTGCTTTGCTTGTAAACAGGTTGTTGTAGTTGTAGCAGATCTAGGATAACTGATACTAATTTGAAGAATGTGATTAAGATTGAAGAAGAAGAAGAAGAAGAAGAAGAAGAAGAAGCTGATGCTGATCATGAGGTCGATGGCGAGAAGGATATTGAACTTCAACCCTTTAAATGGAAGAAGAATTCCGTAAAACCCTGCTTCCGGAAAGTTCTCACGGGATTCAATGCCTATTGCGTGGTAAATGGAAATAAATACAAAACTCTTCACAATTTTACTTATGAAATGATGTATTTTTCGTTCACATGATGATTGTATTTATTACCATGACCAATTTTGAAGTCTATTTCTTAGACTCTGACATGCGTTATAGTAACTAATAAGCCTACATGTTTGATTACAGAATCTTCCAAGTCAGTTTTCAATCGAGAGTGGACTAAGAAAAGCAGGCAAAGTAATTCTGAGGAATAAATCTGGGAGGGAATGGCGGGTTACGGTTAAGCCATGTAACCGACGTTACAATGTGATCTATATTTCTCATGGGTGGGCTGATTTCAGGAGAGAAAACAAGTTAACGGAGGGGGACACTTGCTCTTTCCAATATTTCCATGGTGATCAAGCTAGTCAAAATGGTTTCATCCAAGTTAAGGTTGTCAAGAAAGCAGCAAGGAAAAGCGTCAGATCTCCATGGTTCCAAGCACCAAGGAAAAGGGGAAGGCCTCCACAAATCCGTCGGTGTAAAAGGTGAAGAGCTCTTCCCTTTTTACATTTATGTTTTGCATTTTGAGTGAAGAATTAGGTTATGCATTGGAGCTTGAGGTCATGGTTGAAACCGAAAGTTCAGTTCTTGTGGTATTTTGGATTGTAATTAAAAAGCTACTTCTTGATCTAATTAGCCTAGTTTTAGCTATCAGTCTTGACTTAATGTATAAATCATAGTGCCTCTGACCACATTATGCACGATTTATGCTAGTTCGTCATGTATTAAGTTTAATAATGTCCCCCAAGGAATTGAAGACTGGCCCGGGTTTGATGTGCGAAGGAATCGGTTAGTGGTAGAGCCAACCTTCACACAATACAGGGGCGGTTCCAAAATTCCGGATCCGCGCCTGCACACATATGTAACATCAATTGCTTCTCTCTTGTCTCCTAAGAACCATTAGTTGATCATCTTGAAAAAGGAATTAAAAAAGTAAGTTTAATACTCAGTTGGATTGCTCATTCTCCACTTATAATGTTCATATGGCTATAAGGGGATATAGAGTATCATGGCTAAAATAAAGGTAACTACCATGACAAATTTTATAATTTGTCTTATAGTTTTTTGTTTTCGTATTATGTTTTGATACAAAAGAAAATAAACTATAAATAATACTTCCTCCGTTCATAATAAATACTAGTATCATATTTGACTTGTCTACATTTTTAAAATGGTAAAATTGTAATAAAATAACTTTTTTATTCAGAAACATAACATTTATTTTGAGATGTTAAAAAAATTGGTACTCTCTCCGTCCCATTTCAAGGGTTCTAGGGTAAAAAATACTTGTATTTCGCATGGCATTTTATTATTGTATTATTTATTTGTGATTCCGGGAGACTAGCCTAGTTGCTAGCTTATTTTATTTTTGTGCTTGTCGCATGAGCTGGGAATGCATTTGTGTTTAGTGTATGGGGGCTGGAAACATCTTTGGCAAGGTTTTTTGAGCAGTCGGGTGCAAGATCCTGCCGCGGGCAGCAACTGTTTTGCCGTTGCTGAAAATTTAGCCAGGTTGCAAAGTGGTCCATGCGGACACTTCATGCATGCAAAGTGGTCCGTACGGACACTTCTTGCTTTTGGAGAAGGGATAAGATTTACTGAAAATCTGAATTTCCCTTATCTTCCCATTCTTAAATTGCAGTCACTTCGAGCCTTCTTCCTCATTTTCTCAAAAAACCTTCATTTTTGTCATGGATTCATTGTTCGTTTCGAGAATTTCCCCAAGGCTTTCAAAGGAGAGGCAAACACATTTCCTTGAGCGGCTCAAGATGTGGATGAGGCACCACATGCGACACAATAGGCGGGCTTTTGAGGTGAGATTTCAACTCCGCTCGGTTTGGTCCCTTAAGAAGTTAGTTCCTGATTGGGAGCTGTTCCGGGCGACCGCAAGGTTCTTGGATGTTAGGAGGAATGTGTGTAGTTTCTCCTACAACGAGGTTACGCCCACCTTTGAGGATTTTCGGGCTTTGCTTGGAGGACCGGAGGTGGAGGCCATCTCGCTTCCTTTGATCGGGGGTGTGACCGTGAGCGTGAAGCTTGCATATTTTCTTCGGGCTTCATTGGAAGAAACGCAAGGTATGACGTTTGATTCTCGTCATATTGATATTTCTGCCTTGCCTGAGAGATTCATGTGTGATGACGAGAGTGATGTCTCGTGGAATGCGTTTGCTTTATGCGTGATAGCAACGCTCTTCATGGTCAGCTCCCTTGGGGTATCTGACGGTGCCTTATTGGATGTGGTAGGGCACTGCCGGGCCCGCGAGGATATTGCTCCTTTGGTTCTGGGGGAAACCCTTCACGGCATTGATCGCTTGGCGATGGGGGACAGGTTCATGCGAGGGGGAAGTCCCATTTTGCTCACCTTGTGGTTGCGGGAGAGGCTTCAAGCTATACATGTGTCTCCGTCATCTTTTAGTTCGTGGACGTTTGTTCAGCGACCTCTTGTCTTGGATATGGATCAGTCCGCTTAGGAGAGATGGATGGCTCATCTTGGCACGCATCAGATCCGTTGGTAGGTTCCTCACTTGGGGATTGAGACTAGGAGGGCCTTTCAGGAAGGTTCCTATGTTGTCAGAGTTCCGGGGTTGTCTTGGTCCTCTTTCTATATTTCGTCGCTTGTTTTCAGGCAGTTCGGAATGAGGCAGGAGCCTTTACTAGGCTGGAACGACATTGCCACCATGGAGGTAGCTTCTTTCTCTATGACAGCTCCAGATGCCTTTCTTTATTTTCAGAGGGTATAGAAGGATTCCGCTTTCCCTCCTGTGGTACTCCTTAGACGCCGGGAGTGTGTTGTTTTGACCATCGAGTACCTGGATTGGTACGAGCAGCATATCGGGCAGACCCAAGTGATTTTGGGGAGCATGCGCGAAGTGATTCTGGGGCAAGATTGTCGTCTCAGCTACAACCTTAGAAGTGCAGAAGCTTGGTCTAACCCTTAGGATGTCACGGGAGACGCTTTGTTTGACTATGAGACCAGAGTTGACCGACTGACAGATAGAGGTCCCCTTTTGCAGACTCGCAGGGAAGAGATCCGAGCCTAGGCACGGGCGAATGAAGCTCTGCGAGCTACTGGATTGTTTGACTCGACGGGGAGGACTCCTGATCTAGGAAGGAGGGAGACAGAGTTGGCTCACGTGGAGCGAAGGAAGACTCGCCGGGGACGAGGGAAGAAAGGAAAGAATGGCGAGGAGACAAACGCGAGTGGCGCGGAATGACCTCCTAAGTATCCACTCATTGCATTGCAGACACATTATTTGTTAAATGTATTAAGTTGTCTTTTAAAATGTTGTGAGCTTAAGAGTAGACCGTGCTTGTACTCATCAAGAAGTATTTTAATTGTGGTGATTTGTGATTTACTTTTAAAGCTTTGTCGAGACGCAAGATATCTTGCTTGCTTTATGTCTGAGCCTTGGCGGCGTCCAGTTTTTGGATTTTTTTTGTTTGTTTGTAGTTTGTAGACCAAACCAGTCTGAGCCTTGACGGAATCCGAATTTTTTGTTTTGTGTGTTTTTAGACCGAACCAATGAAGGTTGCCTACGTTCCCCCCGGACTGAGGGGCTCAGGTCGCCGTAGTTTGACACTTTTTGAAAGTGACGGGGAGATAGAAAAGTTGATCTTCTTTAGGCAAAGTATCGACAAAGCTTGCTTTCGTTGACTGGATTCATGAAGGGATTACCGTCTAGGTCTGTTAGCTTCATGGCACCTCCGGAGAAGATCTTTTGGACCATGTTGATTTCACGGAAAAGAGAGTCGCCACGCCGTTTTGTATTATGAGCCAAAACTTTGAAAAGGGCTGTTTGAAAAGAAGGTCGTTTTAATTAATAGCCAAAACTTAGGAAAAAGCTGTTTGAAAAGGAGGTCGTTTTGATTAGGAGCCAAAACTTAGGAAAAAACTGTTTGAAAAGGAGGTTGTTTTGATTAGGAACCAAAACTTAGGAAAAAACTGTTTGAAAAGAGATTGTTAGGTTCGGAGGCCACGTTATGTTTCGGAAAGAGTATGTTGAGATCACCCGAAATGCCTCGTATTGACGAGTCTTTCTACCTTTCTCGAAAATAGTGCGTGTGTGTGTGTGTTCGTGTTACTTTTAAAAATGAGTTTGAATGACAAACTTGATTTTTGAGTGTGAATGACAAACTTGATTTTTGAGATTGAATGACAAACTTGATTTTGAAAAGGAGTTTTGCATGGCAAACCTTGATTTTGAAAGGAGTTTGAATGACAAACTTTTGATTTTTGAATCGGGCATTATAACGTTACCCTTTTTTTTTGATAAAATGACGAGAAGGAAAAGGCCTTCAAGGCAAATGACGGTATTGAAATGACGATCGACAAGTCAGTTTGTGACTCGGACGTTAAAGTAAATGCGATCAACAAACCGAACGGTTTGGACGGTAAATGACAATATTGAATTGACATTATCAACGGATCGAACGATCCTGATGGTAAAAGTGCGAATCGACGAACCTAACGGTTCGGACGGTAAAGAGCGATATGTAAATGACAATATCAACGGATCAAACGATCCGGACGGTAAATAACGGTCAACGAAAAAAACGGTTCAGATGATGAAAATGACGATCGACGAACCAAACGGTTCGAACGGTAAATGACATAATAAGTAAAAACGGGCCAAGATCTCCGTTTTAACCCTAAATCACTTTTCTCAAAGGAGAAAAGTGATAGAAGGAGCATCACTTCGAGACCCGTAGACAGCGTTTTGTCTACATTTTGAAAGTTTTGATCGGATCAGAAATAGTGTAGGACGCGTAAAAAGAGACGAATCGGAGTTTGAGAGTGAGAGTGTTACCAATGGCTAGGTTTTGACTCTTTTGCTCGAGGGGTCGTATTTTGGATACGAAACGGTGTTTGAAAGGTGTTTTGGTTATGTTTGGCTAGTGTTTGGCTTGGAAAACGTGGTTTTCACGTAAATCGAGGTGTTTTCGAGGCTTACGGGGGGTTGAGAGGCTCTGGAACCGAGGTGAATTGGGCAGGGGTTAAAATTTTTCACCATTTACTGAATGGGAGAGGCTGTATTTATAGGCTGTCAAATTGAAGAACAGGCCGTTCGGCCAGATCTTCAATTTGAGGGGCTTTTTGGATATTTGGAGAATTGCTGAGACTGATGGATGATCATGAAGAACACGCCGGACGGCCACTCCTTCAGTTTGAGGGTATTTTGGTCTTTTCAGCCTTGAATTTGATTGATGTTGATGAGAGGGCTCGTGTATGTGTGCCACGTGTCCCTGCTTAGTCACTAAGAAAGCCATTTTGCCCCGCTTGGCCGGGTTTTGACTATTTTTTAAATAACTGTCTAATAAATGTTTGGAACAGTCCCAGAAAGTCCCAGAAATTGCATATTTTTGGAAAAGTGGTATTTTCACGTGTGCGAACGTGTGTTGAATACACTTTGAAATTTTGAATGCTCGGGGTAGTCCTGGAAAGTCTCGTTAACTTGAAAAGTGTGAGTTAACGGATTGTAACGATCCGGATTTGGGTACTTACAGTAGCCCCTCGGCGACGTCACTTACGGAGGAAGTGGGGTCGTCAAAAAAAGATAAGGATCCAAATTGGGGGATGCCTTATGGAGAAACCTGAGCTGTTGAATAGCTGGACCCTAAAGCAAGGATTCCTACGTATCCACGGGGGAATCAAGACGGTCGTAGTTCTTGTATGTTAAGTATAAGGGATTTAACAAACTGACGCTGGGTCACGAGATCTTACGCTGGAGATCTGACGAAATGGCAGGAACAGTTGTGTTAAACTGACGATTTTAACAACACGGTCTGAGTTCGAATGAAGGATAGAGGTTCTAACGACGGGGTTAGGAACGGAATGACAGGAACGGTTGTGTTAAAATGGCGTTTTTAACAACACGGTCTGAGTTCGAAGGAAGGATTGACGTTCTAACGACGGGGTTAGGAACGGAATGATAGAACAGTTCTGTTAAACTGGCGTTTTTAACAACACGGTCTGAGTTCGAAGGAAGGATTGACGTTCTAACGACGGGGTTAGGAACGGAATGACATGAATGGTTGTGTTAAACTGGCGTTTTTAACAACACGGTCTGAGTTCGAAGGAAGGATTGACGTTCTAACGACGGGGTTAGGAACGGAATGACAGGAACGGTTGTGTTAAACTGGCGTTTTTAACAATACGGTCTGAGTTCGAAAGAAGGATTGACGTTTTAACGACGGGGTTAGGAACGAAATTTGACATCGAGAGAGTGATACATTGCTGGGAAAAAGCGTCAGGAGTTCTAACAGAGGCGGTTAGAAACTGAGGAGATGATTGACATTCCTTAAAAGGATGGTCTTATGATCCTGATGGGGAGAAATGTTCGGGCTTACGGTGATGGCCGAAGAGGGATTGTTGTACGGGCTTACAATGATTGCCGTTGAAATAAGATGGTCGGGCTTACGGTGACGGCCGAAGAGGGATTGTTGTACGGGCTTACAATAATTGCCGTTGAAATGAGATGGTCGGGCTTACGATGACGACCGAAATTTAACCTCGGGAGAGGGGCGTTAGAGATGTCTAACTGGAAATTTTAACATCTGGAGAGGGGCGTTAGAGATGTCTAACTGGGAAATTTTAACCTCGGGAGAGGGGCGTTAGAGATGTCTAACTGGGAAATTTAACATCGGGAGAGGGGCGTTAGAGATGTCTAACCGGGAAATTTAACCTCGGGAGAGGGGCGTTAGAGATGTCTAAATGGGAAATTTTAACCTCGGGAGAGGGGCGTTAGAGATGCCTAACTGAGAATTTTAACTTCGGGAGAGGGGCGTTAGAGATGTCTAACTGGGAAATATGATAACTTTTGAGCAAAAGTATCAAATTTGAAAAAATGAGGGGTTAATTGGTCATTTAGGCCAAAATGGCCCATCCTGTAAAACAGGCCGGACGGCCACTTCTTCAATTTGGCTAGATTTAAACAGCCGTCGGCCAGAAAGGAAGAAGGAGAGAAAATTGAAAGTTTTGGCCCAGAGAAAGAGAGAAAAATTCATGATTTTCTCCGATTCTTTGTTGAAACTTTTGAAAGATTACGCTATGGGAGCGGGATTAGGACGAAGGGGTCGCCATAGGAGGACCGACAATGAGAGGAGGAAGCTTAGGAGGACGGTGCTGGCGATCGAGCTTCCTTTAGATCCGACCGAGTTTTACAAAGCTCGGGAGAGTCACAAATCCAAGGAGGGGATTGCGAGGAAGGTAAGCATTCTTTTGAATTCCTTTAAATTTTGAATTTTAAATTCTTGAAATTTTGGATTGATTTGAATTGACTTAGGGTTCTTGTTCATATTCATTAAAATTGAAAAAACAATCAATACGAAGTCAACAAAAATTGAAAAAATGTTATATTTGCAATTTCAAATTTCGAATTCGCTTTTTTTTTTTTTTTTTTTTTTTTTTTGTAGAATTTGCATTTTTTTTTCATTCTCAATAGAAAGTCAACAAAATCTTATTCATACCCTTCAATTTTAAGTTATAGAATTATAATTTACTTGTTCAATTTTTATGGAGATGTTTATACTCATGAAATTTGAAAAATGAAATTTTTGTTCGTTACTTTATAGTTTAAAATGCAATCTCAAAGAGTAATTTTAAATTTTAAAGCTCCATCTAGTTTAAAATTTTTAAAAATAAAATTAACATTTTTTTATATATACAAGTATAAATATATTCATAGAAATAGAAATTGCAAATGCAATTGCAATTAAAATTCATGGATATTATATATGACAGATATAAATGGGATTTAGAACTAATGAACCGAAAAAAAGTTAACAAAAATTGATTTTCAGGTTATTTGCAAGGTTGAATATTTTAAGACTTTGATTCCCTATGAGTCTAATGGGGTTTAGAAAAAAATAGTATATGAACGATGTCAATTTGTAGGTCTAGAAACGCGTTTCTCCATAACTATGGAGAAACGCGTTTTTAATAGCCAGAAGCAATGCATTTGATAGCCAGAAAAAAATTTCTGGATATCAGTCTCAAAGGGTTCTGGATATCCAGAAGCTTTGGAACGGATATCCAGAAGCCTTTGGGTGGATATCTAGAAAAAATAGATTTGAAGCCAAATCCAAGGTCAAGACCAGAAATTGCTTATTGAAGGTTTCTGGATATCCATAAACCTTCAAATGTATATCCAGAAACCATCAAATGAATATCCAGAAACATATTTGAAGCCAAATCCAAGGCCAAGACCAGAAAATGCTTATTGAAGGTTTCTGGATATCCAGAAACCTTCAAATGTATATCCGAAACCATCAAATGAATATCCAGAAACATTTTGAAAGTTTATGGATATCATTTTGAAGGTTTCGGATATCACTTTCATAAACTACGGATATCCTTTCGAAAGGGTTACGGATATCCAACCTTTGAGGTGATATCCAAGTAACCATGGGACAAGGTCATGGCCAATACAAAAAGTTTTTGGATATCCTTTCAATAGCTTCTGGATATCCATAACCCGTTTCTCCATAACTTATGGAGAAACGCGTTTCTCCCTAGATTTTACGATCTATTAAATGCTTTATAAAGGTAAATGAACGTGCAAATGTATTCATATTAATTTGGGAATTTCAATTTTTTATCGATTCTAGGAGTGCAATTTGTCAAAAGTTAAATATTTAATTCAGCTTAAGTTTTTTAAAGAGTTGGTCTGGCGAAAAACGCGTTTCTCCAATACTGTATGGAGAAACGGGTTTTTTAATATCCAGAAACATACAAATAAATATCCAAAAACATGAATTTTTTAATATCCAGAAACATACAAAGGAATATCCAGAAATATACAAATGAATATCCAGAAACTATAAAATGTATATCCAGAAACTACATAAATGAATATCCAGAAACTTTCAAAATGATATCCAGAAAATATCCACAAATGAATATCCAGAAACTATAAAATGTATATCCAAAAACTACACAATTGAATATTCAGAAACATACAAATGAATATCCAGAAACATACAAATGAATATCCAGAAACTATAAAATCTATATCCAGAAACATACAAATGAATATTCAGAAACATACAAATGAATATCCAGAAACATAAAATCTATATTCAGAAATGCATTTCTCCAATACTGTATGAAAAAACGCATTTTTTCTTGGATTTTACGTTTTTCAAAAGCCTTTATCGATTTTGGGATTTGGAATTTAAATCCTACTCCTATTACCTAGAATGTTCTAGGGTAACTAGTAATTGATTACCTACTCTTTAATTTATGCTAGGAAATTTAATTCAGTTTTAATCTATTAAATCCTACTCCTATTACCTAGACTGTGCTAGGGAATTTAATTCAGTTTTAGTTTTTCAAAAGCCTTAATTTAATCGATTGTAAATATTTCTTTAAGAAAAACTCCAACTTCTCATCTCAAATATATTACTCCCTCCGTCCCAATTTAAATGTCCAAAAATGAGTTCGGCGCGAGAATTAAGGAAAGCGAGGTAGGAAAGAGAAAAAGTGAGGTAGGAAAGAGAAAAAATTTAAATATTGTGAGTATGAAAAACTAAATAGGAGAGAGAATGAGTGGGAGGAATAGTTAGGAGAGAGAATGTTGTGAGTGTAAAAGTAAAGTAGGAAAGAGAATGAGTGGGTGAAATAGTGAAAAAAACTTTCCTTTTTTGAAAATGATACATTTTAAATGAGACGCCCAAAATGAAAAGTTTGAACATTTAGATTGGGACAGAGGGAGTATAATCTTTTTAATCAATATTTTTTTCATTCCAAAATACGTATTGTACTTTCATTTTTTGTCAACATAATTAAATTTTAACTAAGTTATTATAAAATTAAATATTATAATTTTATTTTTGATCAACTTAATTAAAAGTTAGCTAAGTTATTATTTCGTTCTTCCCTAAATGATTAATGTAAAAAGTTTCAAATTTGCTCTTAATTAATAAAGAGCAAATTTGAAAAGAAAAAATCAACATTTATTTATGGACACAGGGTGTACAAAATTTTAATTATTTTCATAATATTCAAAAAATGGTTATTGGTGCAAACACTATCAATAACAATTTTTTTTTTCAAATTTCATAAAATACGTTTTTTTAATAAAATATTGATCATAGTTTAATTAAGTTGACGAAAAAATAAAGGTGAGACTGAAAAACTATGATCCAATATATTTATCAAACGATTTCATTAGGACTAAAAATATTTTTTAAGAATTTGTCGGGATCTCAAATTAATTTGGGTATGTAGTGACAAAAATGATGTAAAATGATCAATGTTTTAATTAACTAGTATTTTATTTATTTATAATAATTATCTTTTACACTCAAAATTACCCTAAAATAATTGACACAAGATTCAGTAAATCGGTCTGCTCCGGCGTGAATGGATACAACCGAACCAAACCGCTCCAATTCACACATGTACATGTATAGATTATCACGGATCCTATCTGTGACCGAGTCGCTCTAACCTAATCCCCGATATTTAATAAATAATTAATAACTAATCAACTCTTCTCACATATTAAATTTTTTAGTTTACTCGAAAGAAAATTATTTTAGTTTTTTTTTAGCAAACGATAGATTCATTTTCATTAAAATATGAATAAAGATGACACTCCACAAAGGTCGGATGCTCACTCTAAATGACAATAGTAGTTCTATCTCTTAACCTACAACAAAAATATTTTCTATCTAATCTTGATACATTCGAATTTCACTCCAAGTAAAACTTGAAAACTACCTCAATCTGCCATTTAAGTTTTTCCCCCTCTGATAATATTTTGCGTTGAGCACTTGATATACAAAATTCGGGTTGACGAGAAAAGACCCACCAGATATCTCAAAATCCACGAAACATCTTTTTGCAGTAAGAACATTGACATCCATTTCATTGTGAAAAAATTCATATATCGTCGCCATTACAAAACGATAAAAACAACAAACAACAAAACAAACAAACATAGGCTCTTACAGAGGAGAGAAAACAAAGACTCTCACGAGGAGAGAAAACAATAAACTCTCAACGAAGGAGATAAATTTATTATACAATAAAAGGAAAAATTTCAACAACACAATTGTTTGTAATTTCAAAAATAACATATAGCTTTCAAATTAAATAGCGTTTATTCGGGATAATTTTTTTAAACAAAAATATTGAAATTTATATTGGATGAAATGTATCAAACTTATATATTTAGAACATAAAATTATTATTTTCATGATGATAAATATATTACGTAAATATTACTTTAAAATGTTATTTGAATTTATACTTTATTAAGTTGGTTTTATGATTTTTTTTTCTTTCAAAAACTATAAATATATTTAGAGTAAACTTAAAAATATTAATATGTGTGGAAGAATTGATTGGTAATAATTATGGAGTAATTTATTTACATAATGTGGAGGCTTAATGAGCTTATATATAACACTTAATTATATTTATTTTTTAGTATTCTATGAGATTATCAAATGAGATATATGGGCATTCTTTAGGACAACTACAGTGCTGGTATCAAAATCAAATTTGGGTAACTATGCAAACAAGGAGTTAGCATCTCCATCCAATGATTAAATGTAAGGTACTAAAATTTAGTTTGGAGTTAAGAGAGTTACCAAATTTGGTACCTTAACTCTACACCAAACTTTGGTATATGTGCATTTAACCATTGAAGATACTATATTGTTTGCATAGTAACAATATTTGTTATTTTCATAAATAAATAAATATACTTTTTTTTTCTTTTTCTTTTTTGTCTTTTATCACTTAACTTTTCAACTTCTTAATTATTTTTAAGCCTACTTGTGACTTTGACACTTTTTTATTCACTTTTTATTTATAATTATTCAAAATATTTAATTAGTTAAAATATTAAAAATGTGGAATAGGTCTTGTGAAAAACTAGTTTTCTCAAAATATTATGGAAAAACTAGTTTTCATCCCTCTTATTAGTTAGGCTTAGTGTTTAAAAACTAGTTTTTTCTTATGTTATCGAAAAACTAATTTTTCACAAGAATTTGACAAAAATGTGAAATAAATTTAATAATATGAAAATAAAAATTTGGGTCATTAATTTGATACTAGCAATTGGAGATGCAAGTACCTTTTACATATAAATCAAAATTTGATTTGATAACTACCATTAAAGATGATAATTTGATAATATGTGAATAGTGTCCATGTGTATCAAAATCAAATTTTGATACATATGTCTTAATCCATGCATTGGAGATGCCCTTATATAAAGGAGTAAAGTAGTCAATTTATTTTTAAGGGGGGGGGGGGGGGAGGTTCATTGATGGGGCCGGTCCTGTTCAATTTGGGGCCTAGGCTAACTATTCGGTCGAGACCCCTTAATGTACTTACGGGTAACATTACAGTGTGACGTTCTCTTTTCATCTTTTCGTCTATAGTCATTCTATTTATTTTAGATGCATCTATTTTCATAGCTCCTTAGGTTTTAACAATCTTAGATAGTTGGACACTAAATGAATCCCAAATTTAATCAGATTTGGAGAATATTTTAGCAGAAAGTCGGAGATTTGAACTTGAACAATTGGGTTTGATAATTAGATTGAGTTAAGATAATTGCAAAGAAATCAATAAAATATTGCAATAAATTTTAGTGATAATAATTCATTTTGAGACTTTTTTTTATTTAATTGAGAAAAAAGAATTTACTCACTCCGTCCCAATTTAAGGTTCTTACTTTTCTTTGTGATATGTTCCAATTTAAGGTTGTTATTTGCTTTATTACCTAATATGGACAATGAGACTCATTTGTCATTCTCACAACAAAAACTTTCTACCCACTTTCTCTCTCATAGTTTACTTTTTATACTCATAACATTTTCTTTTTCTTAATCCTCATGTCAAGTCAAAATAAGAGCCTTAAATCGGGATGCAGCTGTAAATGTGGTGCCCAAGATCGCGGCTCTTTCATTTTTTTAATTTGTTTTTATGTTGGAACCGCTTTCTCGTGTAAGGGGTCACCGCCTCACATCGTTTGAAGACATCCGATTTAAATTGAAAAACGGAGTCGCCACGCCATTTTGATTTCCTCAAAACTTTGAAAAAAAAAAATTTGGGTCCGGAGGTTAAGTTACCCCTTGGGAAGAACGGATCGACGTTCACCCAAGGAGCCTTGCCGAAGCAAGTCTTCCAAGATCCGACTTTCATGCTTGCCTTTGTGCTTTCGTGTGTGGGATGTGTTTTGATAAAGGAGGGAATGTGCCAAGTGGTCTTCCGGACGTATAAACCATGAGTTGGTTATCGCTCGGGATTCCTTGGATTTTGATGTGTTCGAGAATTTGATCCCGTTCTCATCTTGGACTTATGATCATCATTATGAGACCTTGGGTCACATGTGATCGGAATAGGGACACCTCTTTTATAGTCCAAGAGTGAGACTCTTTAGAAAGGAAGGACCTTTGCCCATCAATCATACTTCTTGAGACGATTTGAGCTTGATAGGGACATTTATGCTCGTCTCAAGTGATGATCGGAGATGTAGGGGCTCAAGTTCATCCTTTTCTAAAGGAATATCCGGCTATGGCATCTTTATGTGGAGGAAATGATGTAAAGATAGGACCTTTACATCATTACACCCCAAGAGATGCTTCAAGTACCAAAGGGACTAAGGGAGGGTATAAAGATTGGATCTTTATACTCATCCTATGCCTTTTTGTGCCTTATGAAGGTCACAAGGCAATCCTTGAAGAGTGATCCAACCATGAGGGACATGGGGAATGCATTTTTAAAGTAAAGATGACATTTTTATGCTAACATATGTAATGAAGATGATGCAAGCTAAGACTAGAAATGAAAAGGGAGAACCTTTATGGCTTTCCTATGTCCTTTAAGAACCATTTAGGTGGACAATCCTTGGAAGCAAGGTCTATGGGAAGGGGGGTGATGTTCATGAATAAAAATGACATTTTTAATGAAAAGATGGCATTTTTATATGAAAAAGATGCTATTTTCACATCATCATGTGAGAGATCCACCCTAGAACAAGCCATTTAAGGTCTTATTGTTCATCCTTGGAGTGGATCCTCCATGAATCCCATTTGATAGGGGAATGGGGGTATTATGATCTACATGACTAAAGACTTGATTTTTATGGCAATAAATCAAATGCAAAGCAAGTAAATGGCAATATAGATAGCAAAGAGCAATATAGCAAGTATGAAAAGTATATTTTAAAGAGAAGAGGAGGAGAGGTTACCAATGGTGGTGTTCCTCTATCTTCCTTGAAGATTTCCTAAGGAAGAAGCAACTTTGGAGGGGTTTTGGAGAGGAGGGAGGTGATTTTGGGTAGTTTCAGCTCTCTGAAATTTCATGTTTGTATTTTGGCAAAGTAACAGTGCTCAAAATTCTCTTTCAAAATGAATAGAGGAGGCCTCTATTTATAGGCAATTTGGGATTGGCTAATGAAGCCGTGCGGCTGTAACCCTTGGCTAATGAAGCCGTGCGGTCTTATCCATTAGTGACTCAGCCTGTTTCTAGAATCATGCAAGGTGGCCTTCTAGAAGCTCTTTTCCAGCGAGGGAGTACGTGGAATTTTAATTCCTAACAAGTCCTTCACCCCTCGGAAGGTTTGAGAAAGTTCCCAAATTGCCCCTGAACTTTAGAAAAATCCGGGGAATTGCCGAAAAACTTAATCGGAAGGCATGAGCCAGATTTGGGTACTTACAGCAGGGAGTATTTATTTTTGAGACAAAAGAATTAAGCCAAAATTCATGTTCAAAGATTTTGCTTAGACTGTAACTGCTGTTGATTTTAGGCTGAGAAGACCGAAAGTTCGGATTGGGATGCCCTTGCGGAGAAAAAAAACATATGATGGTAAAGGTTCAAACCTAGGTCAACTTTTCACCGAGGATTCTAAGAAACCTCATTACCACTACGACACTTGAGTTATTTGTAATAAAATGCGGAACATTTTATATATATAGTAAAATTAGAAATTTGGGGCCCCTAAAATCGGACAAAATCCGGGGGCCATAGGCCACCGTCTCATATGTCTTATGGCAGGGTCGGGTCTGATCATTGAGATGAATCCAAATCTTAATTAAGGGGACAGTGAAACTTAATCAAAACTCATGAATCGACAGTGAAATTAACTTGATTTTTGTTTTATAATTCTATAAAAGGAAAATAATATAAATGTTCAAAGTACTATTATTTATTAGTATTTGTCATTTTGGGAATAAAAGAAAATATGACTCTTAGTATTGGATGAACGTGTTGGGACCGCGACCATCCCCACCACTCCACATTAGTATGATATTGTCCGCTTTGGGCCCAGCCCGCACGGATTTGCTCTGGGTCAACTCCCAAAAGGCCTCATACTAATGAAGTGGGTGGACACCTTTTTATACTAGACAACTCTTCTTTCAATTGCCGATGTGGGACTTGGGTTGATACCCCAACAATCCTCCCCTCAAACCAAGGACCACCTCTAGCGAATCTTGTACCGCCGCTATTCACCACTTGCGGGACACGCCGCCTAATTTATCACCAACATTAGGAAGACTTTCGACACAAGGCACACACAGTGCTCCATTCGCGAGGTCACACCACCAGAGGAAATCCCACATATCTTCCACACACGGTCCACTGCGTCGCACCCATCCACTAACCACGGCTCTGATATCAGTTGTTGGGATCGCGACCATCCCCACCACTCCACATTAGTATGATATTGTCTGCTTTGGGCCCAGCCCGCACAGATTTGCTCTTGGATCAACTCCCAAAAGGCCTCATACTAATGAAGTGGGTGGACACCTTTTTATACTAGACAACTCTTCTTTCAATTGCCGATGTGGGACTTGGGTTGATACCCCAATAGAACGAAATATTATTTATTATTTTTAGCTTTTCCTAAATATTATTACAAAAATTAAAAATAATTCATTCCTTGTGAAAATCTAAATTAATAGAAAATATTGAAATCAATATTATTATCCTCTCATTAAATTCGTGTGACATACTAAAAAACACATGAAATTTTTAGCTTGCAGACTACTTTATTACTTTATGATAGTGACATATTTTTGAAATTTCCACTATGACCCGAAAAAGGAAGGTATAGTAAGGCTCCGTTTGTTTGCCCGTAAAACGTTTTCCTTTTTTTTCAATGTTTGTTAAACACCGAAAAATGAGGAAAATATTTTTCGAAAAATGTTTTACGTCCTTTTCGACATAAAATGACTTACGAATTTTTTCTAAGTAAAACATTTTCCGAAAAATGGTAACACCCTCACACACCTAATTTTTCATACACCCCCACGTTACCCTCACCACCCACTTCCCTCCCCCACCCCCCCCCCAACCCCAACCCCACCCCACCCCATCACTACCACCACTCACCCCCACCCCCTGCCCCCCCCCATCGGGTCAAAAAAAATTTAATCATTTAAAATTGATTTTTAACAACTCCCCACCCCACTCCACTCCACTCACCACCACAACCCCTGCCCCCACCCCCACCCCATCGGGTAAAAAAAAACATTTAATCATTTAAAATTAATTTTTAACAACTTCCCATCCCATCCCACTCCACTCACCACCACCACACCTGCCCCCCAAATGACTTACAAATCTTTCATAAGTAAAACATTTTTCGAAAAATGGTAACACCCTTACACACCTAACTTTCATACACCCCCACGTTACCCACCCCCACTCACCACCACCACCCACTACCCCCACCCCCACCCCCACCCCACTCACCACCACCCCCGCCCCCATCGGGTAAAAAAATTAATCATTTAAAATTGATTTTTAACAACTCCCCACCCCACTCCACGCACCACCACCACCACACACCCCCCCCCCGCCCTCCCGTCGGGTCAAAAAAAATAATAATTTATTATTAACAACTCTTCACCCCACTCCACTCCACTCACCACCACCACCCATGCCCTCAACCCCTGCCCCCTACCCCACTCCACTCACCATCACCACCACCACCACCCCCGCCCCCACCCCACTCAAATTGTGTTTTTATCGAAAAATATTTTCATTAAACACATGAATTTTTTTTCGAAAAACATTTTTCTTACCAATTAGTCAAAAACATGTTTATCTCATTTCTCAAAAAACTTTTTAGAGGAAATTCATTTCTCAAAAAACATTTTATGAAAATCATTTTTCGTAAAACATTTTCCGTTGAAACAAACGAACGAAGCCTAATACTAATAATGATAAAAGGCTAACACATTATTGTTTAGTTTTTCTAGGTTGTTTATAATTTTTTTTTTTTAAGTGCAAACGGTAACCCCCATTAATTTTTTGTTGCCCCATTCTCCATGTACCCCGAGTATGATTATTTTTTTGTTTAAAAGATGACACCATCCATTTGTGTTTTTGTTAGAACTAGCAGTACACTCGTGCGATGCAGGAAAATAGTATAATTTACCTTAAATCAAAATTAATATAACAATATAAATAATTAAATACTAATTCAAATTAAAAAATATAATATGAAATAGTGATATTTAACGTAAATATAGGTAAGTAAATAACAAAGAAAACAACAACAACAAATACGATTATGTAAATAATTTTCCTAATCAAAATTAGTACGACAATATATCTAATTAAATATCGATTAAAGTTAAATAATGTAAGAGTAGGTCTGCTGAGAAACGCGTTTCTCCATAACTATGGAGAAACGCGTTTTTAATAGCCAGAAACTATACGTTTGATAACCAGAAGAAAATTTCTGGATATCAGTCTCAAAGGGTTCTGGATATCCAGAAGCTTAGAATGGATATCCGAGAAGCCTTTGGGGCGGATATCCGTAAACATAATTGAAGCCAAATTCAAGGCCAAGACCACAAATTGCTTATCAAGGTTTACGGATATCCGTAAACCTTTCAAATGTATATCCAAACCATCAAATGAATATCCAGAAACATATTTGAAGCCAAATCCAAGGCCAAGACCGGAAAATGCTTATTGAAGGTTTTCGGATATCCAAACCTTCAAATGTATATCCGAAACCATCAAATGAATATCCGTAAACATTTTGAAAATTTCGGATATCATTTTGAAGGTTTCGGATATCACTTTCATAAGCTTCTCGGATATCCTTTCAAAGGGTTCTCGGATATCCGTAACCTTTGAGACTCGATATCCGAGTAACCATGGGACAAGGTCATGGCCAATACAAAAAGTTTCTGGATATCCTTTCAATAGCTTCTGGATACCCGTAACCCGTTTCTCCATAACTTATGGAGAAACGCGTTTCTCCCTAGATTTTACGATAATGTAATATGAGATAGTGATATTTAATGTAAATAGAGAAGAAATAACACGGAGAACAACAAAAAATACGATTACGTAAATAATTTCTCTTAACCAAATAACATCTTTAACATTATAAGATGAGACTATACAACTGAATGTCACTAACGTACTACGTAACATACACACTTCCTACAACTAACTCCATTTAACAAATGACGAATCATTTACATAAAACGATTTATCTGATATTTCGTTACTACATCATGTCAAACATTATATGCATCCAATGTCATACATATTCATCCACACTTGAATTGAAAATACTTAAAGACATTAAATACATATATATTAAACCAATCCGTATTAGTTTAGAAATAATAAACGGAAAAGGGAACCTTATTTTTTTAGACAACCCAATACCCCAATTTTTCCATCACCAGTAAGCACCAATTTTTATTTCGTTAATTAAAAGTTTCAATTTCTTTGTAACATATTCAAAATATTACAATTTTATCCCTATGTAGAAATATAAATTATAGCTAAATCTATTAATGGAAACAAGACTCACTTGTTATACTCACAACAATTATTCACTAACTTCACTTTCTCTCTCCTACCCAACCTTCTACACTCACAACACATCAACTTTTTCACCTTTTACCTTAATTCTTGTGCCAAACAATTTTGTGCGCATTTCTCTAGGACGGAGGAAGTATTTGATTTATATTAAAAAAAGAGGATTTTTTTTAAAATAAATATCATATTTGTTTACATTAACTCATCATGAACAAAATTATAATATTCCTTTTCAATTTAACTTATTTAATTTTGAGAAGAAAAATCAAAATTCAAAAATAACTAACAATGTGTTAAATGAATTTTTTTTCCAAACACTACACTCCCTCATCAAACACAACTCACTTCTTCCTCTCCCACTTTCAAACTACCTATTTATACTACATTTATTTTTTAGAATATTGACATGCACTTCAAAGAAGAGTAATTTTTTTTTGTCCGAATCAAATGAAAGTAGTAACTATTTTTGGAGGATTTTTTTTAATGATTTTAGGTGAATTTTTTTTATTATAAAACATTTGATTTATATTAAAGAAAGAGGTTTTTTTTTTCTGTGACCGAATTCAATGAAATTAGTCTCTATTTGTAGAGAAATAAAAATTATGAATTTTGGTGTAAAAATATTTTTTTTAATTAATTTATTATAAAATAATTGAGGTCAAAGAATTTGGCAGGAAAAAAATTCGTAAATTAAGACATCCAATCAAAAGCACTTGATGTTGATTTCAATGTCTAATATCTACATTTATACCACGAACGTAAATGACTAAAATATTCTAGACATATTTTCAAATTTAACCACTTGATGTTGACGTTTTTGAGGGCAGAATTTCCATTTTGGCCACTTTCTTGCTTTTAATATAGTATAGATATTGAGAGATACTTTAAAAAAAAAAGAAATTATTTAGTTATTTAAGTTGGTATTGTGTCAACTTAGAAGAGTTAATTACCTTAATTATGAGTACTTTCAATCAAAATTATATTTACTAGTACAATAAATAATATATTTTGCTCTCTATCATTGTGGATGCTCTAAGTAATCAAGAAATAATTAATGCTATATAGTTAAAAAAGAAAATTACTTCTTCATTTAAGAGGATAGATGAAGGGTTGGGTCTTTACGTATTCATCCGTGTCTATATATATTTAACTTCTTCATTTTAACTTCATCTCTTTCAACTCTTGCTTCCCGTTAATTTGTGTTGCCAATGGAAGTTAATCCCAACAATCGTCAACACTTTATTGTCAAGTTGACCGGCAATTTCACAGACAGATTAGTAAGATGATTTTCTAATTCACCGTTACTAGAATTCTTACAGCCAAATCGTGCCTATAATATTTTGTTTTGTTAGCATACTCCAAATCATTTTGCAACTAACTTTTTTTTTGTTGTTGTGTTTTTGTAGGACATCCCGGCTGAATTTGCTAGAAAAAGCAATGGCAAGTCTCGATGGTACTGTAAGTTGAAATCTGTTTATTGTACTAAACCTTTAATGTCGAAAATTGATGAACATCAAGGGAAGTACTATTTGAGTAGAGGATGGTCAAAGTTTGTTAAACTTCACAAACTTGAGAGAGGGATGGATCTTGTTTTCTTTTTAGTCCCTCCAAATACCTTTGAAGTTATTCTCCCAAATATTACTTGGGAGGAGACGAAGACGGAGGATTCAGAGACGGAGGAGTCAGATACCGAGGAAGATAATCAATCAGGTTGTTCAACTTGCACTAATTTACCTTTTGTTTCTTGCCATTGACTATTTATATATTAATTCTCTCCGAGCACTCATATTTCAGACCTTTTTGGAGTATGCCAATTTCTTAAAAGTTCTGTCAAATTTCGGGTCCTCGACAAGGAATTTGTTTGGGGTGTTTAAATTCCCTTAACGAGCCACAATAATACGGTGACATGCTCGAACATTTATTTCTTCCTATGCCTTTTCGTTTTTATGTTCTTATTTCTATTGGTGGTGTTTATTTTCGTTTTTTTCTTAATTTTTTAGCATTATTAAACAGTTGTTAAATTGTAGACTAACATCGAGAATTAATGAATTTTATTAATAAATATCTTTTATCAAAAACATTTCTGTGTTCGTTTTACTATTATAAAATTTAATTATTAAAAAGTGTATTATGAATTTTTGTCATTATAATATATTAAACGTACACTTTTTTAAAGCGTGGTTGAAATGAAATTTACACATTCAATTATGAATAAAGTTGCACTTTTTAATTGGGCATTTAATATTTTTAGATGTATGTATCTAAAGTCAAAACTTTCATCCTCATAAAACATCTAGTATATCTTTCTCCCTTCATTCACACGCACACCCCTTTGTCTCCCACGGTTTCAGGGCTTGCAGTCCGAATAGCCAAACTTATTAGATGAGTTACATTTTCATTGTAATATGAATCACATTTTATAATATGTGTTACATTTGGCCAAAAAATATAAAAATGAGTTGCAATTTTTTTTCAAAGAATTACATTTTATATTAGAATTTTTTTACTGTTGTGCATATTTCCGAAGTTTAGATGTGGTAAAATGACAAATTTTTAAAAGTCATAGGGTCGTGTGATCCCTCGGCTTCTATATGACTTCAAAGAATTACATTTTATATTAGAATTTTTTTACTGTTGTGCATATTTTCAAAGTTTAGATGTGGTAAAATGACAAATTTTTAAAAGTCAAGGGTCGTGTGATTCCTCGGCTTCTATATGACTTCACCATTGACCATATTTACCACTTGCAGCAGCGTCTGCAAGGATGCAGATCTTTGTGAAGAACTTGGAGGGAAAAACTTTGACAATAGATGTAAAATCATCTGACACAATCGGCTACGTGAAGGCCAAGATTTCGGACAGGGAAGGCATTACACCAGATATTGTACGTCTTAGCTACTCGGGGAAAATACTTGTGGAATGCCGTACCCTCGCTGACTACAACATCCAAAAGGAGTCCACTCTGCGTCTGATGATTTCGGTCCCTAGCAAGAGCACCTACAATGGTGACAAAGTTGCTCGATCATGGCAGAAGTGAAGCAATTGACACTCCACGATGATGACTTGGCCTACCAGATAACCAAAGGTCATCAAAATCATTCAAAATCACTCAGGTCCTTCCTCATCAAAATATTAATAATATTAATAATATTAATATTAATATTTGCGGATGCTCTAAGCGTAGAGATTGAGGAAAGGGTGACCTAATGTGGTCTGGAGTGAAGGACTATTTTATTTTTGTTTTGTCTAGTTGTCGTGGTTTTTTTGGTTCTGAATGTGCATACTCTTTTGTACTCCCTCTGTTCCTAAAAGATTGTCCTGTTGTACATTTTGCAATTATTAAGGAAGAGCTTCACCTTCTTGTACCTTAGTAGATTTGCACTAATATTCATGCCTAAGTTTAGAAATGGGACATACTTTTTGGGACAAGTTAAAATGACAAATGGGACAATCTTTCAGGGAGGAGGGAGTATAACATTTAAGTGATTAAGGGCATTTAAGTGAAGAGATATATTAATGAATGTAGTGATCAATTAGAAAAAAAATGTAGTGAAAATAACCTATCCCATCTGATAAATAGGGTGGAGTAAAAAAATTGTAGTGACATTTTAGAAAACAGGATCTTAATGAAACATTCGTTATGAAAATAAATGAAGGTTCAAATTTGACGGCTAAGCTTCACAAATATTTCTCCCATAAACATAACATATTCCTGTATATATTTTGCACTACTACATTTTTTAGCTAATGTAATGAATATAATGCAACGATCGAGCTATTGTAACGCATCTAATGCAACGATTTAAAAATGGTGTTGAATTATGATAGCCAAAAAGCCAAGAGAATAAGTCGAATGGAATAAACAACCAAGATTCTTGAAGAAAAGCTTCAGCTTTTTCTTAATAAAATTCAATCATCAAAACCTAAATTATTCCAAGCTAAAAGATATTTAAATACTCCCTTCAAACCCTAAAACGAAGTAGCAAAGAAAGACCAAAATAACCCCACTTAAAAGTTCAAAACATCAGCAAAATTCGAATAAGGAAACATCCTTGGCATTGAGGCGCCCGCCTCAGTTCTTGTGAGGCTCCAACCTCAGCCCCAGTAGGTTGCTCTGCATGTGAGGCGCCCGCATGGCCTAGTGTGAGGCGCCCGCTTCGGGTCAAGTAGCATGGCCCCGTTTTCCTTCAGCCCAGGCGCCCGCCTGGTGACTCATGAAGTGCCCGCCTGGCTTGCAGTCATTTGGCCTGTTTGTGTTGCCTGCTGCGTTGTATGTTGCGATGCTTGCTGCTTTGCCTGCTGCCTGGATCATACCTCCTTAGGCTATTGGGATTGGTTGTGGAACTACATCATCCTCCCCGTCTTGAAAAAAACTCGACCACGAGTTGACATCATCGTCATTGTCGCAATGGTATGCTGATAAATCCGAAACATTGAACGTGGCTGAGATGTTGTAATCACCTGGCAAGTCAATCTTGTACGCATTGTCATTAATCCACTCCACTACCCGAAATGGTCCATCAGCTCTTGGTTGTAACTTGCCAAAACGTCCAGCTGGGAATCTCTCCTTACGTAAGTGAACCCATACCAAATCGCCAACCTGAAACACAACTCTCCGGCGATGCTTGTCCACCCGCTGCTTGTACTTACTATTTTGCTGCATAATACGTTTGCTTATGGCGCTCATGGAGTTCTTTAATACGAGTCACCGTGCCTGCATCAAGCTTGTATTGGCTAGTAACCGTCAGGGGAATAAGATCCAAGGGGCTGACAGGATTACACCCATATATGACCTGAAAAGGGCTTTTACCCGTAGTGCGGTTCTGAGAGTTGTTGTAAGCAAATTCAGCCTGTACAAGTGTCAAATCCCATTGACGTGGATGGTTACCAACCAAGCTGCGCAATAAGTTACCCAAACTACGATTAGTAACCTCTGTCTGCCCATTTGTCTGCGGATGATAAGAGCTACTAAACTGTAAACGTGAACCCATCTTTCTTCACAACGTGTGCCAAAAGTGACTAACGAACTTGACATCCCTATCAGAAGTAAGGGATTTGGGAATACCATGCAACTTCACAATCTCCTTAAAGTACAAGTCTGCCACCTGTGTCGCATCGAACGTTTTACTGCAAGGGACAAAATGAGACATTTTTGAGAAACGATCCACCACAACCATAATAGAATCTTTCTGTCGCTGCGTACGAGGAAATCCCAACACAAAATCCAAGCTAATGTCCTCCCATGGAGCAGTAGGAACCGCGAAAGGAGTATAAAGGCCTGCATTGGTCTTGCGAGTCTTGGCTACATGACACACACGACATCTCTCCACAAACCGAGCAACATCATGCCCCAACTTGGGCCAAAAAAACTGCTCGCCTACAAGTGCCAAGTGCCAGTGTTTTATCTTTGCCAAAGTGTCCGACAAGTCTCCCTTCATGACTCTCACAAATGATTAGGTCCCTCAATGAACAATAAGGAACAGAAAGCTTGTTACCCTTAAACAAATAGCCATCATGGATCAAAAACTGCAAAAAATTACCTCGGATACACTTTTGATATTTCATTTACGATTATATGCTAAAAAAATAAACTATAAATATTTTTTAAAATACTCAATTCAAAATATGATTATTTTCTAAAATAAATAAAACTTTAAATAAAAGTAATAAGGTATGAAGTTACAAAATTAATGATTGAATTTTCAAAACCAAATTCTTTATATGAAATGAAAAGAATTTTTTTTGTTGATCTTTTTTTGTCTTTCTATAAAAAAAAGAGAATCAATACATATTCCCATAGTCCCTAGTGAGGTGACTCGAACTTGATATACTATCTTCATCCCGCCAATACACTACCAGAAATAGGCGTTTTAGCGACGGAATAAACAGTGACGGAAATTAAGATTTAGCGGCGGAATTATTTTGGCGTCAAATTTAGCGACGGAATTTATTTCCGACGCTAGATTCCGACGCTAAAACGAATATTCCGACGCTAAAACGAATTTATTTTGACGTCAAATTTAGCGACGGAATTTTTCAGCGGCGGATATTTCCGTCGCTGTAATAAAAATTAATTAAAATAAATTAATTTCAGCGTCGGAAATATCCGTCGCTGAAATTAATTAATTTTAATTAATTTTTATTACAGCGACGGAAATTTCCCCCGCAATATCAATTAATTTTAATATAATTTTAATTTAATTTTTGTTTTCAGCGTCGAAAATTTCCGTCGCTGTAATAAATTTATTTTAATTAATTTTTATTCCAGCGACGGATATTTCCGACGGTGAAAATAATTTAATTTAATTAATTTTTTTTCAGCGGCGGAATATTCCGTCGCTGAAATGAAAATTAAATTAAATTAAATTGATTTAGCAGCGGAAATTTCCGTCGCTGATGTAAAAAAAACACCGGCGGAATTAATTTCGTCGGTA
The DNA here is from genome assembly GCA_022495995.1 of Adenophora triphylla var. japonica. NCBI lineage: Eukaryota > Viridiplantae > Streptophyta > Magnoliopsida > Asterales > Campanulaceae > Adenophora > Adenophora triphylla. Next base: position 598,352 of record JAFEMH010000619.1, on the reverse strand, counting down.
AAATCAAAATATAGCGGCGGAATTTGAGCCGTCGGAAAGCTGCGGCGGGCTGATAGCGGCGGACCACCGGCGAAATTTTTCCGTCGGTGTTTATATATAGCGATGGAAATTTGAATTTAGCGGCGGAAATTTCCGCCGCTAAAACCTGTTTTTCTGGTAGTGATAGCTTTACCATTTTTCATTGATACAAAAATTAAAGAAAATGATGAGTAGGACAAGGGTTGTGATGAGAGGGAAGAAGTGAGTGAGTATGACAAGTGAGGTTCACAATTTAAATGTTTGAGAGAAAAAATTAAGTGAGACTAATAAGTGAGATCCACAATTTAAGTGTACAATTTAAGTGTAAAAGAGGAAAGTGAGTCAAATTGTGGGTGATTTTAAAAATGAAAAAAAAAATGCACAATTAGCTAAGTTCTCTAGGTTTCATTTATTGTCAATTTATAATATAAAGAAACAATGGTGGAAACTTCGTTTGTATATTTGTACAAGAAAATATTCTATTTTAATATTCCCCCCGTCCCAATAAAAGCTTCACTAATTACCCAAAAGGGCGTCCCGTTAGAAGCTTCACCTTTCCTTTTTTGGCAAAGAATCTTCACTATTCTCTCCACTCATTCTCTCTCCTAAAACACTATTACACTCATAACACTTTTCAAATTCACTATTTCCTTCACTAATTCTCTCTCCTATTTTCAAATTACACTCACAACATTTTTTTTTCCCTCCCATTACCATAATTCCCGTGTCGAAGGAAAAGGGTGAAGCAATTGGTGGGACGGAGAAAGTATTCATTTTGATTTTTTTAAAAGAATCATTTTCACCTTTCAAACAAACAAAGAATCATTTTCATTTGGTTAGGAGAAATTGTTTACATAATGAGTAGGTCTCCGGAGAAACGCGTTTCTCCATAAGTTATGAAGAAACATATTTTTTCAAAAAAGTGCATTCATTAAAAAAACTTTTGGATATCAGTCTCAAAGGTTCTGGATATTCAGAACCCTTTGATCATGATATCCAGAAGTTATGTTAGAATGGGACCAACACATACCAACTTTCTGGTCATGGCCTTCACTTTTTTCTGGATATACTTTTCACTGTTTTCTGGATATACTTTTCACTGATTTCTGGATATAGATTTGGCTAGGTAAAGTGGTCAATACAAAATTTACGGATATCCTTTCTCTTAATTTCTGGATATACTTTTTAGTGATTTCTGGATATATATACTTGGTCAAGGCCAAAGGCCAAAGCCATGGGCCAAGGCCAAGGGCTAAGGCAAGGTCATGAGTAATACAAATTTTCTGGATATCAACTTAAAAAGATTCTGGATATCACTTTCAAAGAGTTTTGGATATCCAGAACATTTAATATTGATATCCAGAAGCCTTTCAAATTTCTGGATGAGAAAATTACGCCATAGTCCCTCAATAATATCTAATCTACATCCTAAGACAGCCTATTTCTTAATCTACTTTCTAATCCTAAAAAATATTTTGTCATACCATATAATCCCTCACCCAAGTTAAATGATATAATTATAAAAAAAACCCACCCACCCCCTGTCACAAACACACACACACACTCTCTTACACACACACACACTTTCTCTCTCTACTCCCTCTCTCTCTTCTCTCTTCTCTCTTCATCTCTCCCGTCACCCCTCCCCATTTCCGGCCACCCCCTCCGGCGAACCCTTCCTTCCGGTGAACTCCTTCTAACCTCCGGTGACCCCTACTCCCTTCCCAACTCCTCCGACCACCCTCCCCTCTCTCCTCCGACCACCCTCCCCTCTCAGACCTCTGTTGGCTCTTCCTGTCTTCAATCTCCGGCGACTCTTATCTCTCCGATGAACTACACTTCTCTTTCCCGGCCAAATCTACAACTTCAACGACCTCTTCATACAGGCGATGATTTCCCCGCACAAACCCCAGATCTAGCCCTCTTCTCCGGCAATTCCAAATCTCTGGCGCTTGCTTCGAATTCCGGCGTCTAGCTGCAACAAAAGCGCCGATCTCTCTACATCTTCGGACGCCGGAGATGCACAGATCTTAAAATAAAGCTTGACAAATGTTTTCGACATGAAAAAGCTGTGAAACGGAAGGCAAATTTTGAAGAGAGCAAGAAATTGAAAGAAAGATTACAAGCTTTCAGGAAGGAATCTGCTGAGATAAGCCAGAAAGAGAACATCGCTTAAGCTTGCTTCTGAAAGAGTGAAAGTGTCTTAGTTATGCATTCAGACATATTTGGTACAATCTTTATTTTTGTTATTTTTTTTAAGCTGCAAGCAAGTAAACTGGTGTGGCTTTTGAGAGCTGAAGAAATCATTTACAGAATAGAAGGCTACTCAATTCAAGAAAAAAAAAAAAGAAACTTAGTACTTTTAGGAAAAAAATGGAGCTATCTTATCACTCAATGGTGGTCGTCTAAAATGATCATTAACATTCGTTAAATGGCCAAATGAAATTCCTTGTTTTGATTCTGTTGTGATTTGAATGATGAAAATGAATTTATGTAGATGAACCTCAATTATAGCAACTTTTTATCTTAGTTGGGGGAAAGTGAGGCCATGAGACAGTAAATGTTTGATAAACTCAAAATTTGAGATTTGAAGAATACATGTTCCGAATATATATTTGAAATATTGCTAATTCTCTCATTAAAATTATTTGAAATATTGTTCTTAGTGTAGACAACTGAGAACTTAATGATAAGTTAAGTTCTCAATTGTTTGGTCGCCGAAGTTGGTGATCGCCGGAGTTGATCGTGTTCTTAGTAGTTTAGTTGACAACTGCGAACTTACTTATAAGTTCTCAGTTGTTTGGTAGTTGTTTGGTTGTCGGAGAGGTCGCCATAATTGGTGGTCGCCGAAGTTGATCGTGTTCTTAGTAGTTTAATTGACAACTGAGAACTTACTGATAAGTTAAGTTCTCAGTTGTTTAATCGCCGGAGTTGATCGTGTTCTTAGTAGTTTAGTTGACAACTGAGAACTTACTGATAAGTTAAGTTCTCAGTTATTTGGTCGCCGGAGTTGGTGGTTGCCCGAATTGATCGTGTTCTTAGTAGTTTAGTTGACAACTGAGAACTTACTGATAAGTTAAGTTCTCAGTTGTTTGGTCGCCGGAGTTGGTGGTCATCGGAGTTGGTGGTCGCCGGAGTTGGTGGTTGCCGGAGTTGATCGTGTTCTTAGTAGTTTAGTTGATAACTGAGAACTTACTGATAAGTTAAGTTCTCAGTTGCTTGGTCGCCGAAGAGGTCGCCGGAGTTGGTAGTCGCCGGAGTTAATTGTGTTCTTAGTAGTTTAGTTGACAACTGAGAACTTACTGATAAGTTAAGTTCTCAGTTGTTTGATCGCCGGAGTTGGTGGTTGCCGGAGTTAATTTTGTTCTTAGTAGTTTAGTTGACAACTGAGAACTTACTGATAAGTTAAGTTCTCAGTTGTTTGGTCGCCGGAGAGGTCGCCGGAGTTAATTGTGTTCTTAGTAGTTTAGTTGACAACTGAGAACTTACTGATAAGTTAAGTTCTCAGTTGTTTGGTCGCCGGAGAGGTCGCCGGAGTTGGTGGTCGCCGGAGTTAGTAGTCGCCGGAGTTAATTGTGTTCTTAGTAGTTTAGTTGACAACTGAGAACTTACTAATAAGTTAAGTTCTCAGTTGTTTGATCGCCGGAGAGGTCGCCGTCGCAAAAAAAAAAAAAAAAGTCGCCGAAAAAAGTCGCCGGAGTTGGTCGCCGGAGTTGATGGTTGCCGGAAGTGTTGACGGAGAAGATGGGGAGGGGGTGACCTAAGGTGAGGGTGGTTGGAGAGAAATTAAATTGTTAAAGAGAGTGGATTTAGTGAAATGATAGGAGGGTGAACTTATTAAAATGTTGGGAGGGTGTAGTTATTAAGCTAGGGACTAAATGGTTAAGCAAATTATAAATTGTCCTAGGAAGTAGTATTGTTTCTTTAAAGAGATTATTTGGTAAATGCCTCTTTCTGGATATCCTTTCAAAAGGTTCTGGATATCCTTTCAAAAGGTTCTGAATATCCAGAATATTGAATGTTGATATCCAGAATTTCAGAATTCACTCAAAATCAATCTCTTTAGAACCAAATTCACCCAACGTATCCAAACCCGAATCATATTCCACCAAAATTTAGCAATAACAAATTCGTTAATCACGATCTAGCCGAAACAAATTAAAAATAATTTAATCAGAAATTCAAGCACATAATCAAACACCAATTTCGGTCAAATATATTCTCCTTCAAAAAATTGAATTTGCAATAAAAACCCTAGCAAACAGATGGCGAAAGAGATTAAATTATCTCGAAAAAATACCGTCAATCTAAAACGAGGATTACACATGCGTCTAAACATACAAAAAATACTGGAGAGATTGTAAGAATAGGTGGAATCTGAACAGTGGAGAGTTGATCGGAATTATGGAAGAAAGGTGATCGGAAGACGGTTCGTTATCCCGTAAAGAAAAAATCCGTTTCTCCATAGATTTTGGCTAACATAATCATTTTCATAATTTATGTCTATATCATTAAATATTGACAATATTCAATGTGTCTTTAATTGATATTTAATTATATATATTATTGTACTAATTTTAGTTTAAGAAAAATTATACTATTTTCATTAATTGCGCGGACGGGTATAGTGCTAGTTTTTTTTTAAAGTGCAAATAGTAGCACCCATTAATTTTTTGTGCACCATTCTCCATGTACCCCGATTATGATTATTTTTTTGTTTAAAAGATGACACCATCCATTTTTGTTAAAATATTATTTGTGTTTTGTTAGAATATTGAGAGATATTTTCGAGAAAAGAAAATATTTAGTTATTTAGTTGATATTGTGTCAATTTAGCTGAGTTAATTATCTTAGTTAGAAATATTTTCAATCAAAATTATATTTAATAGTACAATAATGAAAATTGTTAAAATTTTAATAGACATAGGACTCATATGATTTGTGTATAAATATGAGTAATTTAACTTATGTAAACTTTGAGAAAAAAATAATGCATAATATATTTTGCGTTCTACATATTTGACAATTATATTTTTGATATTGTTCACCTGAATTTATTGTTCACCTGAAGCTTTTTGAGAGCTTTTTACTTTCATCTTTTTGCCATTGTGGAGCTACTTAAAAAGCTCTTTTAATGAACGTTATTTGCATTAATTTTCTTCAATTTTCCATACTCCCTCCGCCCCGGAAAACTTTACCCCTTTACTATTTAGAACGGAAAATAAGAAATAATGTTATTAAAGTATGTGTTGTGAGTGGGAGGAGAGAGAATGAGTGAAGAGAATAGTAAATTTGAAAAGTGTTGTGAGTGGGAGGAGAGAGAATGAGCGGAGAGATCAGTAATTTTTTTTTCCTTTTTAGAAAAGTGGGACTTTAAAGTGGGATGCCCAAAATAGTAAAAGGGGTAATGTTTTATGGGATAGAGGAAGTATGTTAGAAAAAAAAACTCTACCATTGTCTCGGAAACACCGTCGTGGAAAATGTTTGGAGTTTTTAATTAGTGAGGATGTGGCATGTAAAAATTACAAAAAAGCTTCTTAAAATTAAAAAAAAAGAGCGCTATCATTGTGAATGCTCTAAGAGCATCCATAATGATAAAAGCTCAAATAAAAGCTTTTTTATAATTTCAATATGACACATCATTCTTAAGCAATATATTAAAATTTCTAATATTTTCTCAAAATGATAGAGCTCTTTTGTTTGTCTAGGGAATTGATGAAATTTAATTAAAAACCACAAAAAAATAGCTCTTTCTACAAAGAGCTACTCCTTATTAAGGAGTTCCTCAAGGTTTTTCACAATGGTAAAAAGCTCTATATAACTTTTTCACAAAAATTAAAAGCTTTGAAAAAGTTTCCATTGTGAATGCTATAAGTAATCAAGAAATAATTAATGCTATATAGTTAAAAAAGAAAATGACTTCTTCATTTAAGAGGATAGATGAAGGGGTGGGTCTTTACGTATTCAACCGTGTCTATATATATTTAACTTCTTCATTTTTACTTCATCTCTTTCAACTCTTGCTTCCCGTTAATTTGTGTTGCCAATGGAAGTTAATCCCAACAATCGTCAACACTTTATTGTCAAGTTGACCGGCAATTTCACAAACAGATTAGTAAGATGATTTTCTAATTCTCCGTTACTAGAATTCTTACAACCAAATCTTGCCTATAATATTTTGTTTCGTTAGAAGACTCCAAATCATTTTGCGACTTAACTTTTTTTTTTGTTGTTGTCGTTTTTGGTAGGACATCCCGGCTGAGTTTGCTAGAAAAAGCAATGGCAAGTCTCGATGGTACTGTGAGTTGAAATCTGTTTATTATACTAAACCTTTAATGTCGAAAATTGATGAACATCAAGGGGAGTACTATTTGAGTCAGGGGCGGAGCCAGGAATTGGCCGAGGAGGGGGCAAGATTACACGAGGGTTCGGGGTCAGCGCCCCCGAAAAAAAAAATTTCGGGTCGGACAAGTAAAAAATGGGTCGGATCCATGAAATACAATGTATTTTAGTTAACAAAAATGATAAAAGTAAATAATTCAAAGAACGATTGAAATAATGTTGAAGTATTTAACGCAAACAATTTATTAAAATATATTACTCGTACAAAAAAGAAATTCAAATTTGCTAATTAAACTTGGGATAATAGGAAGAAAGACCAAAAACAAAAAAAATGGGAAAAGCCTAACGAATTAATTAAGATTGAAAAAATGTGAGGAAATTAGGAGAAAGAGAAAAACAAAAATGTTAAGAGAAAGAATAGCAAAGATGTTTAGACAAAATTAATTGAAAATGTAGGTAGCAGGGTTCGAACATGGATTTGAAATGAAACACCAAAGGCTTTAACTTCACCCCTTCTACCGCTGAACCAGACCACTCACTGGTGTTAATCTTGAAGTTAATTATATATATACATATATAACAAAAATATGGTGGGGGCAAAAAAAAAAATTTCCACTGCATTTCCGCCGCTGGGGGGGGGGGCGAGTGCCCCCACCTGCCCCCCCCCTGGATCCGCCCCTGATTTGAGTAGAGGATGGTCAAAGTTTGTTAAACTTCACAAACTTGAGAGAGGGATGGATCTTGTTTTCTTTTTAGTCCCTCCAAATACCTTTGAAGTTATTCTCCCAAATATTACTTGGGAGACGAATAAGGAGGATTCAGAGACGGAGGAGTCAGATACCGAAGAGGATAATCAATCAGGTTGTTCAATTTGCACCAAATTACCTTTTGTTTCTTGGCATTGACTATTTATATATTAACTAGTAAAAGTCCGTGTTTGAGGATACGCGTTTTTTTTTTAATTTAAATTTTATTTTTTTTAAAGGGCAAAATGGGAAAGGGACAACTTAGTGAGGGCAAAATGAGAAATTTGGCATTTGAAACTGTTCACACAACTGTTTATGGACAGTTGTGTTTTATACTATAGATTCTCTCCGAGCACTCATATTTCAGACCTTTTAGGAGTATGCCAATTTCTTAAAAGTTCTGTCAAATTTCGGGTCCTCGACAAGGTATTTGTTTGGGGTCTTTAAATTCCCTTAACGAGCCACAATACGGTGACATGCTCGAACATCTATTTCTTGTTATTATGTCTGTTATTTCTATTGCAGGTGTTTATTTTTGTTTTTTCTTAATATTTTTAGCATTATTGAACAGTTGTTAAATTGTAGACTAACATTGAGAATTAATGAATTTTATTAGTAAAAATCTTTTATCAAAACATTTCGCTGTTCGTTTTACTATTGTAAAACTAAATTATTAAAAAGTGTATTATGAATTTTTGTCATTAAAATGTATTAAACGTACACATTTTTAAAGTGTGGTTGAAATGAAATTTAGACATTCAATTAGGAGGAGAGAAAGTTGCACTTTTTAATTGGACATTTAATATTTTTAGTTGTATTATGTATCTAAAGTCAAAATTTTCATCTTCATAAAACATCTACTATATATCTTCTCCCTTCATTCACACGCTCACCCCTTTGTCTCCCATGGTTTCAGGGCCCAGGGCATATTTACTTTAAAGTGAATATACCCTCGCTGACTACAACATCCAAAAGGAGTCCACTCTTTTCGCATACTGGATAACTTCGGTCCCTAGTACTGGATGACTTCGGTCCCTAGTAAGGGTAGAGGTTGAGGAGGGGGTGAACTAATGCGATGTGAAGTGAAGGACTATTTTATTTTTGTTTTGTCTAATTTTTGTGGTTTTTTTGGTTTTGAATGTGCATACTCTTTTGTATAACAGTGAAGTGATTAAGGGCATTTAAGTGAAGAGATATATTAATGAATGTAGTGAATTAGCAAAAAAATATAGTGCCAATAACCTCTCCCATATAATAAATAGGGTGGAGTATAAAAAATGTAGTGACATTTTAGAAAAGAGGATCTTAATGAAACATTCGTTAAGAAAATAAATAAAGTTTCAAATTTGACGGTTAAGCTTCACAAATATATCTCCCATAAACATAACATATTCCTGTATATCTTTTGGTATCTAGAATATAATGTTATTTTATTTTGGTTTTGATGTAGCAGCAGAAGAAAGCATAAAAAGCAAATTTACTCTCTATTATACAGTAATTAAATTTGATTTTTTTTTTTTTTTTTTTTGGAGTTTTCTCAAAAAGATGTATTTACAAAACAAACGTTTAAGTTGTGATATTACAAAAAACTATTTCGATTTAAAGTTATTAGTTTGACTTAGCACGGGAATAAAGAAAAAGTAAATGTTGTGAATATGAAAATTAAAATAGGTGAGAGAAAGTGGGCAAGAAGTTTTTGTTGTTATAATGAAAAGTGAGTTCCATTGTCAAGTTTTGGTAGTAAAGCAACTAAAAATATAAAAATGGGACAAAACAAAAAGGAAAGTAATATTAAAGAGTTGACAGATAAACACATGTTTTTTTTTAAAATTAATTTTTTTGTAATATTAAAGAGTTTTTTGTAATATACAACTTTTTTTTTTTTTTTTGTATTACTTTGTATGAAAAAATTAATGTCTAATATGAAACTCAAACCCATGACCTTCAACTCAAAGTCTCAATATCTTAACCATTAAACCACATACTCCCTCCGCCCCACTTCACTTGACACTAATTTCCATTTTGGGTCGTCCCACTTCACTTGGCACTGCCCAAAATGGAAAAGAATATTCACTATTCCCTCCACTCATTCTCTCTCCTACTTCACTTTTACACTCACAACATTCTCTCTCCTAACTATTCCTCCCACTCATTATCTCTCCTATTTAATTCTTCATACTCACAACATTTAACTTTTTCTCTTTCTTACATCACTTTTCCTTAATTCCTACACCCAAAAAGTTGGTGCCAAGTAAAGTGGGACGGAGGGAGTATATTTTTTATTAGCGAGGTTCACTACCACCCCATTTAGATGGCCTTGTGTCTACCCTGATTTGGACACAATATTTAATGAAAAAGTAGGAGAGAAAATTAGTAAAATGAGGCGTTGTGAGTATGAAAAGTAAAATAGAAAAAAGAATGAATGAGAAAAATAGTAAGCGATTGTTATTGTGAGTGTAACAAATGACCCCATTGTCCATTTTAGAAATTAAGTAAACTAACAACCTTAATAAAAGATTAAAAATGATAGTAAAAATCTTAAATCGGGACGAAAGAACTACATTTTATAGTATGCATGTATATTCGACCAAAAAGTGTAATGAGTTTCACTTTTTATTAGAAAGATTTACATTTTATACAAAATTCGTGTGCAGTGAACTGCAAATGACCCAAAATTGTCTCACATCCCTTGATTCTCCAACATGATCAGTGGCAAAGCTAGAATATTTTTAGAAGGGGTGAATGAATAAAATATGCAAAGTACTTTCACATTTTTTACTAAAAATCAATGCAATGCACTAGTTAGTGACATCATGATGACGCCAAGCTTTTCAGGGTCAGGAGCGGTTCAAGGATATCTGACTTGATATATTTAGTGGTTTGTTTGTACCTAGATCACAACACAAATAAGCACCGTTAAGGTCAAAATTGGATGTTACTCCAACTCAGGCCCTCGGGTGTGAGAGTAAGAATACTGAGATAATAAGGCTTTGAATACCTTGGAGTGTGTGTGTGTGGTTAGGGTTTAAGAGTAATAGGGCTTACTCAATATATTTGGAACTTATCTTGCCCAAGGGGACAAAGGTCTTCTATTTATAGGCAATGTAGTGGTGCTTGTTGATGTAAGCAATGAGATCAGCCCTAGGGGGCACTTTGGTATTTGACCAGCTACACGTGTCCGCAGCTAATTGGCCGTGTCAGGGAGGAACATCGACCGTCGAGGGACATGGCTGAAAGGGACATGAGCCGTGTAGATGGCTTGGCGCATTAAATGAAATAGTAGGCGCCTGACTGAGCCGCATTAAATGCGTGAAGGGGGAGCCGGCAACTTGCATGTCAGAGCCAGTAAGCAAACTTGCTCAGTAAGGCTTGACATTAACCAGGAGGCAGGAGAGATAACCGGGAGGCAGACATGAGCCCGCGGTCAACATCGTGGCCGCGGTCAAAGGTATTTGATGCGGGCACGGATGGAGCGGACATGCCTCCTGCGGGCACCAATCTTGCGATCAGGATCCCTGCGGTCTTTGATAGGGATAATGCGGGGAGGGACGCGGTCTTGACATCAAGGGCCTATCTGTCCGCGGTCTTCCCCCCAACGGTCTAGGAACTGCCATATCACTGGTTCCTTGGACCAGACCGAGCGCGGGCCCGGTCCAGTAGATCCGGGCTCATCAATGGCCCCTAGCTCCAAGTGTGATTATTTATGGTCTGAGTGAGGAGCTACTAGAAATTCGGGTTGTCCAGATCGCTCCTCGAACGAGCACCAGTGTTGGCATTTTTGTTGGTAGTTGCTTCGCCCCATGGGCTTATGGGAACGTTCGGGAGGCACCAGTGAGAGACATGTGGCCCCTTGCATGCTGTGCCTCCCGGTAATCAAGTGGGCCCCTTGGCAGATGTAAAGACGGGGCGTGGTACATACAGGGGTACGTGTCAATCATCTGAGAGGGGTAATAAATGTTTAACCGGTGGAATTTTTGAATATTTCAAACGTTGGAGACGGTTCAGGGTTCGAGGAACGGTTTGTGGGCTAATTAATACGGGTTAACGGGTTAACCCGTATAGGTAGGCCTTATAAATACCAAACCCTTAAACCTCAAACCCTTTTTACCGTTTCCCAACCTTCAAAGAGCTTAGAGAGAGAATTTTCGCTGCGAATCCTGTGCTAGTGTTCTTCGAATCCAACCCTCAAGCTTTTCCTCGTAAGTAATTGTTAGGGTGTTTCTTCTTCATCTCTTTCTGTTTTCTTTTTCTGGGTTTTGAACAATGACTACTCGTGAATTTGGACCCCGCCGTCCCATAGAATTAGGAGATGGAACCACCCCTGATATCTTTGCCGTTTGTAAACGGACGGGGGGAATTTTCAGGAAAGTAGGTCTGGGGTGGATAAGGCTGTCCCTTAGGTGTTTTTTGTATTTCTGTGAGAAAGCAGATTGGGGGCCGTTCGTCCCACCCCGGTTGTGGGAGGCCAAGAGGAAGTATATTTTTAACCGTGACGTATTGGTGTTGGGGGATACCCGTAGGCTGAGAAATTTTGTGATGGGGGTTTTGTGCAGGTTTCCCCGCGAGAGAGATCAGGCTCTGAACGCCGTTGAACTTGTGAGAAGAGCGATCCGTGTCCCCGACCAAATAACTGACTGGGAGAAGTGTGAACTAATGGATCCTGAACAAACCAATGATGTGCGGGCACCGGGCACGGACCTGGATGACCCTTTAGATGTTCTACCCCTGAGGACCATATTTCCCAATGTGCCCGCCGCCCCTAATAACCCAATCGAACTGAGTAGCAGCGAGGAGCTGGAGCCTCTGAATTTTGAGGCGACCGGAGGCGGAGAGAATGAGGCTGAAGTAACCTCTGCCCGCGGTGATGCCACCGGTCTCTTTGGCTCGACGAGCTCGGAGACCGAGGAGGATGACCGCGAGGTTGAGGATAGGAGGGCTGCGGGGACCTCCAAGAAGGCTAATGAGACCACGGAGATTGTGGATGCCTTCGAGGACTCTGACTCCGAGGAGGAGATAGTTGTGGCCCCTGCCCGGAATAAAGGCAAGAGGCCAGCTGCTGGGGTGAATCCTGGCCGTGGCCGCGGTAAGAAAGCCAAGGAGGTGGCTACTATTGACTGGGAGGAGGACATTTATGAGATCTACAACGTTGACCGCAATGCCTTCCGTGTCCGCACCCTTGGGCATGTTCATTTGAAGGATAAGGATAAGCTGCGGCCAGAAACCATAGCAGATGTCCGCGAGGACAACAGAGCCTGCGTTTTCTATGGGGCCCAGTTTGAGAATGGCTTGAGGCTGCCTCTGGACCCTTTCTTTTACTTCTTCCTGGAGTTCAATAGATGCCTGCCCATGCACCTGACTCCTAACGCCATCAGGGCTATTGTCTCCTTCATAACTGTTTGTAGATTCCTGGGCTATGAGCCTACCCTTGCCGGGCTTTATGCTTATTACCAGAATCAGATTAGCCGTGGCATCCTGAGCTTGAAGGCTAGGAACTATTCCACCCGGACCTTCTCTCCCCCATCGAACAAATTTGACCAATGGAACCAGAGGGATGTCTTGGTCATCGAGTCTAGGTTTGGCTGGCCCTTCTCCAAACCCTCAAGTCCAGTCCCGATGAAGGTGGCCGCTAATAGTTATCCGGACCCCGCCTCTGCCGATGGTATGCGCTGTGCCATAGAGAGACATCTGGCCACCTATTTGGACAGCGGGGATGAGCCCGTATATGATGTGGGCGCCATCGTTGAAGACAAGCCCCTATTAATCTACTCGGGGTTGGCTCCTCGCAGGGAGGGCGCCCCACATGCCCCCAGAGTAGAAATAGAGCCCATGCCCCGTGACCCTGATTGGAGGGTGCACGAGCATTATCAGTTTGAAGCCGACTGTAAGACCTGTATGCTGGGCGCTGAATGTGATCCTCCAGAACTCATCGGTCTTTGATTCTTTTATAAAACTGTTGCCAATTTATCTTGCTCTTGATTTTTCGAACTGTCTTCTAACCATTTTCCTTTTCCTCCAGAGTAGATCCAGAAGAGTATAATTTCTGATGGCCCCCTTAAGTGCTGCTCAGATGAAGGCCAGGAACAACAAGACCAATAGGGAAGCTGCCTTGAAGAGGCAAAATGAATTGGGAGGTGTCCCGGGCAAGGATAAAACTGTGCCCGTGGTAAGCAGGAGGAGAGGGGAGCCTCTGTCTGCTCCCAAGGTTATCCCTACTATGGGGAATCTGCCTCCACCCCCCAGGGGTCCTCCTCCAGCCCATGCTGTCCGGGTACCCTCTCCAGGCCGCACTATTGCCTCCGGGCATAACCAAGAGCAGTCCAAGAAGAGGACTGATAGAGATGCGGATCTTGCGCACAGGGAGAGGGCCTCCAAGTCCCAGAAAGTGGGGGACACTCAAGTTCGGGGCTCTACCGCCTCTGCCTCCGGTTCCACCACTGCTCCCCCTATTGCGGGGACCATCTGCTCGATAGCCTATCCGATCTCTTCCCTGGCCACCCGCGAGGAGACCTGGGAGAAGAGGAAGCAGGTGGGAGATGTGCCCGCTATCACAGGGGTGGACTTATATGCCCGATCATCCTACAATTCTGCTGTGGGGATCGGGCTTATCAACAGGCTCTATGCCCCTGATTTTTATCAGAATGTGGCGGAGAAGGAGAACCCGTCAGCCTTGATGGGAGATATTGGGATTGCCCTTACCGAGGTAGGGACCTTTCTGCCTGTCTCTTTACTTAGCTTTTGCACCAACATATTTCTGACTATCTTCCTCGCAGGTGGGCAATAAGGCTATGCGGCTTCGGGAATGCTGCGACAGCTTGTCCGCTGAGTTGGAAAACAACACAAAAGACATGGCGGGCAAGCTTCGTGAGCTGGAGCAAGCTCAGGAGAAGGTGGGAACCTTGAACTCCCTCCTTGATGTTAAGGAGAAAGCCCTGTCCACTCAGGAGACCGACTTGAAGGGTTTCCAGGATAGGGTGACGGAGTTGGAGAAGAGCCTGGAAAAGGCAAAGGGTCAGCGGGATGAGCTCCGCGGGCAGAAGCTCCACCTTGAGCAAAGAAATAACGAGCTCTCGGTCAAGCTGGAGGCCACTCAGAAGCAAGTCCAGGCCCTGGAGGCCAAGGCGGATGAGCTCTCCGAGAAGCTGCTACCCCTTACGCAGTTTGACTTGGAGAGGGAGAGGATGCTGGCTGAAGCCCGCAAGGAAGCGGTTGAGGAGTATAAAAACTCCGAAGAATTTAAGAACTGGCTCAACTCTGGGAATTTGGCTAAGTACGAGGCCGGGGTCCGGACACAGATTCGGAACTTTGCGGCCACGGGCAAGTTTTCCGTGCAGGAGTTGGTCGTGATCGGCTCGCTGGTTGCTACTGACGCGGAGTGCGTGCCCGGGCATGCGTTAGTTCCTCTGTCCGAGGAAGAGGTCAAGGGCTTGGAGCTGTCCGCCGCGGCCTCCTTGCCTCCTGTGGCAGAAGTAACTGCCCTTGGCCTGATCGAAGAGCTGGATGAGCTGCGATTTGGGGAAAACCCGATATCACTCGGGGAGGCCCTGGCTCACGTTCTTCCAAATGGGCCTGCCATAGGTGATCTCTTTCCTCAGCGGGCAGCCCCCACTCCGATCTCTGTTGAGGCCTCATCTGACCCCATAACGGAGCTTCTCGTGAACAGCCTTCCTTCTCCAACCCCGGCCACAAAAGCGAGCACAGAGGGGGCGGCCACCGAGGACCCCAAGGACCAAACTCCTTTAGTATAGGCTTTTTTGTTTTTTCTTGTTGTAATAGATGGTAGGACCCTTGTAAATATTTATTTTTCATTAATACAAGAATTTTTCCCAACTATTTATCTTAGTTGCTTGTCTTTTAGGCTGTATTTGAGTGTTTGCAATTTTCGAGTACCTTGATACTTGCATTCTTGCTTTCTCCAGCGTTTTTGACTTGCAACTAACTTTATACTCTCCTTCTGCGGTCAAAAGCTTAGTAGGCACTTTGCCCGCATTTTTTGAGTTTTCCTAACTCTTTATTCAAAATCACTTGGATTTTTCGTGAGAGTCAGCCCTATTTTTCTGTGACCGCGTTTGTTTAGCCTTGTGGCAAATTTAGGGGTCTTGACCCCAGTTTGTCTTTTTGGCTTTGTTAAACTTGTTTGATCACTCTCATCCATTTACACTTATTCCCAGCCTTGCGAGCTGTGGTGTAAGTCAAAAGCAGCCAAGGCAAGCTACTTTCATAGGGCATGTAGAAGGTGGCCGTGAGGCTATTGTCTACGCAACAGAAGGTAGGGGCATATTTAGCATAGAGGCCCTTTAACCCTCTGGCATCTGTGTCCCCTTATTGGAGGTTCACGCTTTTTGACCCTTTATTCAAAACCCCTTAGAGTTTTTTGTGAGGGTCTTGTGGCGATCATGTAAGCGGGCTTATATGTAGGCCTTTGTTACATACAGGCATGCGAGTAACGGCCCTAACGACGTCCTTCGCGCAATTAGTGGGTTCGGACTTCAGGTCTTTATCCCCACTAGAGTCCGGAGGTACTAGCATCATGGCCTTTGTACCTACGTTCATCTATATCCACTTTTTCTTGGTGGTGTCACGCGGGCAAGACGGAGTATCCTCCCCGCGATCGAGTACGAGCGTAATGGCCTTTGTACCCATATAGGCTTGCGGATCTTAATGGATCTTTGCGCATCAGTAGGTAGGAGCTCATATGTTGGCTCTTGAACCTACTGGCATCCGCTTGCGGGCATCCATCTCAGCTGTTGAGGCTGGTGGGAAAGGCGTTATAACTATTTTTACACCAAAATTTGATGGTAACTTCATACTTATATATATAGGGGTCTATACTCCCTCCAAAAATTACAAAGATATCAAAAGAAGTACTTTCTGAGGTGATCGCTATTCCAAGCGTGCTTGAGCTCTTCTCCTTCTTTTGGTCGCAATATGTAGGTACCCTCCTTGACTATTTTGGTGACCTCATATGGTCCCTCCCATTTCGGGGACAGTTTATTGAAACCAGGTTGGGTCCCTTGGACCTCTACGCTTCTAAGTACCCAATCTCCAACTGAAAAACTCCTCTTATTTAACCTTTTATCGTGGTGCTTCTTCGCTTTTTGCTTGTAGTTCACCATTTTTTCATATGCCCGCATTCTCTTTCCTTTGAGATCGTCCAGGTCACACCTTCTGTTTGCCTCATTTTGAGACTCATCGAAGTATGTGACTCTGTACGAGGGTAGGGCAACCTCAACTGGAGCCATTGCCTCTGACCCATACGTGAGCGAGAAAGGAGTTTCTCCTGTAGAATTTCTTATAGTGGTGCGGACAACCCATAATGCAATCTGGAGCTCGTCCAACCATCGTCCTCCTCGCCCCTCCAAGTTTTTCTTTAGGGCGGTCAGGACTAGCTTGTTCGCGGCCTCAGCTTGGCCATTTCCTTGGGGGTAAGCTACTGCAGACTTACGGTGTTGCACTTTCATTCTGACGCATTCAGCAGTGAATTTTGCGGAGAATTGAGTGCCATTGTCCGAAATTATTGCTCGGGGGACCCCAAATCGACAATAGATGTGGTCGTGGACAAAATTGATGGTATTCTCCTCGGAGATAATGGCTAAACCCTTGGCTTCTGTCCACTTGGTAAAGTAATCCACGGCTACCACAACATACTTGATGTTTCCTCGAGCAGTTGGGAATGGTCCAATGAGATCGATCCCCCACGTATCAAACGGCCACGATGGTACAACCAAAGTTTTCTCTGTTGATGGTAGTCTGGGGATGTCCGCAAATCTCTGGCACTTATCACACTTTCTTACATACTCCTGCGCATCCCTTCTCATTGTAGGCCAAAAGAATCCTTGAAATTTGATTTTGTCTGAGAGGGTGCGAGCACATGGATGTCCGCCATAAACTCCTTCATGAACCTCATAGAGTAAGTTAGTGACCATGTGAGTTTTGACACATCTGAGCAAAGACTTGGTGAATGACCGTCGAAAAAGTACCCCATCGAGGACGAGGTATTTCGCGGACACCGTTCTGATGGCTCTAGCCTTTGCTGGATCCTCGGGGAGGGTCTGTTTCTCGATGTAATACTTGATCTCATCTACCCAGTCCCTTACTTGATCTTCAATACTGTTTATCTGAATCCGATCTATAGCAGGTCTCTCCGTGAACTCAATCTGGCAATCTGCCTCCAATTCAACAATTTCTTGATCGGTTATTCTGGAGAGGAGGTCTGCCTCCACATTATCCTCTCTCATGACTTGGTTCAACTCATAGTAGGTGAAATTTTTGATGAGGGTTTTTGCAAGGCCGCAGTACTGAGTTAGCACTGGGTTGATAGTATCATACTCCCCCTAATTTGATTAACTATGAGCTGAGAATCACTGTTGATCTCTATATTCTGAACTCCCAAGTCTCTTGCCAATTCCATGCCTGCTATGATTGCTTCATACTCAGCTTGATTGTTAGATGCCTCAAACTTGAATCTCAAGGCCCTCTTAAATTTCTCCCCGCAAGGTGCGACCACAAGAATGCCCGCTCCACTAATTAACTTGCTCGCAGAGCCGTCCACGAATAAAGTCCATATTTCTTCCGGGCGCTCTATTGGCTGTGTAGTTTCAGTGCTCGAGCTATCTGGGGCTTCCTCTGATTCTGCCCGCTTTCTCTTCCCAAGGTCGCTGTCCGCTAATTTGAATGATGATTCTACCACAAAATCAACTAAGGCCTGCGCTTTGATTGTCTTTCTCGGGGAGTAGGTGATCTGGAACTCAGTGAGTTCGATAGACCAAGCCAGCATTCTCCCCGAAGACTCTGGTTTGTGTAAAACCTTTCTAAACGGGGCCTCAGTTAGTACAGTTATAGGATGTGCAGAAAAGTAGGCTCTTAATTTTCGAGCAGATACAAGCAAGGCGTAAGCTAACTTTTCTATATTAAGATAACGCCCTTCTACGGCGGACAGTGCTTTAGAAACATAATAAACTGGTTTTTGGGAGTTATTATCCTCCCTTACAAGAACAGCAGCCTCTTGCAGGATCAATAATCGCCAAAAATGTAAAAGTTCTTCCCGGCACCGGGCTGCTGAGTAGAGGTGGCTGCCCGAGGTATGTCTTGACTTCTTCAAAAGCTTGATGGCATTCTTGATTCCATGCAAATTCATCAGGCTTCTTCCCCCCTTTTAGAGTTTTGAAGAAGGGGAGGCATCTCTCTGATGACCACGAGATGAAACGGCCAAGTGCGGTGATGCGACCATTGAGTTTCTGTACATCCTTCACGCAAGCAGGAGGTTTCATGTCCAGCAGTGCTTGAATTTTTTCGGGATTAGCCTCTATTCCTCGCTGGTTTACCATGAATCCAAGGAACTTGCCCGCCTTTACCCCAAAAGCACATTTCAGGGGGTTTAGTTTCATGTTGTTGCGGCGCAAGTTTTGGAAGGTTTCCTCCACGTCGAGCTCGTGGGAGTTTTCCTTTGTTTTTATTACCATGTCATCAATATAGGCCTCAAGGTTTCTGCCCAGTTGGTTTTTGAAGACCAGATTGACCATTCGCTGATATGTGGCTCCTGCATTTTTTAGCCCGAAGGGCATCATTTTGTAACAATAAGTCTTGCCCGCAGCGATGAAAGCAACGGAGCGGACATCTTCAGGAGCCATTTGGATCTGATGGTAGCCGGAGTATGCATCAATGAAGCTCAATACTCTGTGGCCGGCTATAGAATCCACCAATCTGTCTATGCGAGGAAGAGGGAAGCAGTCTTTGGGGCATGCCTTGTTGAGATCCATGAAATCAACACACATCCTCCACTTGCCGTTGGATTTTTTGACCATAACCACATTGGCCAGCCATTTTGGGTAGGTAATCTCCTTTATTATCCCCGCTTTGAGTAATTTTTCCACCTCTTCCTTGATCGCCATTTCTTTCTTCGGAGAGAAGTACCTTGATTTTTGATGAATGTTCTTGAAGGATGGGTCATCATTAATTTTATGGAGGATCACGTCCTCGCTGATTCCTTGCATATCCTCCACCCTCCAAGCGAACACATCACAATTTGCTCTAAGGAACTCGATGAGTATCCTTCTCTCCTCGCAGTGAATTTCCAGCCCAACCTTAACAGTTTGCTCGGGGAAGTGGGGGTTGATGACCACCTCCTCGAGCTCGTCGTTAGGTTGAAGGTCGCTGATTTCACGTTTGTCCAAGGAGTCAATGATAATAATTGGGGGGTTGACCTGAGCTCCTGTTAGTGTGGCCATGGAATATATGACATCGCGGTCAATTTCTCCCTCAATTCCTGGATCAATGTATCCTCCCTCGATAGGGGCCAACTGTTTGAATTTTCTACTCGTCTTGAGCTCCACCCTAGTGGTATGGAAAGAAAGCATGCCAACTGGAATGGGCGGCGGCACAAGTGCAAGGGCCTTCCCTTTCTTTGGTTTGTCCTCGCCCTCTATCTCTGCTTGAGGCGGGATGTCTGGCTTTTACTAGCTTTTCTTTTTTCCTCAAGTGCTCGGAGGAATCTCCCGGGCTGGTTCTTGATGGTAGCAACCCCGCCCGGGGTGTTAAATTTCACCCTTTGGTGGGGAACGGAAGCAACTATTCCCAATTCGTCCTGAGCAGTTACGCCGAGAATGGCATTGTATTGGGAAGGAAGATCGACCACCATGAAAGTGATTTTGGCCGTCTTCTGCATGGGTTTTTCCCCAATAGTTACTTCAAACACAATCGTCCCCTTTACTCCCACGGCATGATTTGTGAAGCCCCCAAGCATGCCCGCATATGGAGTAAGATGAGCTTCGGTCATTCTCATTCCTACCAAAGTATGGTAGTAGAATATATCATGGGCAGCTCCAGTATCTATCAACACTCGGCCTACGTTTGCCCGGTTGATTCTCATTCTGAGGGTAAGCGGCTGAGTGGAATGAAAAAGTGAGGAGGCGAGTTCACTCCTTTTGAACCCAATTTCTTGCTCTTCCTCCGGAGCCATTGCAGGGATGGAAAAAACCTTTTCTAATGTCCGGATTTGGAGGGAGAGCTGTTTGTTGGATGGGGGTTCCTCTCCAATGAAGTTTATATTGTAGTCACCCTCTTCATCCTCAAATTGTCTCTTTCCACCCTCTCGGGACCACGCGGGGTTCGTGCCCGCGGCTGATTATTGTTATTGTGGGCGTTGTTATTGCCTTTAACCCACTTGGTTAGCTCCCCGTTGTTGATTTTCTGCTGGATTATTCGCTTCAGCTGGAAGCAGTCCTCAGTTCCGTGCCCGTGGTCGTTGTGATACTCACAGAACTTAAGCCTACTCCTCTCATTTGGCTTTCGAAGCATGGGGGGAGGAGGAGGAAAGTCTGAGGCCCTCATGATTACTACCCTTGGGTCGGTGAGCTCAGTGTAAATTGTTTCCTCTATTATTTTTCGGAGTTTATCCGACCCACGCCTGTTTTTGCCCTGGCTGTTGGTGCGGGCAGGCTCTGGGGTGGTTTCCTGGACTTGGCTTATTCTCTCTTTTGCTGAAGCTCGGGAAGCGGGCACAGTGGGCTCTTCAGCGGATGCAATGGCAGAAGCCCTTTCATACATCTCCTCGATCAAGTTTTTAGGCCGGCTGGAGGCAAAATTCATTTTTAGGTAGGAGGAGCTGAGCCCGCCCTCAAAGCAGAGCCTGATATCTCCCTCCTCGAGGTCCACAATCTCCTCGCTCACCTTCCTGAATCGAGATATGTAATCTTTTGTAGGTTCGTTTGGGGCCTGCTTGACACGGACAAGATCTGTCTTTGGTCTAGCGGGCACCCCTGCCCCAGCAAAGGCATTAAGGAAGATGCTTCTAAACTGGTTGAATGATTGGATGGACCGGGGCTTGAGGGCTAGCATCCAAGATAGGGCCTTGCCCGTGAAAGTCGCAGCCAAGGCTTTGCACATCACGGACTCATCCGAGGAGAATAGAGCCATTTGCCCCTCAAATCGTCCCATATGACTCTTGGCATTTTTGGAGCCATCATAGGTGTCCATCTGAGGGGCCTTGCCCTTCTGAATAGGTGCCCACGCAATCTTGTCGCTCAAGGCGTCCATGGTGCGGCCACACTTCTGGGCAGCCTTTTGATGGGTTTCCCACATTTTTTGCATAAATTCCACAAACTCAGGGCTCTGATTATCAACCTTCTGCTTCTTAGCTCGTGGAGTCACGGCCTTCTCCTTGGCCGGAGCCAAGGGTCTGGCTTTGGACTTCGCACGTAGATTGGATTGGGCCTCTTCTCCAACCTCCTCGCTATCCTCCACATGCACCACACCGCGCTCCGCCGGGCCGTCCGCGCTCAAGGGTTGGTTCAACCCGGTTTGCCCCCCTAGCTTGACTAGCAAGCGATTTAGGGGGAGCTCGTTGGGAGAACCTTTGTGACCCCTGAGGGAACTGGAGCCCTCCGTTGGCCTCTATCTCAAACATCTCCATTTGAGCGTCGGCGATGGCCATGGCCTCCGCGACCAGCTTGGATTTGGAGGCCAGAATTTCTGTCCTTCTCAGGATTTGCTCCGGGGAGAGTGGAGTGTTTAAGGCGGTGTTTTTCATAGGAGCTTGGGGAGTTTTGGGCTATTATTTAGGAGGGCTTGGGCTTTTTCAGCTCGGGCCTCGTCTGTCAGTTTGTGTATAGCTCTCTGGGCTGGGGAAAGGCTGTGTGACGGCTGAGAACGTGCCCCCATACGGTTAAAAACAGAGGTCGTAGCCTTACCCTTATTGACATTAGAAGGTGAGGCCTGGTTATCCTCCTCTAGGGTCAAATGACCAGCGTTTTCCAATATTCTAGACATGTTTGGAAGAGAAGGAAAATGACTGAAAAGGAGAGCTTTGACGCCGCTTGTTTAGAATACAAGGTGTATCTGGAAACAAAGATTTTAAACGGGAAAAACTAATGAAAGTCGAGTTCCCGGCAATGGAACCACTGATGACGCCAAGCTTTTCAGGGTCAGGAGCGGTTCAAGGATATCTGGCTTGATATATTTAGTGGTTTGTTTGTACCTAGATCACAACACAAATAAGCACCGTTAAGGTCAAAGTTGGATGTTACTCCAACTCAGGCCCTCGGGTGTGAGAGTAAGAATACTGAGATAATAAGACTTTGAATACCTTGGAGTGTGTGTGTGGTTAGGGTTTAAGAGTAATAGGGCTTACTCAATATATTTGGAACTTACCTTGCCCAAGGGGACAAAGGTCTTCTATTTATAGGCAATGTAGTGGTGCTTGTTGATGTAAGCAATGAGATCAGCCCTAGGGGGCACTTTGGTATTTGACCAGCTACACGTGTCCGCAGCTAATTGGCCGTGTCAGGGAGGGAACATTGACTGTCAAGGGGACATGGCTGAAAGGGACATGAGCCGTGTAGATGGCTTGGCGCATTAAATGAAATAGTAGGCGCCTGACTGAGCCGCATTAAATGCGTGAAGGGGGAGCCGGCAACTTGCATGTCAGAGCCAGTAAGCTAACTTGCTCAGTAAGGCTTGACATTAACAGGGAGGCAGGAGAGATAACCAGGAGGCAGACATGAGCCCGCGGTCAACATCGTGGCCGCGGTCAAAGGTATTTGATGCGGGCACGGATGGAGCGGACATGCCTCCTGCGGGCACCAATCTTGCGGTCAGGAACCCTGCGGTCTTTGATAGGGATAATGCGGGGAGGGACGCGGTCTTGACCTCAAGGGCTTATCTGTCCGCGGTCTTCCCCCCAACGGTCTAGAAACTGCCATGTCACTGGTTCCTTGGACCAGATCGAGCGCGAGCCCGGTCCAATAGATCTGGGCTCATCATGATCCAATGTACTCTATCATTTTGTTACAATTTTAAACCTTACCGCCATAAAAAAGTAAACAAGAATGCTGACGTGACATCCTAGTCAGCACGCCATATAAGAAGAAAGGTATAAACACATCAAATATAGTAACCTCCGTTAAAAAAAAAACTAACACCAATTAAAAAAATACTTCCATTTCAACCTACCCGATCATCTATCTCGAGCGCCCCCCCCCCACCCACCCCCACCATCGCCATTAACACCATAACCAAACATTTCTATTCCTACCACTACCACCAAACAATCTGGCCAAAAAACTGTAGAAATCACCCATTTTTCCGTTAAACATTGATGAAATAGGTGAAGAAGAGTAAAATAATACTCTTTGTTATTCCATTTCAAAAGATTACTGGGACATAAGTCCTATAATAATACACTACCTCTACACTTGTATAACAAGTCAATTCCTAAATCTAATGAATTACAATAATGTTTTATCATATCTTTTCTAACTACCTAATTTAGATATATCAATTAGGAAATATATATACAAATATGATGTGAAGATATTGTGATACCTTCAGAATATCTCAACTCCCCCCTCAAGTTGGAGGATCTAAATCGTAAATATCCAACTTGCCAGATAAAAATTAAAACTGATAGAAAAACATGTTTTTTTTTTTTCTCGAGTCAAAGGTTCTGATGTCTGCAGCACAGTATTTTGCTTATTGGTCTGATCATTGTCCTGCTCATTGAACTGATCACTCCTTCTGTCTTGTGTCCCAACCATTTTTTTTCAACCTCCGGCATGCTGCTCTTCATGCAACGCCAGTTGTTTCTTCTTCAATATGCTGCACAAGTGCAACACATTTTTTTTAATAGATCTTGTCAACATCGATAGGTCCTTATCTCAATGCATTTGTCCCGAACACTCTATACTACGAAGAAGTATTTATGGGCTACCTCTATCGTGTCTTGTACTCCAACATGTTGCACAATCCTGCACATTGTTAACTTGAGCAGTGAGCGCTTCACGACTTGCTCCACTGATATGTCCTCCACTCGAAGTGTGAATATTCTTGTCATCATAAGCGGGTCCCTCCTCAACGCGTTTGTCGTGCATTCCGTGATGCAAATAGGCCTTCATGGGAATGCGTTCATTCTCCGCCATGCTGCCTATCGTGGCAACGACGATTTCAGTTCCAGGCCTTGCGACAACGCGTTTTTTCCGCACAATCCGTGCCGCGAAGGGGCATCCTTGGCCGTCTTTCATAGGAATAAAGCAGCAATTAAAACCATATGTTTTGGTGATTCGTTGTAGAAGCATGTTGGTTAACCAGGCCACCTAATCGATGGCTCTGATTTCATGTTAGAGTAACCACTTGATCTAAAAGCTTAAGCTGTTAGATCGTGGCTAAACAATGTATATCAAGCTTTCATACTCCCTGTAAGTACCCAAATCCGGATCGTAAAAATAAAAGTATATTAAAAATACGTTAATTCACACTTTTCAGATTAACGAGATTTTCCGGGACTGTCCGGATCATTCAAAATTAAAGTGTATTAACATACGTTAGAACACGTTAAAAATATTACTTTTCAAAAATACGCGATTTCCGGGACTGTTCCGACATTTATTCGGACAGTTAAATAACAAAACTGTCAAAATCCCGATACAAGACGAAATAACACCAAAATTTTGGATAAACTTGTCTCAAAAGTCATCCGATGGTCAAATCAATGGTAAAAAATCACATCAAAATGTAAAATGCCCAAAATGCCCTCAGGCTGAAGAATAGGCCGGCCGACCTGTTTTGCATGTTTATCCTGCCTATAAATAGCAACCTCAGATTTCAGTTTTCAACCTCAAAAAAAAAGTATTTTTCAGCCCCAAGTATTTTCACCCCATTTTCAGTTTTGAAAACCAGAAAATTTACTGCCTTTAGTCCCAGAGAGAGAGAGAAATTGCCTTGGTTTGCGTGAAAATTCCATTTTTTCCCAAATAAAACCCTTATCCAAACACTCTCATATTCGACCTACAAACCCTTAGAAGATAGAGCCAAAATCAAACATTGATAAACTCTCCTTCTAACCCTAAATTCCCATATTTACTTTTAAAGTCATTTTCGTCTTTGTTATCTACTTATTAGTCAATTATTTCATGTCATTATCATAAAATGTAAACATTATAGATATCCGTTCCAAGTCCGGAAATGATCCCGTCTATATTACTTTTCTTATAAGTAATTTAGAGTTAAAAGTGGAGTGATCCCGATTTGTTGATTATCATTGTTATCTTACATAAAATGTCATTTACCTTCTAAATCGTTTGATTTGTTGATCATCATTTAAATAATGTCATTTCCCTTTCAAATCGTTTGATTTGTTGATCGTCATTTAAATATCGCATTTACTTTAAATGTCCGAGTCAAGAAATTGACTGGTCGATCGTCATTTCATTACTGTAAATTAAGTTGATTTCTAGAACAAATAAAGCTTGAAAAATATCTAAGGGATCAAAACTAAGGAAGGGACAACTTCAAACTTGTCATCCAGGCCAAAAAGTCATTGGAGCGTCTGTGTCTTCAAATTTGGAGCGGCCGTGCAAAAGAGGAAGGAGTGGCCGTGTAGCAAAAAGGGGAGTGGCCGTGCATTCAAGTCAGTTCAAAAGGAAAATTGGCGCCAAGGCGTGCACGGCCGTGCAAGTTACAATGCACGGCCGTGCACTTACTGTTCCAGATTCTAAAAGGCACCTCTTGAAGACATATTTTTTTTGAAGAATTGCAACCCTAGCTTAGATTGCCTATTTAATGACCCTTTGCAATTAGTCTAAGCATCCGAAAATCCATCCAAAAAACATCCGGGAAGGATCAGAATATACGTAGAATTCATATATAAACACTCTAGCAACATATTTATACACAATTCTTCAAGAAATCATCAAATGTTATTGAGAAGTTCTTGTACACTTTTGAAGATTGTGAATGAAATGCAATATGGAAGACTTCTTTCCAGCCTTTGTCTCTTCTACGATTATAAGAATAGTTTTTCTTTCTTTATTTATATATCTATACTTCTTATTCTTTCATGATAATTTCAATGGCTAGTGAGTAATCCTCCATATCTTGGAGTTGGAAACTCGACTATTATGTTCTCATCTTTATAATTTATGCTTCTTCTCCATGTCAAATTAATTCTCTTCATGCTATTCTTAATGCTTACAATAGGGAGACGTCCTTGGTTGTATAATCTTAGTTAATCAAGAGAAGAATCTTGATTAGCGGAATCTTATGAATTGAACTAGGCTTCATTAATCACAAGTGTAGTTTAATGACCTAGGGATGATCCTTTAGTGGAGAATACGTGAGAATAACCTGAACATAACGGATTTTGATTTATATGGAATCTTCGAGAGGTAAGCCGGGTTGCCCGCTCGTGACAGGCGGGAATACCATTAACTGATGCTTGAGAGATAGGCCGTGTTAGTCTTAAAATACATGTACTAGGCCTTCACCTATGAGTAGTTAGCACAACTTAGCGTATCATCCTTTATTTCTGACATTTTCATCTTAAAAATATTTCTTCATATCATTCTTAAATGTCTACAAATATAAAGACGTTCGTATTTGTATAAACGATAGTTAAATGAGAGAAGGGCGTAGCTGTGAATCTCGGTTAGCGGAACCATATGAAGTAAACTGGGTTACATTAATCACGAGAGTAGTTTAATGGCCTAGGAGTGTTCCTTGAATGGGAAGTACGTGGACTTTACAAGCAATAATTGATTCTTACTAATTATGGGCTATCGAGAGATAGGGCATAGTTAGTGAAGAATACAAATGCTACTTGCTTGATCATGAGAAGTAGCATAGGCTGAATGTATCACCCTTGTTATTTTGATGAAAACCTTTATTTAAAGCATGATTACTTAATGAATATATGTTGTTCGAATCTCAATCCCGAGAATACTTTTATTATAAGTTAGAGTAGTTTTTGTATGTTTCTAGTATTTTCTCACACCAATTCATATCTACCCCAAATCATTTTTATATATATATATATATATATATATATATATATATATATATATATATATATATATATATATAAACAAGTATCATACAAAGTAAACCTTGTCTTTCTGGGATCGACCCGTACTTGCATTAGTTATACTATTATAGCCCGTGCACTTGCGGTATTTAAAAGAACCGTTAGGTTTGAAACGAATAAGTTTTTGGCGCCGTTGCCGGGGATAACGGTTTACTTTTTGATATTTGTCTTTATTATTTATATTTTTATTTTTTTATATATTATTCTTTATTATTATTATTATGTACTAATTCTGTTTTGTAGGTATTTCTTCACCCTCCCCTCTTTCATATGTCCTTAAAACATTGAGGACAATGTTTACCTCAAGTGTGGAGGGGGGTATCTATATATTTTTATTGTTTTTTTGTTTAAGTTTTTGTTTTCCTTTTTTTTTCTTAGTTGCATTTCTTTTTATCTTTCTATATATATGCATCATGTTTTTCATTCAAAAAAAAAAAATCCCTATATGATGACAATATTACTTCTCCTTTTGCTTGTCAATTGCCTTAGGATAATGTCTTTTCCTTTCTCTTCATATTTCCTATAAACTTAGAAATTACTAGGAAAAAAAACTTAGGGATATTTTAGAAAGTATATTGAAGCTTAATAAGTTAGTATATCATTATATAGGATTTTATTAAGAAAAAGTATTATTTAGATTAGTTGAATTCCTTTTGATCATCTTAAGCTCTTGGTTGTTTAAATCTTGTGAAATATTGTAAGTTATTTCTTCAAATGTACACTTAAAATTTTATATTTTTATATCATCCTTAGAAATATTCATATTGTTTTACATCTTTTGAATCACAACCCTTCACAAAAATTCATCTTTCCATTTCCACTAATAAATCAAGGCAACCAAATTTAATCTTAGTGCTCAAAAGTGACATTGTCACTAATTTTTGAAAAAGGGCAAAAAGCACAAGCTATTATTTCCTTAGTAACTCGGGCACGGCGTTCGTGGCGACGATGCACTCTTGCCAAATAAAAATAGTTTATAAGTGTGTTTTGAACTAAGTATTAAGAACATGGAGTTCGCGGCCACAATGTATCCTACTTGAAAGGTTTAAAATCACTTAAGACTTTTGCAAACTTTAACACGTATAACTAAGATAAATTGTTAAGCCTTGATAAATTTCCCACTATCATCCTCCATTTCCATCTTTGTGATTCAAAAAGTGCATTTCGATTTCTATGAATACTTCTAATTTGTGAATAAATGATCATTCTTCTTAAATTGTATATTTTAAAGCAATAATCCCTTTTTCACATAGCACTCTAAAGAGTGAAATTTTCTTTATGCCAAGCTTATGATCCAAAAAAGTTCATCATTTTCTACATTATGCATTGTTTAATCAAAATTCTATTTACGCTATAGTGATTTATTGTCTTAAAATTACTCTCTTAAATATCTTCATAAACCTCTTTCTAAATAATCACTAAGGTTATAAAAAGTACAAATAGGTAGATAAAGACAAAATCTTCATGACAATAAAGGTTTGTAACAATTATTTATTTTCTGAAAGATCTAACTTTATGTTTTTTATCATTTGCATTTTCTTCTTCTCCATCTTTTTATCTTAATCTTGCTTGAGGACAAGCAATGATTTAGTGTGGGGAGTTGATAAATGACTATTTTATAGTCATTTATAGCATTATATTTACATCATATACTTAGTTTTTATTCTCATTTAGTCTTCATTTAGTATAATTTAGTTTCTTTTTTTCTATATCTTTGATTTTATGCTTGTTGGTGTGTTTGAGCATTTATACAGATTTTTAAGTTGATTTCTAGAACAAATAAAGCTTAGAAAATATCTAAGGGATCAAAACTAAGGAAGGGACATCTTCAAACATGCCATCCAGGCCAAAAAGTCATTGGAGCGGCCGTGTCTTCAAATTCGGAGCGGCCGTGCAAAAGAGGAAGGAGTGGCCATGTAGCAAAAAGGGGAGTGGCCGTGCATTCAAGCCAGTTCAAAAGGAAAATTGGCGCCAAGGCGTGCACGGCCGTGCAAGTTACAATGCACGGCCGTGCACTTACTGTTCTAGATTCCAAAAGGCACCTCTTGAAGACAGATTTTTTGAAGAATTGCAACCCTAGCTTAGATTGCCTATTTAATGACCCTTTGCAATCAGTCTAAGCATCCAAAAATCCATCCAAAAAACATCCGGTAAGGATCAGAATATACGTAGAATTCATATATAAACACTCTAGTAACATATTTATACACAATTCTTCAAGAAATCATCAAATGTTCTTGAGAAGTTCTTGTACACTTTTGAAGATTGTGAATGAAATGCAATATGGAAGACTTCTTTCCAGCCTTTGTCTCTTCTACGATTATAAGAATAAGTTTCTCTTTCTTTATTTATATATCTATACTTACTTCTTATTCTTTCATGATAATTTCAATGGCTAGTGAGTAATCCTCCATATCTTGGAGTTGGAAACTCGGCTATTATGTTCTCATCTTTATAATTTATGCTTCTTCTCCATGTCAAATCAATTCTCTTCATATTATTCTTAATGCTTACAATAGGGAGACGTCCTTGGTTGTATAATCTTAGTTAATGAAGAGAAGAATCTTGATTAGCGGAATCTCATGAATTGAATTAGGCTTCATTAATCACAAGTGTAGTTTAATGACCTAGGGATTATCCTTTAGTGGAGAATACATGAGAATAACTCGAACTTAAAGGATTTTGGCTTATATGGAACCCTCGAGAGGTAAGCCGAGTTGCCCGCTCGTGACAGGCGGGAATACCATTAACAGAGCCTTGAGAGATAGGCCATGTTAGTCGTAAAATACATGTGCTAGGCCGTCACCCATGAGTAGTTAGCACAACTTAGCGTATCATCCTTGATTTCTGACATTTTCATCTTAAAACAATTTATTCATATCATTCTTAAATGTCTACAAATATAATGATGTTCGTGTTTGTATAAACCCTAGGTAACTGAGAGAAGGACGTAGCTGTGAATCTCGGTTAGCGGAACTATATGAAGTAAACTGGGTTACATTAATCACGAGAGTAGTTTAATGGCCTAGGGGTGTTCCTTGAATGGAAAGTGCGTAGATTTTACAAGCAATAATGGATTCTTACTAATTATGGGCCATCGAGAGATAGGGCATAGTTAGTGAAGAAGACAAATCCTACTTGCTTGATCGTGAGAAGTAGCATAGGCTGAATGTACCATCCTTGTTATTTTGATGAAAACATTTATTTAAAGCATGATTACTTGATGAATATATGTTGTTCAAATCCCAATCCCGAGAACACTTTTATTATAAGTTAGAGTAATTTTTTATGTTCTAGTATTTTCTCACACCAATTCATATCTCCCCCAAATCATTTTTATTTATATATTTATATAAAAACAAGTATCATAAAAAGTAAACCCTGTCTCTGTGGGATCGACCCGTACTTGCATAACTATACTATTATAGCCCGTGTACTTGCGGTATTTAAAAGAACCGTTAGGTTTGAAACGAACAGTACCTGAGGATGTCCCTGAGCCTGTTACATAAGTGTCTGCGGATACTGCTTTTGCGAAAGTCTCATCTTCTTCTACGGCTGACTCCTCTCAAGCTGAGCCAAAATCTTTAGGGAGGGGCATGCGTACGAAAGTTCCCTCCGTTCTTATTCGGGACTACATTGCTAATACAGTTGCTCTTACAAGTCCATCCCCCGCGCACTCTATTCCAGTTGGTTCCTCAGGTACTCCATACCCTATAGCTCACTATATGAATTGTGATAGTTTTTTTGTGAAATATCCTAACTTCCTTGCAGCTATTACCTTGGCTAAAGAACCTCGGTCTTTTAGAGAGGCAAAGTCACATGATGGGTGGAAGGAATCTATGCAGGATGAAATTCGTGCCTTGGAAGACAATGACACATGAACTATGATTCCTCTACCTTCTAGCAAGCGTGCTCTGGGTAGCCAGTGGGTTTATCGGATTAAATATAATTCTGATGGTGCTATTGAATGGCTTAAATCTCGATTGGTAGTTCTTGGTAATCATCAGAAAGAAGGAATTGATTACACTAAAACTTTTGCTCCCGTGGACAAAATGGTCACTGTTCGAGCCTTTCTTGCTATTGCTGCCTCGAAGAATTGGGATTTACATCAAATGGATGTGCATAATGCTTTCCTGCATGGTGATCTTTAGGAAGAGCTCTACATGAAACCTCCTCCGGGTTTCAATGCATCTCAGCCCAATATGGTTTGTCGTCTTAGTAAATCTCTTTATGGCCTGAAACAGGCCCCCCGTTGTTGGTTCGCTAAATTGGTGGCGTCCTTGAAACGCTATGGATTCTTGCAGTCTTATTCTGATTATTCTCTTTTCACATTCACGAAGGGTACAATTCATATGAATATACTTGTGTATGTTGACGATCTTATTATTGCTGGGAATGATTTCGCTGCTTTACAATCTTTCAAAAAGTACCTGAGTGAATGTTTCAAGATGAAAGATCTTGGCTCCCTAATATATTTCTTGGGTATTGAGGTTGCTCATAGCTCCTCTGGTCTATTCTTGTGCCAACGTAAGTATACCTTAGATATTATATCCGAGGTTGGACTATTGGGTGCAAAGCCATCCGGTTTTCCTATTGAACCAAATCATAAACTTGGTCTTGCCACGGGTAATCTTTTGGATGACCCAGAATGCTATAGACGGTTGGTTGGCTGTCTCATTTACTTAGCAGTTATCCGACCAGATTTGGCATATTCTATGCATATTCTTTCTCAATTTATGAAGGAACCTCGCAAGGAACATTGGGATGCAACATTAAGGGTTGTGCGTTATCTCAAAGGCACACCTGGTCAGGGTATTCTACTTTGGGCTGATAGTGAGCTCACGCTACAGGGATGGTGTGACTCGGACTGGGCAGCTTGTCCTGTTACTAGACGCTCTCTTTCCGGGTGACTTGTGTTTCTTTGTCATTCCCCTATATCTTGGAAGACGAAGAAACAATCTACTGTGTCTCGTTCCTTTGCCGAGGCCAAATACCGTTCTATGGCGGCCCTTACTTGTGAATTAAAGTGGTTGAAAGGATTACTGTTAAGCTTACGTGTTCATCATCCCAAGGCGATTAATATCTTTTGCGATAGCGAGCCGGCTCTACATATTGCTAAGAATCCTGTATTTCATGAACAAACAAAACACATTGAAATAAATTGCCACTTTGTTCGTGATGCTGTTTCTGATGGCCTTATCTCTCCCTCCTATGTTTCTACCAAAACACAGTTGGCGAATATTTTTACAAAAGCACTTGGAAAGCAACAATTTAATTTGCTCATCAGCAAGTTGGGCATTCTTAATCCCCATGCTCAACTTGAGGGAGGGTGTGAAGATGAAGCTGCTGCAAGTGAGGCGCCAGCCTCGGCCCAAGCCAGGCGGCCGCCTCACCAAGATCAAACCACGACCGATGTTACTGCAAGTGAGGCGGCCGCCTCACCAAAACCAAATCCCGGCCAAAGTCTCTGCCAGTGAGGCGCCAGCCTCGGCCCAAGCCAGGCGGCCACCTCACCACTAGCCTGGATTGTGAACTGGCCTGGAACGTGATTTTATTTAGGACTCTTTTCTTCCGTTTTTTAAATAGGACTCCTTTCCTTTTTCTATTTGTAACCCATATATATTGATATGTTGATCAATAAGAAACTCAAGAAACATGAATAAAATCCTAGTTTAATTTCTTACAACTTATGACTCATATGATTTGTGTATAAATATGAGTCCTTTTACTTATATAACTTTGAGAAAAAAATAATAAATAATATATTTTGCGCTCTATCATTGAGATGCTCTAAGTAATAAAGAAATAATTAATGCTATATAGTTAAAACTGATAGAAAAACATGTTTTTTTTTCTCGAGTCAAAGGTTCTGCTCGAGTCAAAGGACAGCGGTGGCTGGGTGGTGGCTTCGATCGCAATTCCGATCGCAATTCCGTCTCTTCGTTTCGTCTCTTCTTCGTGCTCGTGAGAACTGTGAGAATTCTGGGCGTGTGGATTGACTATTGAGTTTAATTTTTCAATGAGGCCCCTCACTTCATGATATTTAGTACTAAGTCCCTAATTTTCGGGGCCCCAAAAAATTGCCAAAATTAGGGGACCTAAGGCCCATACCTCACGTGCCTAGGCATTGGGCCGGCCCTATTTTTGATATTGTGCATCTGAATTTAATGTTATTAAAAAAGAGGAGGGGGTAAGTGCGAATGACAAAATAACGCATGTATTTGTTTTAAATAAATTAACATACGAGATAGGAATAAGAGCTTCTATAATTGGAGCTTTTTGAGAGCTTTTTACGTTCATGAAAAAGCTCTATATGCAGCTTTTTGCCATTGGGGAGCTAATTAAAAAGCACTTTAGTTTAGTAAAGAGCAACTCTTTTTACAAAGAGCTCTAATAAAAAAGCTCTTTTAATGAACAGTTGCATGAATTTTCTTCAATTTTTCATGTTAGAAAAAAAAAAAACTCTACCATTGTCGGAAACCATTGTGGGAAAGGTTTTGAGTTTTTAATTGTTGAATTAGTGAGGATAGATGAAGGGGTGGGTCTTTACGTATTCATCCATTTCTATATATATTTAATTTCTTCATTTTAACTTCATCTCTTTCAACTCTTGCTTCCCGTTAATTTGTGTTCGTTGCCAATGGAAGTTAATCCCAACAATCGTCAACACTTTATTGTCAAGTTGGCCGGCAATTTCACAAACAGATTAGTAAGATGATTTTCTAATAGAATTCTTACGGCCAATTCTTGCCTATAATATTATGTTTCGTTAGCACTTAGCAGAATCCAAATTATTTTGCGACTAACTTTTTTTTGTTGGTGTCGTTTTTGGTAGGACATCCCGGCTGAGTTTGCTAGTAAAAGCAATGGCAAGTCTCGATGGTACTGTAAGTTGAAATTTGTTTATTGTACTAAACCTTTAATGTCGAAAATTGATGAACATAAAGGGAAGTACTATTTGAGTAGAGGATAGTCAAAATTTGTTAAACTTCACAAACTTGAGAGAGGGATGGATATTGTTTTCTTTTTAATCCCTCCAAATACCTTTGAAGTTATTCTCCCAAATATTACTTGGGAGACGAAGACGGAGGATTCAGAGACGGATGAGTCAGATACCGAGGAGGATAATCAATCAGGTTGTTTAACTTGCACTAATTTACCTTTTGTTTCTTGGCATTGACGGTTTATATATGAATTCTCTCCGAGCACTCATATTTAAGACCTTTTAGGAGTATGCCAATTTCTTAAAAGTTCTGTCAAATTTTGGGTCCTCGACAAGGAATTTGTTTGGGATCTTTAAATTCCCTTAACGAGCCACAATACGGTGACATGCTCGAACATCTATTGAATGTGTTTATTTTCGTTTTTTCTTAATTTTTTTAGCATTATTGAACAGTTGTTAATTTATAAAGTAACATCATGAATTAATGAATTTTATTAATAAAAATATTTAATCAAAAACATTTTGGAGTTCGTTTTACTATTGTAAAACTAAATTATTAAAAAGTGTATTATGAAATTTTGTCATTAAAATGTATTAAACGTACACATTTTTAAAGTGTGGTTGAAATGAAATTTAGTTATTTAATTAGAAACAGAGAAAGTTGCACTTTTTAAATGGACATTTAATATTTTTAGTTGTATTATGTATCTAAAGTCAAAATTTTCATCCTCATAAAACATCTACTACATATCTTTCTCCCTTCATTCACACGCACACCCCTTTGTCTCCCACGGTTTTGGGGCCTGTAGTCCTAATACAGCTAAACTTTTATATTAGATGAGTTACATTTTCATAGTATTATGAATCACATTTTATAATATGTGTTATATTTGACCAAAAAATATAAAAATGAGTTGCTGTTTTTTTTTTCAAAGAATTACATTTTATATAAGAATTTTTTTACTGTTTTGCATATTTCCGAAGTTTAGATGTGGTAAAATGACAATTTTTTTAAAGTTAAAGGGTCGTGTGATCCCTCGGCTTCTATATGGCTTCACCATTGACCATATTT
Organism: Adenophora triphylla var. japonica; assembly: GCA_022495995.1. Lineage (NCBI taxonomy): Eukaryota > Viridiplantae > Streptophyta > Magnoliopsida > Asterales > Campanulaceae > Adenophora > Adenophora triphylla. The sequence continues at coordinate 563,382 of JAFEMH010000619.1, read as the reverse complement.
ACCACTTGCAGCAGCAGCGTCTGCAAATATGCAGATCTTTGTGAAGAACTTGGTGGGAAGAACTTTGTTAATAAATGTCAAATCATCTGACACAATCGATAGTGTGAAGGGCGAGATTTCGGACAGGGAAGGCCTTACACCGGATAGTCTACATCTCATCTACGCAGGGAAAATACTTGTGGAGTGCCGTACCCTCGCTGACTACAACATCCAAAAGGAGTCCACTCTGCATCTCGGGTACCGGATGACTTCGGTTAATAGTAGTAAGGGTAGAGGTTGAGGAAGGGGTGACCTAATGCGGTGTGAAGTGAAGGACTATTTTATTTTTGTTTTGTCTAGTTTTCGTGGTTTTTTTGGTTTTGAATGTGCATACTCTTTTGTATGACAGTGAAGTGATTAAGGGCATTTAAGTGAAGAGATATATTAATGACTGTAGTGAATTAGCAAAAAAAAAATGTAGTGCCAATAATCTTTCCCATATGTTAAGTAGGGTGGAGAAAAAAAATGTAGTGACAATAACCTCTTCCATATGCTAAATAGGGTGGAGTAAAAAAAATGTAGTGACATTTTAGAAAAGAGGATCTTAATGAAACATTCGTTAAGAAAATAAATGAAGTTTCAAATTTGATGGCTAAGCTTCACAAATATTTCTCCCATAAACATAACATATTCATGTATATCTTTTGGTACCGAGAATATAATTGATGATGCCAAAAAGTCGAATCAGCCCAAATCCAAGCGATAGGTCCGGCGATTGAATAACCTGAAAAATAAAACAGAAAATGTATACTAAGCCTGAGCTTCACCGGCGAAGGCCCTCAGGCGTGAGAGTAAGTTCACGGTTTGTGTATAGAGAAATCAAATTGACAGAGTTTCGAGTCAAAGAGATAACGTACCAAAATATGAAAATAATGACTTGTATTTATATTGATGGATAGGTAGAATCCATGTTGAACTTGGACTGTAAGGAGATAAGATATAATCCTAGGAGGATTATATCTGTTGGAGAGTCCTTATTTAACTTGAATTGGTACAGGAGGTTACAATCTTGATTAGATTATAACTGATAATTGTCCTTGTTGGAATGGGACTGCACAAGCTCACGTCGGTATGTCGAGATGCAGATATTTCCTTCCTCGTCATACATGGCCATTTCGGTCCATGATGAGGCGGGGAAGAGATGAGGAATAAGTGGAGCCCGTCGTGATGATATCATAACCAAGGGAGGCACCTCGTCCTCAAAGGAGATGATCTCGGCCTACAAGGGAGGTCTCCTCGGCCCTTTGAGTTGGGCTTTGTATATGCTCCCTTGCTGAGCCTTGGTCGGCCTTGTTGACGCCGAGATAGATGGATGAGGAAGCCCATGTCTTACCTCGTAGCTGAAACTATGGATAATGTTTATGGCCCAATCTAATTGGGCCTTACCCGGACAAGCCCATGTTCGTATCTCGGTTTATACTGTTCAGTGGCCCCCGGCTTTCTAGCTCGGCTATGACGAGGAGAAAGTGATCTCATCCTCGGCTATAAGAATACAAACAGGTCGTCATCTGGTACTGTTGCTTCAAATGTGTGTCGTTCCATTATCCGCCGGTTACTAGCACAATGATGAGGCGTGGTCCACTATGCTTTGACACGTCTTGGAAACCACCACCACATTTAATGTTGAGGGCGCCATACCCGTTGACCCGTTTTGTTTATGGGTTTTACCCGTCTGAGTGAGTATAAAAATAACGCCAACATTTCAATTTTTCTTTTTACCATTCTTGTTGAATTGAGAGCGAAACCCCAAAGTTTGAAAAAACCCTTCGTGTTCTTGAGCTTCAAGTTGCCCAGAATCTTCAGAAGCGTCCGATTCACCGTTTGATTTCGCCAATCTTCAACAGAAACAGGTATAATTTCTTCTTCCCTTGTTGTTTCTGTCTTTAGTTCATATTTTCTAGGGTTTCGTTGATTTTGATTTCTGAAATCCCCATTGTTGAACCCATGAAGCTTTTCTTGAGTTTCTTGCCTTGATAATACTCTTGAACCTTTCGTCTCGTTTTAGAAATGGCTCGTTCTTGGGACCATAGCCCTCGATTCCGCTATAGGTATCACCAAGGTAACCTTAGGGTTTACCGAAGAGAGAGAGGACCATGGTTGTTGGTGAACTTGACGAAGATTGGGAAAATGTTGACGAGGTATGGATGTTCGAGAATGTACATCCATTATCCGGACAAGACGAGAATAGACAGAGTTGATTCGATGTCCCTCAGTATAGTACTATTCGAAAGCTGATCCAAGATGATTGAGCATATTAATTTGTTTTACTTGGCATCGGATCATCTTGATCGTCCTTGTTTGAGTGGTAAGGCTCCCCCCCTCGGCCTTATTATAAATGATGAGGAGGGGCAATCCTCCTCTTCCCTGTCTTGATGCCTTTGGACGACATCACTGATTCTTGTTCCTCGGCTTTTTGCAGATATGACGGGAAGAGGGAGTGAGGCCTCCACATCTACCAAGATTGTAGATGCCTTCGTCGAAGGAGAACAAGTAGAAGGACGAGGGAGAGGCGGCCGAGGTAGAGGAGGCCGAGGTAGACACTACCAGAAACAGGTGATTTAGCGGCGGAAATTTCCGTCGCTAAAAAGAAATTTCCGTCGCTAAAAATACACCGGCGGAAAAATTCCGTCGGTGGTCCGCCGCTACCAGCCTGACGCAGTGCTCCGACGGCTCAATTTCCGCCGGCATATTTTGATTTTACCGACGGAATTAATTCCGCCGGTGATTTAATGGTTACAGCGACGGAAATTTCCGCCGTTAAATCAATTTAATTTAATTAAATTTTTATTTCAGCGGCGGAAAATTTCGTCGTTGTAATAAAAATTAATTAAATTAAATTAATTTCAGCGGCGGAAATTTCCGTCGCTGTAATAAAAATTAAATTAAAATAAATTAATTTCAGCGGCGGAAATTTCCGTCGCTGAAATCATTTAATTTTAATTTAATTTTTATTACAGCGACGAAAATTTCCGCCGCTGAAATCAAAAATGAAATTATAATTAAATGATATAGCGGCGGAAATTACCGTCGCTGGAATAAAATTAATTAAAATAAAATAATTTCAGCGACGGTAATTTCCGCCGCTGAAATTAATTTATTTTAATTAATTTTATTACAGCGACGGAAATTTCCGCCGCTATAATCAAAAATTAAATTAAAATTATTTGATATTTTTCAAAAATTAAATTAATCAAAATAATATTTATTGACTCAAACTTATTTTCTTATAAATATTATTTTTGAAAAAAAAATAAATCATAATTGATAGGGTATATTTATTAAATTAAAATTAATTAATATTTATGATTTATTTATATTTTTCAAAATAATATTTATTGACTCATACTTATTTTTTTACAGTAATTTAAAATAATTTTCATATTTTATATAATTATAAAGAATGAAATTTATTAAATTAAAATTAATAAATATTTATGATTTATTTATTTTTGAAAAAATAATATTTATTGACTCATATTTATTTTTTTGATAGTAATTTAAAATAATTTTCATGTTTTATATAATTATAAAGAATGATATTTATTAAATTAAAATTAATAAATATTTATGATTTATTAATTTTCATGTTAAAATTAATAAATATTTATGATTTATTTTTTTTTTCAAAAATAATATTTATAAAAATTAAATTTTATAATCACCGACTGAATATTCCGTCACTGATAAATTAAAAAATCTTAGTTAATCAGCGGCGAAAATATTCCGTCGTTGTAATATTTCAAAAAAAAAAAAACATTTTATTTTCACCGACGGAATATTTCCGCCGCTGATTAATTAAAAAAAATTAATTAATCAGCGACGGAATATTCCGTCGTTGTAATATTTCAAAAAAAAATTAAAAAATATTTTATTTTCACCGACGAAATATTTCCGCCGCTGATTAATTAATATTTTTACTTAATCAGCGTCGGAAATATTCCGTCGGTGTATTATTAAAAAAAATAAAAATTCACCGACTGAATAATTCCGTCGCTGATAAATAAAAAAAATAAAAAAATATTATCTATTCACCGGCGGAATAATTCCGTCGCTAAGTTTTAACTAGCGACGGAATATTTCGTCGGTAAATCTTGCGCCAAAATAGTGGCGGTAATAAAAGGAATATTCGAGGAATATTCGTTTTAGCGTCGGAATATAGCGGCGGAATTTAATTCCGTCGGTAAATTTGACGCCAAAATATTTCCGTCGCTACAGCTTCATTTTCGCCGCTAAATAGCGACGGAATGATTCCTTCGCTGATGATTCCGTCGCTAAAACACCTGTTTCTGGTAGTGAGAGTTATTCATCCCAGGCCAAAGCCAGTTAGGGCCGAGGATCCCATGCTGGAGGTGCTATACTCTAAGTATGGAGTGGATAGGAACGAGTATAAGTTAACTTACGTCGGCCGTCCCACTTTTTAGACCGAGAGAGAGAGAGAGGAACATGTTCTATTATAATGATAACCATGTCCACTTCTGCTTTAAGCAATTTCAGCAGGAACATCGTCTCCCTTTAGATCCTTTCATTAATGAGTTTCTAGGAGACATGAGAGCCGTCCCGGCAATGGGACTAGGGTCCTTGTGAGTTTCATTGTCTTATGCCGTAGTTTAGGCTTTGAGCCTACCCAAACTGCCTTCCATCATTTCTTCTCTATCAGCTACACCAAAGAGACTAGGCTTATAGCGATAAGGAGAGATTCTAAGAAATCGAAGAGCGTCCTTCCTATGTCTAACAAAGTATCAGGCTGGGATAATCATGCTATTAGAGTGGAGAGCCGACAAGGCTGGGAGTTCCCTTCTCCTACTGATGAGCATGCTGCCCCCAAGAGAGTGTTACGAGCTGAATGGACCGCGGACTTGATTAAGCGGCTTACTGATTTTGACGGGGTAGGTTTGCTCGATTGGTCGGCCTTGGAAGCTGATGAACGTTATTATGTTCAAGTTGGGTTAATGCCGGGATCGAGGGACGACGTGGTGCCTCTTGTCCCCGTCAATAGGGGGAGAAGATTTAACGACTGGAAGGTCCATCCCGGTCTGGTCTTCCATGCTGATTGTGAACGATGTAAGCTTGACCCCAAGGACCAATGCCTTATAGAGGACAACGTCGTAGGCTATAATTCCCCTTTCCTGGTCTTGATACTTGTACATTGATGCTTGTTTTATTCATGTCGTAATATAACTGTCTTTTCTTCGTATTTGCAGATCTAACCCCTGAACAAGAAGTCGAGGTGGCCTCAAATGACGCAGTTGATCCCAAGGAGCTAATTAAGATGAAGAGATGATTAGCTAAGGCCCCGGCTATCTCTCAGAGGAAGGAAGAGGCAACTCGTCGTTAACTCCTCCTGGCTACCAAGGGGGATGTTGCTTTGCCAGTCAAGCCGATAGGGGAGGCCGTTAATGTCGAGGAGGAGACCTTGGGAAGCCGAGATAAGCAAACAACCGAGGGGCATAGCCCCCATATTGCAACTGCTGAGACCGATATGCAAACTGATATCCCGTCTGCCGAGGAGACGAGCCTCGTTCAAAGGCCCTCGAGCCAGAAGAGGCCTCGTTCTAGTTCTGCCGAGGAGCCTCCTTCCAAATGGGCTGCTGATGCTTCTACTCCTCCAACTCTCACCCTTCTAACAATCAAGTCCTATCCTGATGCCGAGGAACTAGCTCGGCAGCTTATAGCTACGCCTAAACCCCTGAGAGGCCTCCCCTTACTTGCCAGGTAAGGCGCTCACGTGAGGCTGGGCCGAGCACCTGTCCAAAGGGCCCTGGACGAGGAGGCGTATGAGAAGTTGGTTCGGGATAAGACTAGCAAGGAAACCTTGCTCGGTCGGAAAGGATTGTTGATATCTGAGGTGACTATCTCGTACTTTTACTTCGTGCGTTTTATACTTGTATGATTTCTGACGTTAATCAATATTGCAGCTTGCCACTGTGTTGGCCTACGAGAATGTTCTTAATAAGGCCATGGACAAGCAAATGGCTGAGCTCAGGACCAGCCTTAAGAAGGGAGAGACCGAACTGGCAGCAGTAGCCGAAGTGCTGAAGGCCAGGGATGCTGAGCTCGAGGCTGAGAAGACGGCCAAGACCAAGGTCGAGAAGAAGGCGAAGGATGCCAGATTGAAAGCCGAGGAAGACCTCCGGCTAAAAGATACTGAGATGGCTGAGCTAGAGAAGCTCAAAGCCGAGATCATGCAGAGATCCGAGGTGGTTAAGGCTAAGTGTCAAGAGCTAGAGGCCGTTATTCCCTCCAAGGAAGAGGAGGCTATTGCTCGTTTTAAGGGTAGCCAGGCCTTCAAAGATGATGTCAATGATAAAACTGCAACTATGTTTCAGGATGGCTACCTGCATTTGGCCCGTCGGCTAATGGTGAACACCTCCCATGGTCTTGACTTAAATGCCATTGCTCGGCTAATATTCCAGGATGGGTATGATGAGGTGGCTCGGTCTCTTCACCACCTTATTCCTTATTCTGCATATAACTTGAATGTGATGGCCATGATGGATGCTCGAGCAGGCAAAGAAGCTTGGGTTCCTCCGTCCTTCGATCCTGATAATCTTAATGCCTTGATAGAACGGATTGAGGACGAGGGTGAGGAGGATGGAGAAGAGCATAATGCTGAGCAAAAATGACGAGGAGGCTCAAGTCAATGCTCGAACTGAGCACGTCACCGTCACCACTACCCTTGCTGCTGAGCTAAATGTCGGGGCCGACGAGCAGGCTTTCTTTGGGGAGATCCCTCAGAAGCCTTAGAATTTTTTTTCTTTTGATGTAATAGGATAGGACCTTTGTAATTCTCTTATTGAATATTAATGAAATGTCTTTTCCTTCTAATTCACGTCGTCACTGACATTATGAACTGTGCTTGAATGCTTGTTTGTGGGCTTTGCACAAATACAAGCCTATTTTAGGGGGGAGTCGAGGAGGGTTCCTCGTACTTCACTCTTCTATATAAGACGAGGAAGCTAGCTCGGTCTTAAGAGTTATGGCAATTTTTCCTATTCAAGTCATTAGGCCGAGGTGGATTTCCTCGGTCTTGACTGTTGGATATCTTCTTCTTTGTCATCTCCTTATGTCGAGGAAGATGACTCGTACACAGGTTTTAGACGTGGAATGCCTCTAGTCATTTTATGTCGAGGTGTTTCCTCGTCTAGACGTGAGGCAAGTCATTAGGCCAAGGGAGGTTCCTCGGTCTTGACTGTTAATATTTTTCTTCTTTTTCATCGCCTTATGCCGAGGAAGATGACTCGTACACAGGTTTCAGATGGTCTTGACTGTAGTCATTTGAGCCGAGGGGTTTCCACGTCAAGACGTTAGACTTCCTTCTTTTTCATCTCCTTACGTCGAGGAAGGTGACTCGTACTTAGGTTTTAGATGTTGGCCAGTTAGTCGTTTGTGCCGAGGTAGGCTAGATGTTTGGCTTGTTTCTTGAAGAGTCGAGGATAGAATCCTTGTCTTCCAGTGTTGTGTTTAGTAGGGGCAGTTACTTTGCACGTCGAAGAAGTAAATTCCATAAACTGAACTTGATTACATCGAACTGCAATCCTACCATGCTAAAAAGGTAAAAAGACTAATAAAAAGACTAATCTATTACATAAAATAAACTAACACTAATGTTAGTAATTCCGGAGATTGTCAGAATGCCATGGATGCTTGAGCTCTTTCCCCTCCTTAGTCTTTAATCTGTAGGTCCCTTCTCGAATAACTTGAGTTATGATGTAGGGACCTTCTCAATTTGGGGAGAGCTTGTTCTGTTCTGCCTTTCGACCAGTAGCTTCAATTTTTCTAAGTACCCAATCGCCTACTTGAAATACTCTTCTGTTGACCCTCTTGTCATGGTACGCCTTGGTCCTTTGCTTGTAATTCACCATTCTCATCTACGCAGCTAGTCATTTTTCATCTATCAGGTCTAGGTCGAGGAGCCTATTGACCTTGTTGACTTTCTCATTGTAATGAGAATTTCTCATAGTAGGGATAGCCATTTCTGCCGGTGCCATAGCCTCAGAACCGAAGGTTAATGTGAATGGGATTTCCCCGATTGGTCCCCGGGTGGTTGTGCGAACATCCCATAAGGCTAGGGGAAGTTCGTCCAGCCATCTGCCTTCGCGTCCTTTAAGGTTCTTAGTAAGAACTGTTAGAACCAATTTGTTGGCAGCCTCCGCTTGTCTGTTGCCTTGAGGTCTACTTACTGATGACTTGGCGTGACGAACTCTTACTCTGCTCATTTCCGCTGTGAATGCCGTAGAGAATTGGAGTCCATGATCTGAAATAATTGTGTGTGGGAGCCCAAAACGACACCAGATGTGGTCATGGACGAAGTTGATTGCATTCTCTTCCGTTATCTTGGCCAATGCTTTCGCTTCTATCCATTTGGAGAAGTAGTCGACTGCTACTATCACATACTTGCAATTTCCTCGGGCGGGAGGGAAGGGTCCGATGATGTCGATCCCCCACATATCAAATGGCCATGTAGGTATTACAAGTGTTTGCTCAACCGCTGGGAGTCTAGGAATGTCGGAGTATCTCAAGCATTTATCACATTTTCTAACATAGGCTTGCGCGTCCTTCCTCAGGTTTGGCCAACAGTAACCTAGCAGAATGATCTTGTCAGCTAAGGTTCTGGCCCCCGGGTGTCCGCCGCAAACGCCTTCGTGTACTTCAGCCAAGAGATACTCAATTTCCTTGGGATAGACACACCTCAACAGGGGCTTAGTAAAAGATTTTCGGTAGAGGAATCCGTTCATCACCACGAACCTCGGTGATCTCTTCTTGATAAGTTTAGCTTGCGTTTCATCCTCTGGGAGTTGGATCTTCTCGATGTAATCTATATAGTCATTGATCCAAGCGATATTTTGTACTCCGGTGATTAAATAGCCTGAAAATAAGGCTCCGTTTGTTTCGTGTAAAACATTTTCCGAAAAATGTTTTCCTTGTTTTCGGGTGTTTGTTTCAAGTAAAATGTTTTCCGAAAAATATTTTCCTTATTTTCGGGTGTTTGGTAACCACTTGTAAAACATTTTCAAATATAAAACATTTTCCGTCAATGTAAAAAAAGGGGGTTTTCCTTGTAAAATGATTTACCGATTTCAAATTCGTAAATCGTTTTACAACTCTTCCGTTCGCCCTAATAAAATAATAATAATAAAATAATAAAATAATAATAATAAAATAATAATAAAATAATAATAAAATAATAATAAAATAATAATAATAATAATAATAATAATAATAATAATAATAATAAAATAAAAAATAAAATAATAATAATAATAATAAAATAATAATAATAATAAAAAAAAAATAAATAATAAAATAATAATAATAAAATAATAATAATAAAATAATAATAATAATAATAATAAAATAATAATAATAATAATAATAATAATAATAAAATAAAAAATAATAAAAATAAAATAATAATAATAATATTAAAAAAATAAAAAATAATAAAATAATAATAATAAAATAATAATAATAATAATAATAAAATAATAATAATAATCATAATAATAATAATAATAATAATAATAAAATAATAATAATAATAATAATAATAATAATAATATAATAATAATAATAATAATAATAATAATAATAATAATAATAATAATAATAATAATAATAATAATAATAATAATAATAATAATAATAATAATAATAATAATAATAATAATAATAATAATAATAATAATAATAATAATAATAATAATAATAATAAATAATAATAATAATAAAAGTTAAGTTGTTCAGTTTACCAAACTCCGAAAAATGTTTTTCGGAAAATATTTTCGTCAAATTTACCAAACAACTGAAAACAAGACCATGATATTTTACAAGAAAACATTTTACAAGGAAAATGTTTTACATGAAAACATTTTACATTACATGAAATCATTTTACATGAAAACATTTTCCGGAAAATGTTTTACGCGAAACAAACGGAGCCTAAAACAGAAAATGTAAACTAAGCCGAGGCTTCACCGGCGAAGGCCCTCCGACGTGAGAGTAAGTTCACGGTTTGTGTATAGAGAAATCAAATTGACAAAGTTTCGAGTCAAAGAGATAACGTACCAAAATATGGAAATAATAGCTTGTATTTATTGTGATGGATAGGTTGAATCCATGTTGAACTTGGACTGTAAGGAGATAAGATATAATCCTAGGAGGATTATATCTGTTGGAGAGTCCTTATTTGACTTGAATTGGTACAGGAGGTTACAATCCTGATTAGATTATAACTGACTATTGTCCTTGTTGAAATGGGACTGCAAAAGCTCACGTCGGTATGACGAGATACATATATTCCCTTCCTCGTCATACATGGCCATTTTGGTCCATGATGAGCCGGGGAAGAGATGAGGAATAAGTGGAGCCCGTCGTGATAATATCATAACCGAGGGAGGCACCTCGACCTTAAGGGAGATGATCTCGACCTACGAGGGAGGTCTCCTCGGCCCTTTGAGTTAGGCTTTGTGTATGCTCGCTTGCTGAGCCTTGGTTGGCCTTGTTGATGCCGAGATAGATGGACGAGGAAGCCCATGTCTTACCAAGTAGCTGAAACTATGGATAATGTTTATGGCCCAATCCAATTGGGCCTTACCCGGACAAGCCCATGTTCGTATCTCGGTTTATATTGTTCAATAATGTTATTTTATTTTGGTTTTGATGAAGCAGCGGAAGAAAGCATAAAAAGCAAATTTACTCTCGATTAGAATTAAATTTGTTTTTTTTTTTTTGGAGTTTTTATTAAAAACTATCTCAAAAAGATGTATTTACAAATCAAACAGGTAAGTTGTGATATCACAAAAAACAATTAACTCAATTTCGGTTTTAGGTTTTTAGTTTGACTTGACACGTGAATAAATAAAAAGTAAATGTTATAAATATGAAAAGTAAAATTGGAGAGAGAAAGTGGGCAAGGAGTTTTTGTTCTGAGAATGACATGTAAGTTCCATTGTCAAGCAACTAAAAATATTAAATTGAGACAGACAAAAAAGGAAAGTAAGAACCTTAAAACGGGACGGAATGAGTACTTTTCTTTTCTTTATTTTTATAATTATTTTTATTTATTTTTTTTTTAATTTTTTTGCCTTTTCAGTTAAAATAACTGATAAATGCATTTATCATTGATAAATTATTTATTAATTGTTTGTAACTGATAAATTCATTTATCAGTTTTTTTAAGAGTATTTTGTGCTTGGTTTTTGGTTTAAACAAGCACTGATAAATGCATTTACAGATGATAAATGCATTTATCATTTATTTGACAGATAAACGCAATTTTTTTTAAAAGTAGTTTTTTGTAATATTGAAGAGTTTTTTTTTAATATCCAACTTGTTTTTTTTTTTTTTGTGTATTATTTTGTGTGAAAAAATTAATGCCTAATATGATACTCGAACTCATAACCTTCAACTCAATGTCTCAATATCTTGACCATTAAATCATATACATTATTTAATTAGTGGAGTTCACTACTCTCATTTAGATGGTCTTGTGTCCGCCCCTGATATAGGCATAATATTTAATGAAAAAGTAGGAGAGAAAATTAGTGAAATGAGGCGTTGTAAGTATGAAAAGTAAAGTAGAGAAGAGAATAAATGAGAAAAATAATAAATTAATGGGGTTTTTACCAATAAGTCCTTGACAGAAGGTAGTATTTATCAATAAATCAACAACATTTCAAAACTGTCCAATAAGTCCCTAGGTTTAAATTGATTTTACCAATAAATTTCTCGCTCCTCATCGCAACGTCGTCGATGTCGTCTCTTTCTCTCTCTATCTGCAAAGCCCAGAAACGAAAAAACCCATCTATCCATGTTCCTCCTTCTAGCTTCGTTATCATGGCTGAAAAAACACATCGTCGTCGATGTAATCGTGAACGGTGAGTCGGGAAGCTAGTATTGAAGGAGAAGATGAATGGAGGGAGAGAGGTTTCTGCTGTGGTGATGAATCGATGAAATTTGGGCTGAAATTGAGCTATATTGGAGGGGGTAATTTAAGCAAATTGAAGGATATAACTACAGGTGCCAATTTTATTTTCTGTATGGTTCTCTTTCAGTTTTTTTTTTTTTTAATCTTGGTTACGTTATTCTGGATTTTATTATAGAGTTTCACTTTGTTTGATTCAATTATCTGGCTCTTTGTTGTTAGAGATTTCCAATTGCTACTTCTTTCTAGGGGTGAGTGATAGAATCCAAACCATTTATAAAGAGTTTCTTTAGTTTGCAGGGGAAACTAGAAAGAAAATCCCAATTGCTTGGTCTGTTCTGTTCTATGCCTTCTTCTTTTTTTTTTTTTTTATTTGCATTATGAGAAATCAGTTTTATAACTGAGAAATCACTTTTTATAACTGAGAAATCAATTTTTATAATTGAGAAATCGGTTTTTATAACTGAGAAATAACTTTTTAATAACTGAGAAATCAGTTTCTCAGTTGTTCATACTGTATAACTGAGAAATCAGTTTCTCAGTTAGAAATCAATTTTTATAACTGAGAAATCAGTTTTCAGTTAGAAATCAATTTTTATAATTGAGAAACTGATTTCTCAGTTGTTCATAGTGTTATAACTGAGAAATCAATTTCTCAGTTGTTCAAAGTGTTATAAATGAGAAATGTTCATATTGTTATAACTGAGAAATCAGTTTCTTAAGTGTTCATAGTGTTATAACTGAGAAATCAGTTTCTCAGTTAGAAATCAATTTTTATAACTGAGAAATCAGTTTCTCAGTTGTATAGTGGTATAACTGAGAAAACAGTTTCTCAGTTGTTCATAGTGTTATAACTGAGAAATCATTTTTTATAACTGAGAAATCAGTTTTTATAACTGAGAAATCAGTTTTTCGGTTGTTCATAGTGTTATAACTGAGAAGTCAGTTTCTCAGTTGTTCATAGTGTTATAACTGAGATATCAGTTTTTATAACTGAGAGATCAGTTTTTATAACTGAGAATCAGTTTGAAATAAGCTTTAATACCTAAGATGTCATTTTTTATAACTTTGAAATTATTTTGAAATCAAATCATAAAAATGTGAAACTGAAAAATGTGATAATTAGTTTTTATAAATGTAAAATTACTATTGATCAAATCATAAAGTTATAAAGTTGGTTTAATAATAGCCTAAGGACTTATTGGCGAATTTATTTGGTCTATAATAGCCTAAGGACTTATTGGCGAGTTTTGAAAATGTCAGTCCTTTAAGGTAATATTTATTTGACCGAAGGATGTATTGGTCAAAGCCTCTAAATTAATTGATGTTGTAAGTTTAAAAATAAAATAGAAGAAAGAATGAGTAAGTGAAAGTAATAATGTAAAAACTTTATAATTGTGAAGTGGGACAGGCGAGAAAAGTAATTGATATCAAGTGTGAAGTGAAGTAGAACAAGGTTTTGTTGTAATTTGAATATAAAGTCAAGCCATTTGTGGTTATCCTTGTCCCATATACCTGTGTCCTAAACCATTTTTATCTTTCTCCCTTCATTCATTCGCACAGCTCTGTCTTCCAAGGATTTGGCATTCAGTTCGACTTTAAAAAAATTGAATTTTTATATTTGATGAGTCACATTTTATAGTGATTAGAATTACTATCACCGTCCCGATTTAATATTCTCGGTGTAACTTTGTACGAATATTAAGTATGTAGAGATATCGAGAGATTTGGTGCATATCTTCACATACTTGTGCATATATTCAAATATTTGATATTATCACCTTTCTTTTTATTTTGATCACATAGTTAGGAAATCCCAACAATTAAGCCTGTATATTATGTACACGGTTTATATAAAGGAGATCTTTTCCTCCTTATATTATTCATTCAATGAAAAACAGTTTTTCTTATAATTCTTGTTTCATAGTTTTCATGGTATCAAAGCTGGTTATACCAGCATAAAAGCTTCCGCAATTTTTTTTTTTTTGTTGTTGACATACAAACACCATGAGTCTCACAGATGGCAGCAAGACGGCGGAAAATAATGCCACAGGGGGAGCAAAGGTGGATGTAACGTCACCTTATTTCATTTCAGCCTCAGATAATCCAAACACTATGTTTGTGAGCGATCTTCTTCATGATGGGAACTACGCGGATTGGGTCGATGAGATGAGCAACGCTCTTTTCGCGAAGAACAAGTTTGGGTTCGTAGATGGAACGATCCCATGCCCAAAGGGAGATGCTGCCGAAATAGGGTTGTGGAAGAGGTGTAATGCAATTGTAAAAGGGTGGCTGCACAGTTCCATGATAAGGGACATACGGAGCAGCGTCAAACATGCCACGACGGCACAGGATATGGGAGGACCTAGGTGAGCGCTTCGGAAAACAAAGTGCACCAAGGGCATACGAATTGAAGAGGGAGATAACTCGTACTCAACAAGAAAAGCTCTCCGTATCTGCTTACTACACCAAATTGAAGGGATTATGGGACGAGATTCAGTCTATCTCTCCCATTCCAAAGTGCAAATGCAGCGGTTGTACTTGCGATGTGCCCAAACAATTGGTGGAGATTAGGGAGAAGGAGAAATTGTATGAATTTTTAATGGGTATTGACGAAAGCTTTGGGACAATAAAAACACAAATTCTTGGCACCCAACCAATAGTTTCATTGGGGGTCGCATATCATCTTGTGTCCGAAGATGAGAGGCAGAGACAAATTGCAATGGGGGGTAAGGCCACTGTTGAGGCTGCCGCTTTTCAGACGCATGGAGTACAAAGGCCGAACAAGGAGGAGATGAAAGATGGATTGCGTGAGAAACCGAAGTGTACCCATTGTGGAAAGTACTATCATACAATTGAAAATTGTTATGAGATAGTAGGGTATCCACCGGGCAAGAAGAAGGGAGGAGATGGACGCGTGAAGAATAAAGGCGTGACAAAATCTGCCCATCTTGCTGTGGGAGAGGACAGCCCCATACCTGGTGTCTCAGCAGCTAACTATGCCAAGATGTTTGAGTATTTCAACAGAACTGATGGTGAGCAAACAGACCACAGCCTTCCAACGGCAAACATGGCGGGTAAGATGCAAAATAGATTGTCTTGGATAATTGATTCAGGAGCAAGTGAACACATCACGTGCGATGGTGCCATTTTGCAAAATCATCAGCGAACCAATGATATGGTGCCTGTGAAAATACCAAATGGAGACATCATTCCCGTTAAAGGAGTTGGAAGTGTCAACCCGCCAAATGGGCTGACTATTAATAACGTCTTGAACATTCTGGATTTTAAATGCAATTTACTTTCAGTTAGCAAGCTTACGAAAGACTTTAACTGTGCCCTAATTTTTCTGCCGGATTCTTGTGTGATGCAGGACTTAGCTTCGAGGACTCTGATTGGGAAGGGTAGGCGACATGATGGTCTATACTATATGGAGCCAGTCAGGACTGAAGGTACAGCATACACTGCCGTAATTGATCCAAGTACTTGGCATCGAAGACTAGGTCATGCAGCTTCCTTACATTCTAGTTATTTTAATAATGTTATTGGTTGTGGAACGGATGAACACAAACATTGTGACTCATGTTTTAGAGCTAAATTAACAAGGCTTCCTTTTCCGAGAAGTGAGATTAGATCACGTGCTTGTTTTGATATGATTCATTGTGACATTTGGGGGGCATATAAAATATCTTCTTTTTCAGGGGCACACTATTTTTTATCAATTGTGGATGATTTTAGTCGGGGTACATGGGTGTTTTTTATGAAGTTCAAATCTGAGGTTCATAAATATCTCACCATGTTTTGTAAAATGGTGCACACTCAGTTTGGAAAAAGGATTAAATGTGTGCGGAGTGACAACGGGTCTGAATTTCAATCTAATGATATGACGAATTATTACATTGAAAATGGCATGCTGCTCGAGACTTCTTGCACTGACACCCCACAACAAAACGGAGTCGTAGAGCGCAAACATAGACACATTTTAGAAATAGCTAGAGCTTTGCGTTTTGAAGCGGGACTACCAAAGAAGTTTTAGGGGGAATGTGTGCTAACGGCCACATACATCATAAATAGGCTGCCATCGAAGCTCTTGAAAAATATGTCACCTTATGAAATTATATATCATAAACAGCCCAAGTATGAACATCTTAGAGCCTTTGGTTGCTTGGCTTATGCCAAGGATAATAAGAGAGGGGGAGACAAATTTGATGCTAGGGGACGGGCTTGCATTTTTATTGGATACGCTCACTCACAAAAGGGTTATAAATTGTTCGATCTTAATACCAAACAGATTTTTGTCTCAAGGGATGTGAAATTTCTTGAACACATTTTTCCTTTCAAAAGATCCCAGGTTGAATCCAAAGAAAAGAATGTGACTGTTAATGAGGATGATAATTTGGGTATGGAGTTCATTTCGGGGCAGCATGAAGAAGACTGTAATGTTAATGATTTTTCACCTATTCCGCCTGAAGACCACAGCCACGAACAGCCAGTTGTTCAATCCGAGAATGTGACAGATGACAGTCGGCCTGACCAGCCAGCTGCTCAACCCGAGATTGTGACAAATGACAGTCGGCCTGACCAGATTCAAGAACCACGACGCAGTGAGCGGGTCAAGAAGCAGCCCAAACACCTTGAAAACTATGTGGTTAAGCTACCTGGCTCCATAGACCATGCGTCGACCATTCCCACTCCAGAGACCTCAGAGGTATACCCTCTTTCACATTTGTCACTTATGATCATTTTTCATCTAACCATAAGGCTTTCTTGGCGGCCATTACCTCTCGTGATGAGCCAAAATATTATCACCAGGCTGTCAAGGATGAGCATTGGCGAGAAGCGATGAAAAATGAGATTCGTGCTTTGGAGAAAAACAAAACGTGGACCCTTGAAACATTGCCCCCAGGAAAGAAGGCAATCGACTCCAAATGGGTTTACAAAATCAAATATAAACCTAATGGAGATGTTGAACGTTACAAGGCACGCTTGGTGGCGAAAGGGTTTACCCAGGTAGAGGGCACTGATTTCCATGAAACATTTGCTCCGGTGGCGAAGTTGGTGACTATGAGATGCTTGCTTGCTGTTGCGGTCAAGAAGGGATGGCTTATACATCAACTTGACGTCAACAACGCATTTCTCCATGGCGATCTACAGGAGGACGTTTACCTGAAGGTACCTCAGGGCTTTGCCAAGGATGGTGATGAAAGAGTATGCAAGCTCCACAAGTCACTTTATGGTCTGCGTCAGGCATCCCAAAATTGGTACCAAAAGTTCACAAGTGCCCTTCTTGACTTCGGTTTTTATCAGTCTAGAGCTGACCACTCACTTTTCATCTTCAAGCTTAAGGGTTCATATGTTGCTGCCCTCATTTACGTCGATGACGTTTTATTAGTGGGAAATGATAACACCAAGATTCGGGACATTAAGGTATACCTGGACAACAAGTTTAGCATCAAGGATCTTGGACCATTAAAATATTTCTTGGGGATAGAGGTTGCAAGATCGCAAGAAGGAATTGTTCTCAGTCAACATAAGTATACGTTAGATATTTTGGAAGAAAGTGGCTTGCAAGGTGGACTACCGTGTGACTTTCCCATGGAACAGAACTTACGCCTCACGACTGAGGATGAAACACCACTCGTTGATGCATCACGATATAGGATACTCATTGGACGACTTCTTTATTTGACTGTGACTCGGCCGGATATTCAGTTCTCGGTTAATTTATTAAGTCAATTTCTTAAAGCCCCACGGCATAGCCACATGGACGCTGCCCTACGTATTGTTCGTTTTCTCAAGCAGACGGCAGGCCAAGGTATTTTTTTTCCTTCCAAAGGAGACTTGACACTTGAGGCATATTGCGATGCCGACTGGGGTGGATGTTCAATGACGAGGAGATCTTGCACCGGTTATTTTATGACTCTTGGGAATGCGCCCATTTCATGGCGCACCAAGAAATAGAGTGTTGTTTCCCGTTCTTCTGCCGAGGCAGAATATCGTGCTATGGCGACAACGGTCAGTGAAGTTTTATGGCTTAGATGGCTCCTCAAGGATATTCACGCCCCACAGTTACATGCAACGAACCTTTACTGCGACAATCAAGCAGCTCGACATATAGCCAACAATCCAGTATTCCACGAACGGACCAAACATGTGGAAATGGATTGCTATTTTGTTCGCGAAAGGGTTGTGTCTTTTGACATTTCACCACAAAAAATATCCACCGAGAACCAAGTAGCTGATTTATTCACAAAGGCCTTGGGTGCTGCTCGGTTTCAATTTTTGGTTGGCAAGTTGGGCGTTCGAGACTTACACGCGCCAACTTGAGGGGAAGTGTAGAGATACCGAGAGATTAGGTGCATATCTTCACATACTTGTGCATATATTTAAATATTTGATATTATCACCTTTTCTTTTATTTTGATCACATAGTTAGGAAATCCCAACAATTAAGCCTGTATATTATGTACACGGTTTATATAAAGGAGATCTTTTCCTCCCTGTATTATTCATTCAATGAAAAATAACTTTTCTTATAATTCTTGTTTCATAGTTTTCAAAGTAAAACTAAATGTTGCGATTATAAAAAGTAAAGTATAAGAGAAAAGTTGATAAAGAACAGTAAGTGTTTGTTATTGTGAGTGTAGCAAATGACCCCAATTGTCCATTTTAGAAATTAAGTAAACTAACAACCTTAATCTGAAACAGATTAAAAATGAAAATAAAAACCTTAAATCGTGACGGAAGAAGTACATTTTATAGTATGTATGTATATTCGACCAAAAAGTGTAATGAGTTTCACTTTTTATTAGAAAGATTTACATTTTATACAAAATTCGTGTCCAGTTGGACTGCAAATAACCCAAATTGGTCCCACATCTCATGATTCTTAACATAATCAGTGGCGAATCTAGAATATTTTTAGAAGGGGTGAATAACTAAAATATGCAACGTACTTTCACATTTTTTACAATAAATGCAATGCACTAGTTAGTGACATCATGATCAAATGTACTTTATCATTTTGTTATAATTTTAAACCCTAACGCCGTAAAAAAGTAAACAAAAATACTGACGTGGCATCCTAGTCAGCACGCCATATAAGAAGAAAGATATAAACACATCAAATACAGTAACCTTCGTTTAAAAAAAAAAAGCTAACACCAATTAAAAAAAACACACCCATTTCAACCTACCCCATCATCTTCCAAACTATCTTGAGCCCACCAACATCGCCATTAACACCATAACCAAACATTTCGTCCTACCACCACCACCAAACAATCTGGCCAAAATCCTATAGAAATCACCCATTTTTCCGTTAAACCTTGATGAAATAGGTGGAGAAGAGTAAAATAATACTCTTTGTTATTCCATCTCAAAAAATTAATGGGACATAAGTCCTATAATAATACACAAATTGACGTAGCGGAAGACTTGGATAACGATTAATCGATGAATTTCGCTCGAGAAACTCAACAATCAATCAACAATTTTCGCTCGAGAAAATTGAAAGAGAATGAATTCATTCATAAAATATCAAAACTGAGTATTCAAACCCTAAAACAAGGTATAAATATGACGGCCCAAACCCTAATTTGAAAAAACCCTAAAATAATCCAAAAGACGAAAATGCCCAAAAACTAGTAAAAACGGATAGAAAGCTTCGTCGGGCCTTTTGAGGCCTTTAGAAGCATTTTTCGGCCTTTTTTTGGCCTGCTCATGGGGCTTTGCCCGATGAATCTTGTTCCTCTCGTCGAGACGGTCGTTTTGATATGCTGTGCGTCCCGTAACTCCTCCGAAATCAAAAGTTACGCCCGTTTCCGCGTTGACGCTCAAACGACTCCATAAATGACTCCGCAATTGTGTCCGCATCACAAATCCTATAATAATACACAAACTCTATGCTTTTAAAACAAGTCAAATCCTAAATATAAGAAATTACAATAATCTCTTATCATATCTTTTCTAACTACCTAATTTAGATATATCAACTAGGAAATATATATACAAATATGATGTGAAGATATTGTGATATCTTCACAATATCTCAACTCCCCCCTCAATTTGGAGGATTTACATCGCAAATATCCAACTTGCCAGATAAAAATTAAAATTGATAGAAAAACATGTTTTTTTCTCGAGTCAAAGGTTCTGCTGTCTGCTGCACAGTATTCTGCTCATTGGTCTGATCATTGTCCTGCTCATTGAACTGATCACTCCTTCTGTCTTGTGTCCCAATCATTTTTTTTCAACCTCCGGCATGCTGCTATTCATGCAGCGCCAGTTGTTTCTTCTTTAATATGTTGCACAAGTGCAACACATTTTTTTTAATCTTGTCAACATCGATAGGTCCTTATCTCAATGCATTTGTCCCGAACACACTATACTGCGAAGAAGTATATGTGGGATACATCTATCGTGTCTTGTACTCTGACATGTTGCACAATCTTGCACATTGTTGACTTGAGCAGTGAGCACTTCACGGCTTGCTCCAGTGATATGTCCTCCACTCGAAGCGTGAATATTCTTGTCATTATGAGCGGGTCCCTCCTCAACGCATTTGTCGTGCACATTTCGTGACGCAAAGAGGCCTTTATGGGCTCCTCCCATCATGCGTTCGTTCTCCGCCATGCTGCCTATCGTGGCAATGACAGTTTCAGTTTCGGGCCTTGCGACAACGGGTTTTTTTCGCAGAATCCGTGCCGCGAATGGGCATCCTTGGTTGTCTTTCATAGGAATAAAGCAGCAATCAAAACCCTATGTTTTGGGAATTTGTTGTAGAAGCGTATTGGTTAATCAGGCCACCTAATCGATGGCTCTGATACCATGTTAGAATTACCAATTGATCTAAAAGCTTAACTGTTAGATTGTGGCTCAACAATGTATATCAAGCTTTCATACTCCCCCTCGTGTGTTCTTGTTGCACACGTGAAGATATTACAAACAATCCAAATTATCGGGCATGCCAAATTTCAAACATGCTACATTTTGGGTATGCCAACATAGTGCAATTTTTTGTACACTTAAATCCGAGCAATAATGCAAGCGGGCGGAATCGAATCCCGGACATTGCACTCTGATACCATGTTGAAATAGGTGGAAGGGAGTAAAATAATATTCTTTGTTATTCTGTCTCAAGAAATTACTGAGACATAAGTCATATATTTATACACAAATCCTAAACTTGTAAAACAAGTCAAATCCTAAATCTAAGTAATTACAATAATCTCATACCATATCTTTTTTAACTACCTAATTTAGATATATCAAATAGAAATTATATATACAAATATAATCTATAGTATAAATGAGGCCTGCCTTGTGAACAGTTGTATGAACAGTAGCATCCGCGGAAATTCCCATTTTGCCTCACAACTTAGTATGTCGTGCGACATACTTGCCCTTTTTTTTTTTTGATATATATAAAAAAAAATTAATCTACATTTTGCCCTCACTGTTTTGTCCCTTTCCCATTTGCCCTCACAACTTAGTATGTCGTGCGACATACTTGCCTTTTTTTTTTTTTGATATATAAAAAAAAAAAAATCTCACGTGGCCTTGGACACGAGCATGTACTAGTGTAATGATATATGAAGATATTGTGATATCTTTACAATATCTCAACTAACCTCATTCACTTATAATATCTTCCACGAAGGCACTTTATTTTTGTTTTGGTCAAATTTCAACAAGCGAATTAGATGAGAAGAAAAGTGACTAAAGTGATAAGAATCTAGGTACAATGATTATCAAGTTGAATAGAAATGGACACAAGATGTTTGTTAACTAGGGAAAGCCCTTGAACAACTTGTTCGCCGGCATAAAACCCCGGGAGGATTTGGCTCCTGCCTTGACCGAAAGTTTACTAGGAATTCTCTTGAGATTACAATGCTAAGAGCGTATGAAAAAGGGAGCTTAAGCTAGTGAAGAACGTGTGTGTAAATACAGTGTCTCTCTCCCTTTTATACCTCAAAATAAAACTAATTATCAAAGAAGGATTATGCGCCTATAAAATCGGGGAAGAGGTTGATCAAATAGAGATATATCCGCCATTTATTGTTTGAGGGAGAAGATAAGATCCATTGCTGAAGAAACGTTGTTGACTTAATCTTTGCTTCTTGTGACACGTGCCCTATAAAATAGGAAGAACGTTACTGCGTCCCAACCTGCAGAAAGCCAAGTTGTAAATGGAACAACTCAAGTTGTTAGTACCAAGTTGTTAAGTATAAGTTATAAACATATTGACTGAAAAATGTAGGGCCCAACAATTGCCCCCAAACTTTTTGAATTTTAAAATGAAGAATAGAAAGAGACAAAAGAATTTCAAAAAGTTTGCCAAAATAAGAAAGAAAAGAACGACGGTTTAAAAGGGACGCGATGGGACGGTTTTAAGAAGTTTCCCGAGGCAAAAAGATTTATTTGTTTTATAGTCCCAACCACTCTCAACCTCCATAAATACACAGACTCCTGTTCCAACTCTCTTTTTCAAAACGTTACTTTCACAAAGATTTCGAGAAGAGGGACCAGAGAAGACGGTTTGGAGAGGAAAATCAAGTAGAGATTGACGGTGAGTTTCTTGTTTTCTTTTCAATTCCATCTTTGATTTTCTGTTTAAGTTTGAAAAAATGGGGAAGAGAAAGGCGGTGACTTTAATCGAGAGTGGAGAGGGTTTGCCCGCGGGTTTTCTCACCCAAAACATGTTGAAGAACCCTGAAAAAGAGAAGTGTAGAATCCCCGCTACTAATTTAGAAATCATCAAGAAGAATCATGCCATGGCATATGAAACTGAGTTTTTTACCCACCTTGACCTAACCCCAGAATGTTATTCCCCTGAATGGGTATGTTTCCCCGAATACCCCTTCACTATTGGTTTGAAATTCCCCTTCCCGATCTTAATCACCAAGTTCTTTGCTGCTACCAAACTTAACTATGCCCAACTTATGCCCCAAGGTTGGAGAAGCCTACAAACCCTCGTAAGGTTAAATGCAGAAACAGAGTTGGAAATAGGTTTAGAGGAATTCGCTCTCACAAATGAAATTAGGAGTTTTGGTTTAGGGAGGTATGGCTTTAGGGTTAAAGCTGGTAGGATGTCCTTTCTAAATGACAATGTTGATACCGCCGATAGAGGGTGGAAGAACAAATTCTTTTTCGCCAAGAAGAGCACCCTGGTGAAGGATGAGGGTGCCAACTTCAAATGGAGGTCCCAAGGTAGTATAGGCAAATTTTCTAATTCTAATAATTCTCCCTAATAACTCATGTAACTAATTCTCCAATTTTCTCTTTGGCTTAGTTGCGAAATTGGATGTGCTCTTTCCTTTTAAGGACAACACGGAGGAGAATGTGAGCAAGATTTATGATTTGGACCTGTTAGTGAGAACTTTTAAGGTACTACCAGTTCAATTTGTTGCAGATCAAGACGAGGAAGTTGGTCCTGAAGAAGCCCAAGAAACAAATCTTGAAGAAACTTTATCTGAGCCCATCCAGATGTCTACAGGTTAATTAAATACCTGAAATCTTTGCCTATCTCCAACTTGTTCTAATTCCTTTGTTTCGTTCTAACTTTTCAACCTTTTTGCAGCCACCTTCTCTAAGGACACCGTTAGTGCTGCTGGCCTACTTGCTGCGGCTAGAGCAAAGAGTTTAGCAAGGCAAGATAGTAAACCCCCCACCCCAGTGTCTGTTGTGGCTAGCTCCGATATGATTGCATCCAAGAAGAAGGGGGATGCGAAGAAGAGAAAGCTAGTGGATGCTGAAACCACAGATACAAGTGGTGACATGGATATGGGAAAGTTAGGAGAAAAGTTCAGAGCTGTTGTTGAGAAGGTAAAGATGAAGGGACCTTTGAGTTTTTTCAAGGAGTTTGATAGAATATTAATGCTTCCTTTTATGCAGGAAATTATGATCCCTATTGTGGCCCACATTGATGCATTGAAGATCAAGGCGGCTAGGCTCAGTCATGAGGTTGCAGAATCGAAGAAGGAGGCCACAAAAAGTGCCAAGGAAGTGGAGAAGTGGAAGAAGGAAGCAAACAAGCACGCTGGTGAAATGGAAGGTTTGAGGAAGGATTTTGAACGCTTAGAAAAAGAAGTGGAAGCCATCAGGGCTGAGAACAAGGCTCACATGAAAGAACTTGCGGCTGCGGAGGGAAACTTTAAATTTCATGCCACCAAGACTTTGTTAGAGGCTCGAATTCAGATGATTGAAGAATATAAAAATGGGCAAGCCATAACTTGGAACCTGGAGGACGAGAGAAAAGTTTTGGGGGACCATATTGGGGAGCCAGCGGATGCAGAAGAAGTGAACTCCGCGGCCTTGGAAGCCCTAGTTGATGATGCCAACAAGGATCTGAACACCATTATGGTTACACCCAACGACCAAGGGGAAAACACAACACCGGCGGCAGCAGGCCACTAAGTTTAAAAACATTTTAAAGTTTTTGGGTATTTTTGGATGAAAAAACAATTTTTGCTTTATTTGTGTACCTCTGTTGGTACAACAAATGGGGGGAGTGTCCCCAAAAACAAGGTTTTTTTAGTTTGTAATGACTCATAAGAGCCGAGACAATTTATTTGGGGGTACTAGGTTGGTCTAGTACTCCAAGCTTTTTAGGTCTTTAGGGACTTGTTGGCTTATCCAACTTGTCCTTTAGTTTGCAAAAAATCTTTTGGAAAACACTTAATGGTTTTTTAGCAAAGTATCTTATGTCTCTGAGAGACGCTTGTTTGTTCTTTAGATAACATGTAAATGTTATAAACCGTAGGTAACATGAAAATGTTACAACCAATAGTTCACAACTTGAAGAAGTGTGAAAACGTGCGCCCAGGCGAAGGTGTCAAAACCTTAATTCGTAAGAAAAGATGAATATCTTTTAACCATAAGTACCTTTGATCAGAGGTAATTCGTTTGAAGAGATAGAACAAGTATCAGCCGTCCTGGCGTGTCAACAAGTTCTATCCCTCTCCAGCTAGAATTCCAACATGTATCAGCCGTACTGGCGTGTCAACATGTTGAAATTTTCTTCCTCAGGTTCAAACATGTATCAGCCGTACTGGCGTGTCAACATGCTTGACCTTTGTCCTCCTCAGGCTCAAACATGTATCAGCCGTACTGGCGTGTCAACATGTTTGTCCTGTCCCAGCTTAGGTCTCAACAAGTATCAGCCGTACTGGCGTGTCAACATGTTGAGCCTACTCCGTTTGCTCAAGTTGCACCTCGCAAAACAAATTCATGTTAGGGTTGGGCGTTAGCATAGCTAACGCCCCTCCGACGCTCAAGTCAGTAATGTTTTAATAAGAGTAAAAAATTGAAATGCGTAATTGAACTCGACATAAATTTAAACCGTACCTGAGGAGTCTAGTTATAACTAGACTTACATGAAATAAAGTTTCAAGTGGATAGCGTTCCAACTTCTAGGGATTCTGTCTCCACTTGGGGTTGACAACCAGTATGCACCTTTGCCAGCTTCGGCATCGATGAGATATGGGCCTTCCCACTTGGGAGCCAGCTTACCTGCATTCAATTCTCTTGTATTTTGAAATACTTTCCTTAAAACTAAATCACCAACCTGGAACCTTCTAACTCTGACATTCTTGTTGTAAGACCTAGCAATTCGCTGCTGATAAGCTGCCATCCTTATCTTGGCTAAATCCCTGATCTCATCAATTGTATCTAAATCTTGAGTTAGCAAGAGGTTATTTTCATCTTGAGTTAATAAGCCATACCTTGCTGTGGGGACTGTCGCTTCAACTGGAATTACAGCTTCAGCTCCGTATACTAAAGAATAGGGAGTTCTACCTGTGGCTCCTTTAGAAGTAGTTCTATCTGCCCATAGCACAAGTGGTAATTCTTCAACCCACTTTCCCTTCTTTTGATCTAGACGCTTTTTCAAGTTGTTGATGATCAACTTGTTGCTTGACTCAGCCTGGCCATTGGCTTGAGGGTGGACAGGTGTCGACATGACTAACTTGATGCCCCAGCGAGTACAAAAGTCCCTGGTCTTCTTACTTATGAACTGTGACCCGTTGTCACATACAATCTCCGATGGTACACCAAACCTGCTAATGATATTTTTCTTTAAAAATGAAATTACCTCTTTATCTCTTACTTGTACATAAGCTTCTGCCTCGATCCATTTCGAGAAATAATCGGTTAGAGCCAACATGAACACTTTGCCTCCGGGAGCTTTAGGCAACTTGCCTACAATATCCATGCCCCACTGCATGAAAGGCCAAGATGAGACTATAGGATGTAGAGGCTCGGCAGGTTGATGCAAGATGTTGCTGTGTCTTTGGCAGGCATCACACTTTTGTACGTAGCTCATGGCATCTCGACGCATGGTTGGCCAATAGTATCCCGTCTTGAGGGCCTTGGATGCTAATGCCTTTCCTCCAGAATGGTTCCCACATATTCCTTCATGGATTTCTTTAAGCACCACTTCAACTTGATCATTATCGACACATCTCAAGTAGTGTCCTGCAAAAGACTTCTTAAACAGCACATTATCTATCAAAACGAAAGTCGAAATACGAATCTTAAAAGATCTAACATTCTTAACATCAGGTGGAATAGTTCCAAGTTGAAGAAACTCAATTACAGGTTGGGTCCAAGAAGGTTTATTATCTGATGCCCCAGTAGGTGGCGTAACCACTTGAATTTCCTCAACTTGGTCTATTGCCGGGTACTTAACATAAATAATTGGTATACTAGAATGCAACATTGATTTGCAAGTTGAACCCAAGTTAGCCAAGGCGTCTGCTTCTGTGTTCTCTTCTCTAGGGACCTGTTCCAAAGAGAATGATAGAAATTTCGAAGCTAAAGCCTTAACATGTTGGAGGTACAGAGTCATCTTGGAATGTTTCGCCATATAACTGCCATTAAAGTGGTTAGCTAGCAATTGAGAGTCAACAAATACATTCAAATGTGTAATATTCAGATTCAAAGCTGTAGTCAAACCCATGATTAGGGCTTCATACTCAGCTTCATTATTTGTTGCACTAAATTCACAAGATACAGCTTGAGGTATGATATCACCTTGAGGGGATTTTAGGACTATTCCCAAGCCAATCCCTTTGGAATTTGAGGCTCCATCTGTAAACAATGTCCAAAATCGAGGAATAGTTTTACCTTCAAGTTGTTGCACTTCCAGTTCTACCTCGGGCTGCAAACTTGGACTGAAGTCAGCTACGAAATCGGCTAGGGCCTGCGATTTGATGGCTGTTCTCGGCTCGTATGAAATATCATACGTGCTCAACTTGACTGACCACTTGGCCAACCTGCCCGACAACTCTGGGGTTCTCAACACATTTCTCATAGGATAATTAGTTCTAACGGTTATGGAATGTGTTTCAAAATAATGACGTAATTTGGTAGCAGCAGTAGTTAAGGCTAATATTAATTTTTCAAGATGAGAGTACCTTGTTTCAGCATCTAATAAAGACTTACTTACATAGTAAACAGGATGTTGTTCACCTTGGATTTCCTTCACCAATACTGCACTAACAGCATTTTCAGATACAGCTAAATATAAATAAAGATGCTCACCATGTTCGGGTTTGGCAAGTAGGGGTGACGTCATCAAGTATTCTTTAAGTTGTTTGAAGGCTGCTTCATGTTGGTCAGTCCATTGAAAAAGTTTGTTTTTTCTTAATACTTCGTAGAATAACCTGCACTTATCAGATGATTTGGATATAAATCTATTCAAAGCAGCTACTCTACCTGTTAACCTTTGTACGTCCTTGATGTTCTTAGGGGATTCCAAGTTGAGAATGGCTTTGATTTGTTCGGGACTTGCTTCGATTCCCCTCTTGGTCACCATATATCCCAAGAATTTACCTGCTCTAACACCGAAGTTGCACTTCGCCGGATTGAGCTTCATGTTGAAGGCTTTCAAGATGTTGAATGCCTCAGCAAGGTGCTCCACATGATCCTCAATGTGCTTGGATTTGACCACCATATCGTCTATGTAGACCTCCATCGTCTTGCCAAGTTGGTCTTTGAACATTTTGTTCACTAACCTTTGATAGGTTGCCCCTGCATTTTTAAGACCAAAGGGCATAGAAATATAACAATATATACCTTCTGGAGTCATGAATGCTGTATCTTCTTGGTCTGAAGGCTCCATTTGAATTTGTTGATACCCGGAAGATGCATCCATGAATGTCAAGATGTCGTGGCCGGCTGTCTCATCAACTAGAGAATCAATATGAGGGAGAGGGAATGGATCCTTCGGACAGGCCTTGTTCAAGTCGGTGAAGTCCACGCATACTCGCCACTTGCCATTCTTCTTCTCCACCACTACAACGTTAGCCAACCACCTTGGGTACTGAACTTCTCTGATCATCTTGGACTTCAGAAGCCTCTCAACTTCATCCTTTATGATCTGGTTCCGCTCCTGGGCAAACTTCCTTCTTTTTTGACGGACAGGACGGATGGTCGGATCGATGTTCAACTTGTGAGTAATAATATCCTTGCTTATCCCTGTCATGTCTTCATGTTTCCAAGCGAAACAGCATTTCTGGCTTTTCAGGAACTCGATCAATTCCTCTTCGATTTCGGACGGTAGGTCTATCCCAACTTGCACTTGGGCCTCAGGATTTGATGCATCAACAGGAACGCTTTTTGTATCGTGCTCCACTGCTTCAAGAATGTCCTGGGCCTTTTTCTTTAATTGCTATGCTTGCCGAGGGGTCGAGCTTGCTTTCATGTTGATCTTGTAGCATTCTTTAGAGACTTGCTGGTTTCCCTTCAACTTGGCAACACCCCAAGGTGTTGGAAACTTGACGCATTGATGGTAAGTTGATGGCACGGCCTTCATGTTGTGGATCCAAGGTCTTCCCAATATAACATTGTACGAGGAAGAGCACTCAATCACACAAAACCTCTCCATGGAATTCATACCCTCCAGGTAGATGGGCAACTTGATCTCTCCGACTGTTTGCTTCACCTCACCACTGAACCCTACCAGTACGGATGAATTCTTCACTACTTCGGACAGAGGGATGCCCATATCTTCAAGAGCATGAGTGAAGATGATGTTGACCGAACTGCCACCATCGATCAGAATCCGCTTGACCACACAATTAGCAATCTGCACCTGAACAACTAGACCATCATGATGAGGGTCCAACGTGTTCTCCTTATCTTCATCTTCAAAGGAAATAACATGACCATCTGTGAAGTCACGACGCCTTGAAGGCAATTCTGATTGATCTTCTTTAAAGCTTTTGGCATGACGCTTGGCGGCAGAGTAAGTTGTGCCGCAAATATGAGACCCACCTGAGATAACATTCACTACCTTGGTGGCTGGAGGGGGTGCAACTTTCTGGGTCCTAGAGCTGCTCCCCTGAATCAGGTTCTTTAGATTCACTCCTGACCCTCTTCTTGCCCAACAAATCCTTGAGAAGACCCTTGGACAATAAATGAGCAATCTCCTTCCTCAAGGCGAAACAGTTCTCGGTGGTGTGCCCAAAATCTTCATGAAATGCGCACCACTTGGACTTGTCCTTCCAAGTTGTTGACTGGTCATTCTTCTTGGGCCATCTTGCCTTATCTCCAAGATTTCCCATGGCGCACAAGATTCCTGCAATGTCCACAGAAAAGCAATATTCAGAAATTTGTGGATAATCATTATCATCACCTTCCTGATCGTCATCTACAACATGAATTCTAGAGGGTTCAATTTTAACAGGGGGTTTGCCCCTGTTGGACTTATAGTGATGGGAATCCGGTCGTCTGTCAGAAGGCTCAAATAGAGGAGTAGGGGTCCTCCCATTTCTCTTTACTCACAACACTTTTCAAATTTACTATTCTCTCCACTCATTCTCTCTCCTATTTTACTTTTAACCTCACAACACATTACCTTTATCACCTTTTACCTTAATTCCCGCGCCGGCACAAAAAGTGCGTAGATTTGTAGGACAGAGGGAGTATATTTCATCAAATATTGGTTACTCCCTCCGTCCCAATAAAAGCTTCACTAATTTCTTAAAAGGGCGTCCCGTTAGAAGCTTCACCTTTCCTAAAATGACAAAGAATTTTTACTATTTCACCCCCTCATTCTCTCTCCTATTTTACTATTACACTCACAACATTTTTTAAATTTACTATTTCCTCCACTCATTCTTTTTCCTATTTTACTATTACACTTGCAACATTTTCTCCACCCTTAATTTGAACGTCGGGCCAAAATGGTGAAACATTTATCGGGACGGAGGGAGTATGTCATTATTCCGTTCATAAGATTTAACATCATTCAACCGAGTTGTAGTATTTGTAAAAGTAAATTGCATTATTTTGTCAAGATAGTACATTATGTTTTGTGAAATTGAGGATATAGTACATTGAATGGTTTTGTAATTTTCTCTTTTTTGAAGGGGTCAAGAGTTTGAGAAAAAAATTTATAGTACTTATGAACTAGAAATTTGAGATTAAATGGTGTCAAAATGATATAACTAATATAAATTCTACCAAAATTAAAGGGGGCCAAACAAAAAAACAAAATTAATATTTTTGGTGTATATTTCCAAAATTTAGAGGTAGTAAAATGGTCAAAGTGACCCCTTGGCTTATTGTAAGAAATGTAAAATGAATTTCTCAAAAATCTTATTCATGTAATCTCTTACAGATGTATATATACATTTCTTCACACCTCAACACACCTCAACTGACTTCTAACAAACTCTAACAACCTCTAACAATATTCAGTTAAAACTGACTAACAAGATCTTAACAATTACACTTTGCTATCTCCACTTTCCACATCTACATTTGAGTCATTCACATCTTTAGTTGAGACAGCTGCTGCTTCATCTTCATTAACATCATCTGTCTCACTAACATCCCCCCTCAAACTGACAGTGCAAAACAAATTGAGAACTGACAGTTTGCTGAGAAGAAATTTTAATTGAGAAGAAGCAAGTGACTTAGTAAACAAGTCTGCAAGTTGAACCTTTGAGGGAGCATGAGCTGTCTTAACAAGACCAGAATTGATCTTTTCGCTTATCAAGTGACAATCAATCTCAATATGCTTGGTCCTCTCATGATAAACTGGATTAGAGGCAATGTGTAATGCAACTTTATTGTCACAAAACAATGTGACAGGAGTAAGATTAGGAATACCAAGCTCATATAGAACAGAAGTAACCCATGTAATTTCACAATAACCAGAGGCCATGCTGCGATATTCTGCTTCAGCTGAGCTTCTAGACACAGTGTTTTGCTTCTTTGCTTTCCAAGATATCAAGGAATGGCCAAGAAGAATACAATAACCAGAGAGAGATTTTCTTGTAGTTGGACATGATGCCCAATCTGCATCACAGTAAGCTTGAACTACAAGAGAGTTTGTTGAAGGATAGAACAAGCCTTGTCCAGCTGTACCCTTAAGATATCTCACCAATTTGAGAGCTGCATCCCAATGAGGTTGTCTAGGAGACCCCATAAATTGACTTAGAATGTGAACTGCATAAGTCAAATCAGGTCTAGTGATTGTGAGATAGATCAATCTCCCAACAAGTCTTCGATATTGCTCAGAATTAGAAAATATCACACCCTTATCAGCAGCCAAGGTATGATTCTGTTCCATGGGAAGTTTGGAGATTCTAGCAAGACTCAATCCAGTGTCATGAATAATGTCAAGAGCATACTTTCTCTGATGTAAACAAACACCTTTGTCAGACTTTGCTACCTCTATGCCAAGAAAATATTTAAGAGAGCCCAAGTATTTAATCTTGAACTGAGTGAGAAGGTAAGCCTTGATAAGTGAGAGTAGATGAGGAGATGATCCAGTGATAATTATATCATCCACATAGACCACAATAATACTCATATCATTACCAGTCTTATGAAAGAACAAGGTATGATCATTTTGGGACTGAATAAAACCATTGGCTAACAGAGATGCACTCAGCTTGGAAAACCACTGCCTTGGGGCTTGCTTGAGGCCATATAAGGACTTAATAAGTCTACAAGCTAGCTTCTGATTGGGAAATTTTTGTGAAACAACAGTGGGAACTGAATATCCAGGAGGAAGAGTCATAAAGACTTCTTTATGCAAGTCACCATGTAGAAAAGGGTGACATCCATTTGATCAATTGACCAATGAAGTGAAGTAGCTAAGGCAATGATCAGCCTTACAGTATTCATCTTTGCCACTGGTGCAAAAGTCTCAAAATAATCCAAACCCTCTGTCTGAGTGAACCCTTTTGCAACAAGCCTAGCCTTGTATCTATCAAGTGTTCCATCAGGCTTGTATTTGAGCTGTTAGATTCACTTGCACCCAACTAATTTCTTATCATCAGCCACAGGTTGAATCTCCCAGGTATTATTTTGTTCTAATGCTGAGATATTAGTGTTCATTGCAATACACCAGTTGGGATCTTTAATGGCTTGACTAAATGTATGTGGCTCAGATAATGCAGAAATATTGCATATGTAGGATAGATAATGAGGAGAAATATTGTTGTAAGAGACTAAAGAAGGACTTACCATCACACAAGAGCTGCTGGGAGTGATAAATGAAGGAGGAAGACCAGAATAATCTTTGTATTTCTCAGGGACATTTCTGATTCTAATAGGTCTAGTAAGAGGAACATGATTTGGTGGAGACTCATTATTTGCAGAAGAAGGTGAAACAATATTTGGAGAGTCATTATTTGGAGATGGAGAAACATGTATAGAATCAAATGTGTGATCATTATGAGCAAGAGTGGAAGATGAGGACATGCTAGAAGATGTAGACTCAAGAGAATCATCATAAAAGAAGACAAAATTAGGAGGAAACATTGGAGTATTGACTGAATGCTCATGAGTCAGATGTGAGAAGGGAAAATGATCTTCATAGAAGTGAACATTTCTAGAGTAGAAGACTTTCTGAGAAGCAATATCAAATAGCTTGTAGGCTTTCTTTCCATAAGGATATCCAAGAAAAACACATTTAAGAGACCTAGAAGAAAATTTGTCCCTTTGAGATTGTAAGGTTGAAGCAAAGCAAAGACAACCAAAAGTTTTGAGATGAGATAGAGAAGGAGATTTACCAAGCAAGACTTCATAGGGACTCTTATTATTTAGAATAGCTGTAGGAAGCCTATTGATCAAATATGCAGCTGTTAAAACACAATCCCCCCAGAAATGAATAGGAGCATGTGACTGAAATTTAAGAGCCCTAGCCACATTAAGAAGATGCCTATGTTTTCTTTCTACCCTCCCATTTTGTTGAGGAGTTTCTACACAAGAACTATGATGTTCAACACCCAATGAATGAAGGAACTCAGTGACAGATTTGTTAAAGAACTCAGACCCATTATCTGATCTAAGTTGTTTAACAGTGAAGTTGAATTGAGTTTTAACCAATGCAATGAAGATTTTGAGATAAGTAAGAACTTGAGATTTAGATTGAAGTAAATATACCCAAGTGGTTCTTGAGAAATCATCAACAATGGTTAAGAAAGAATGATGATTTTGATATGTGAGATGAGAATAAGGTCCCCACACATCACAATGTATGAGACCAAAAGGAATAGAACAATGAGAAGTACTCAGAGAATATGGAATTCTAGTTTGTTTGCAGAAATGGCATACATCACAAACCACATATTTATCATTGTGTAAAGGTAAATCACTTGATACATGTTTAAAGGAAGCATAAGGAAAGTGACCTAATCTCCTATGCCACACTTCACATTTATTTGTAACAGTACATGCAAATTTGGTATTGAAACTAGACCTTGAACCAGAATTGTAACCAGAAATTACAAGTTTATAAAGGCCTCCTTCTTGTTTACCAATCCCCTTGATGCTCTTGGTAGTCAAGTCCTGAAAGTAACAATGAGATGAGAAGAATTGAAGACAGTAATTACTTGAAGAAGTTAATTGACTACCAGAAATGAGATTGAAATGAAAATCAGGAATGTAAAGCACATTGTATAAAACAATGTCTTTAGACAGAGTGACTGTTCCACTGTGAGTAACATGAGATTTAACACCATTAGGAAGATGAATAACAGTAGAAACAGGAGATGGATGTTCAAGAATATGAAAATTAGCAGTTATGTGATGTGAAGCTCCTGTATCAATGATCCAAGCCATGGAATTTTGTGTATTGAACTGAGAGAAGCAAATAGAGCTAAAGCAAGAGATATTATGCTGACCTGTAGATTGAGATGTCAAATTCTCATCAGAGGAATGCATGTAGTCCAGAAAATTCATGTAAGAATCATTAGCATCAGTAGTATCAAGAGATGTAGCAGTAGCAACCACATTGTTGATCACAGCCTTGGAAGAACCTGAGTACTGAGATGTAGAACCACTGGTCTGAGCAGACTTGAATTTTGGCATTTTGCTAGGATCTGGTTTGACACCAAACAATTTGTGCCATTCTGGAAATCCATGGAGAAAGAAACATGACTCCTTCACATGACCAGAACCTCCACAATGAGTACATGACAAGTGAGCTTTACTCAGTTTTTTAGGCCTCTTAAATGATGAATTGGATTTATTGAAGCTGGACTGAGATCTGACCAACAGAGCAGTAGCAGAATCTGACAAATTCACATATGAACTATTTGCACAAGCTCTTTGTTTCTCATCTTGAGTTATGAGTCCTAGAACTTGACTCATAGTAGGTAATGGACTCATAGTGAGAATAGTACCTCTAACAGATGTAAATTCATCATTTAAGCCCATGAGAAATTGAGAAACCTTAGTTAATTCATCCTGTTCATAACTCCGTTGTTTAGCACCACATAGACATGCACATACACATTTAGGACCAGCAGATAAGCTTGTTAATTCAATCCAGAGACTACGAAATTTCGTAAAGTAAGTCGAAACATTCAAAGAGCCTTGAGACAATGAAGCAAGCTCCTTGCGAATTTGATACAACTGAGGTGCATTGCTTTGAATAAATCTGCTAGCTAGATCTTGCCAAATATCATGTGTAGTAGGCAAATAAACAACAATAGTACGAATATCTGAGCTAATGGAGTTCAAGAGCCAGCTAATTACCATATCATTGCAGCGTTTCCAGGCCATGAAAAATTTCGATCGTGATGTTGGTTGTTGATTACTGCCATCAACCATTCCAAAATTCATCTTTGAGGACAGTGAGATGCTCATACTCCGCCTCCATTGATTGTAATTGGAATCTGTCAGAATCTCTGACACCAAAATAAGACCAGGATGATCATTCGGATGAAGAAACAGAGGATGTGCTGGTGACAACGGCAAAATTGACTCAGCAATCTCATATGCATTGTCAATGTCATCAGATGAATCATTGGTATTGGAATTGTAATCAGTCGTCGCCATTGATGCAATCGAACCGAGTAATTTTGGTAGAATTTAGGGATTAGAAAGAAATTAGAAAGATGATAAGCGCGGAAGAGAAGCTCTGATACCATGCAAGAAATGTAAAATGAATTTCTCAAAAATCTTATTCATGTAATCTCTTACAGATGTATATATACATTTCTTCACACCTCAACACACCTCAACTGACTTCTAACAAACTCTAACAACCTCTAACAATATTCAGTTACAACTGACTAACAAGATCTTAACAATTATACTTTGCTACCTCCACTTTCCACATTTACATTTGAGTCCTTCACATCTTTAGTTGAGACAGCTGCTGCTTCATCTTTGTTAGGACCTAACTTTGATCAATGTCATAGTTAGTTAGTTTTGATAAAGGAATATATAGAACAGGGTTTATATCAAAAGATGAAATCTGACAGTAATGATCCTTCACTCTGATAGCTGTGAGTCTGACAGTTATGATTCTGCTTTATACATTGGTTACAATCAATCAATTACATGAATCATATTCCTTCTCTAAGCTATCAAGATCATCAAGTGTATCTCAATGCTTATTAAAGATCAATTCTGATAGCTAAGCCTTGTTATGATCTGACAGCTATGGCTTCAGTCCTTGGGGGCCATTACTCTGTCTCATACTTTGATGCTGAAATCTCAACCAAGATGGATCCTGTATCTTCACAGCTATCAAGTTCACCTTTGAAGACCATTGAAGACCTTCTGGAAGCCTACAGCTCAAACCAGCTCATGAAGACCTGCAAGTGGACAAGTGGGGCAAAGACCAGTCAAAGACTCATTAATGAAGCTGCAACAGTCATATTCCAACGGCTACATTAAAGGCTATAAATAGAAGAGTTCAGCCTCTGCACAAATTACCTTGAAAAACTCTCTTTTTCACAATCCAAAAACCTTTCCCTTACACCTTTACACACCTCCTGTAATCCAAACCTTACACACCAATCCCTACCCTTCAAACACTGTTCCAAACCCAAACCTTCACCCTTCAACCCCTGTTTCTTCAACAACAAACCTTAGTGTGATAAGTTTATGATTGTAAACATCTAAGACTGTACTTTAGGTGTATTAGTTATTTTGTAAACACTCAAGACTGTACTTTGAGTGTATTTGTTTTGTAAATCTTGAGACTGTACTTCAAGTTGTAAAAACACTTAAGACTGTATTTTAAGTGTATCCCTAGTTATTGTACTAATTAGGAAGAGGAAGTTCAAGGAACTTGCCTAATCAATCTTTGTAATTCTTGTTGATTAAGATTATAATAAATTGATCTCACATGTCAGTTGACAGTGGGGGTGGATGTAGGAGGAGTGAACTCTGAACCACTTTAAATCTTGTTGTGTTATTACCTTTTCTGCAAACACATTCACACACTTGTATTATTTCATTGTGTTCATTGTCCTATCATT
Source organism: Adenophora triphylla var. japonica (assembly GCA_022495995.1). Lineage (NCBI taxonomy): Eukaryota > Viridiplantae > Streptophyta > Magnoliopsida > Asterales > Campanulaceae > Adenophora > Adenophora triphylla. Next base: position 526,683 of record JAFEMH010000619.1, on the reverse strand, counting down.
ATTTCAAGCCTTACTTATTCCGCTGCACAACTCAACAAATATCTGACAGCTAAGACAAACCATAGCTTGTCGATCATTTGCACATATCAAACAAGGGCCTTTTAATTGGTATCAGAGCTTGTCTTCACATTCAAAAGTCTAACAACTTGTGAAGGATCCTCTTCAAACCCACCATGCCTCAACCAAGGAGAAATAATGAGAAAGACATCCCACACATTGACGACTGTGGATCTTTTAAGATTTATGCATCAAAAATAAAAACATACCTTGATGCAAACAGTATATGGAACTGGTATGTTCTAAACAATGAAGTGTCCTACCCAACTCCAATAGATATCAATGGAGGAGCTAGTACGACGAAATCCCCAGAAGCATGGTCTGAATCTGAAAAGCAATTAATCAGTGCAAATCTAAAAGTCAAAAACATTCTTCAAAAGAGTGTAAATGACTCACTAGCACAAGAAATTGCTAAGGAACCAAATGCCAGATCAGCATGGGATCTCATTCAAACTAAGTTCACTAAACACACCAGTGTCAGGACGCAAAATTTGTATAACTTGCTTAGGCAATTAGACAACTTCAAGTTCTATCCTGGAGAAAAAGTGAGTATTGCTCAACCAAGGTTTGAAAACCTTGTTAGATCTATTGCTGACCATGGAAAAACCTTTGAACAGCAAGATCTCTGCCTCAAGATATATTCCAATCTTCCACAAGAATATGAAAAGGTAGCATTACCTATCAGAGAAGGATCTGAATGGAGCACAATGACAGTTGAACAGTATTTTGGAAAGCTTGAAGCTTATGAACTGGAAGGTATGATAAAAATTCAACCAGTTCCTACCATTTCACAAACTTTAGCTTTAACTGCTCAAGAATCTGCCCACAAACCTATCACTCACCAAGACATTGAGACCATTGTCAACAATGCCCTTCAAAAGATAAACATCAGCTCCAAATCTGTCAGTAAACAGATCTCTCAAGAAGACATTCCAAGTCTCATATCCATGGCTGTCAGAAATGCCATGAAATTTCAAAAGAAATCTTTTGACAAAAGGTACAATCCTTCCACATCTAATGCTCAACAAGACAGCTTCAAGAAGACAGTTGATTGCTTTAACTGTGGAAAGCAAGGACATTACTCATCTGATTGTCCTGAACCAAGGAAACCTAGGGAAAATCAGACAGCTAAGAGATTGACCTACTCAAAAGAGATCATTCACAGGTTCAGGTGCAAGCGCTTCAAGCTGCTCCAAAAATAAAAATGACAAAAACAAGGAGCAAGTTATGATAGCTGATTCATCAAAATTCAGTGATGAAGAATATGAGTCCAGTAATGACTCTGACAATGAAGGAGAGGAGTCCATGCTATGCATGCTTTATAGCTGAAGATGAGGAAGAGTCAGACAATGAGGAAGAAATGGAAGCACTTACTGCTGCAGAAGAACTAAAAGAGGTACATGATTTTAATTCTTTAAATATTGATGGTTTCAAACAATTAGTTTGCACTCTTTTAATTCAAACCAAGAAACAAAAAACTAGCTTTGCTTCACTGGTCAATGAGAACCTTTCCCAATCCTCAACCATAGACACCCTCACAAAAAACAATTCTGAGCTTGAGAAAGCCTGTCAAGAGCTAAGAGAACAATGCTTCATGCTTGAAAAACAAAACATGGATCTGACAGCTGAGACATCCAGTACTCAAGAAAACTATCAAAGACTCATAAATCTTGAAAAAGAGAATGATGCTCTTAAAAAGAAAATAGATTCATGGAACAAGTCAGGCAAAGCATTATCCCTTTTCACCTACAACCAAAGACATCCTAGTGACAAAACAAGGATTGGTGCTGACAATCCTACACTAAAGATGTACACTCCTCCCACTGGTGAAAGGGCCATTGAAAAAATGGTTCTAGAAAACCTAAGCTCTGGCAGCTATCAAACTCAAACCTATCCTGTTCAAACCAAGGGAAAATCAAAGGAAATCTTGTTTGGTCCTAGTCATTCAAAGGAAGGACCAAGTAAAATTCAAGGAAGCAAGTATATTTGGGTTCAAAAAGGGGCCAATATACAGGAAGAAATTAAGCTGCAAAAATGTGCTAGACTGACTAAGCCACGACGGAGCAAGGCCTGACAGACAGCCAAAATCTTCCAAACAACAAAGAACCCCAAGGCAACAAATATTCTATAACAAACATAGATACACCAAACAACAAAAACCTCAATGGCAATACTCAAATGGAAGAAGTCATGCAAATCAAGATGACTCCCCCAGATCATCCTATCCAAATACCTTTCAGTTTCAACCCCAATATAACAACCCAAACCACTTCTTCAATCCATCCCAATCCACTGTCCTTACTCCTTACATGATGCAAATCATGTCATATTACAATACCCTAAACCAATTCTTCAGAAAAAGATCAATGAACAAAGCTAGGGTACCAAAGAAAAACTAATCCTTTGGACCCAAAAGAATAAAAAGGGTACCATAAAATTTACTTTTTGTTTTGCAGGTACCTAGGAAAGAACTCTGGTATTTAGATAGTGGTTGTAGTAGACATATGACCTTCAATAAAGACTGGTTGCAACAATATATCCCTAAAAATGGTCCAAATGTAACCTTTGGTGACAATTCCCAAGCTAAGGACAAAGGATTAGGAAATCTTATTACTAAAGATATCATTTTTACAAATGTGTCTTATGTAGAGGGTCTCAAACACAATTTGATTAGCATAAGTCAAATCTGTGATAAGGGATATCATGTTGTTTGCACTAAGGATCAATGTACTGTTAAAGACAAAAGAAATAAAGTCATTCTGACTGGATCAAGAAAAGGAAATCTCTACTGCTTAAACCTAGAGATTGTGGAATCCTCAAATGCTCACTGCCTTCTGTCTTTTAGTCAATCTGATATGTCATGGCTATGGCACAAAAGATTGGCTCACCTTAACCATAAAACCATCTCCAAGCTTGCAAATTCAAATCTAGTCAGAGGTCTTCCAAAGATCCCATTCAAGAAGGACAAACTTTGCAAAGCATGCCAATGTGGGAAGCAAAAGAGATCTTCATTCAAGCCCAAGACCAGATTGAACACCTCAAGACCTATTGAACTACTTCATATGGATCTTTTTGGATCCATAAGAACTAGATCTTTAGGAGGAAAAAGATACTCCCTAGTTGTGGTTGATGACTACACAAGATTCACTTGGATCATTCTTCTTGAATCCAAAAGTGACACCCTTAGCTGTCTAACAAAACTGTTCAATAAAATTCAAAATCAAAAAGGGACATCCATCATCAAGATCGGATCGATCATGGAAAGGAATTTGAGAACACGGGAGTAGAAGAATATTGTGACCGCAAAGGTATTGATCATAATTTTTCAGCCCCAAGAACACCCCAACAAAATGGTGTTCGAAAGGAAAAACAGGACAATTTGTGAGGCAGCAAGAACAATGCTGTCAGAACACAATCTCCCAAAGTATTTTTGGGGTGAAGCTGTCACTACTGCTGTGTATGTTCAAAACAAGACACTAATCAACAAATTCCATAAGAAGACTCCATATGAATTATGGAATGATAAAGTTCCTACCATTTCCTACTTTCACAGTTTTGGAAGTAGATGCTTCAATCACAATAATGGCAAGAACAATTTGGACATATTTGACTCCAAAAGTGATGAAGGAATCTTTCTTGGGTATTCTAATACAAGCAAAGCTTATAGAGTTTACAACAAAAGAAGACTTGTAGTAGAAGAATCAATTCATGTTGACTTTGATGAAAACAATGATCAAAGTGTGACTGAATTGTGTGATTTTGATGAAGTTTTAGGAAACCCAGATAATCTCCCTGAAGCATCTCCTATTCTTGATTCAACTGTACTCCATCATGAACAAGAAATCAAATCTTCCATACATGGTACCAAGAAATTCATCTGACAGCTATCATGTGCCAGACAGTCATCATCTCTCTGACAGCCATGAACCATTTCATTCTCATCATCAACCAATCCAGCCAACCAAGTCAATAGCAAGCATTCCCACAACCAATCCAATTGATGAGGAAGAAAATACTAAATTAAATGGTCATCCTTTGACTGACATTTCTCAAAATTCTTCCTTAGCCGACCCAACCCTTAGGCGACGGCCATCCAAATTCTTCAAGTAATCCATCTACTAGCCACCTTTCATCCCCATCCAATAATCCTCTTTCTCCTCCAAAAACCAATGATAAATCCACCATTACTCACATCATTCCACCCAATAAAGATTTTTTCATCAGCCTTCAAATTGACAAAACACCAGTTCCAGACAACATTCCTTTTATCATGAGTGCATTCATATCCCAATTGGAACCAAAGAAAATAAATGAAGCACTCCAAGATGCTGACTGGATAGAAGCTATGGAAGAAGAATTAGAGCAGCTTTGAAAGGAACAAAGTATGGCAACTTGTTCCTAAACCAAGAAATCAAACTGTTATTGGAACAAGGTGGGTTTTCAGAAATAAAATGAATGAGGAAGGGACTGTCATCAGAAACAAAGCCAGATTGGTAGCTCAAGGGTACATGCAAGAAGAAGGCATTGATTATGATGAAATATTTGCCCCTGTAGCCAGACTGGAAGGTATCAGACTATTCCTTGCTTTTGCATCTTCCAAAAAGATGAAAGTCTATCAAATGGATGTCAAAAGTGCTTTTCTTAATGGAATATTAAAAGAAAAGGTCTATGTCTCACAACCCCCTGGCTTTGAGCACCCTAAGTTCCCTGACCATGTATTTAAGCTTGATAAAGCTCTATATGGACTCAAGCAAGCACCAAGGGCATGGTATGAAACCCTGTCAAAATTCTTACTTGGCAAAGGATTTACCAAAGGCCATATTGATAGTACCCTGTTTATCAAGAAATATGGTGAAGATACCTTGCTCATTCAAGTCTATGTTGATGACATAATTTTTGGATCTTCAAATGAGTCACTCTGCCTAGAATTTGGAAAAACCATGCAAGAACATTTTGAAATGAGCATGATTGGTGAGCTCACATTCTTCTTGGGACTTCAGGTGAGACAGTCCAGTGCAGGCACATTCATAAATCAGGCCAAATATACAAGAGACATGATCAAGAAATTTGACATGCAAAATGCCTCTCCTGCAAAAACTCCTCTCTCAACCACCACCAAACTTCATGCTGGCATAGATGGCCCAAGTGTTAATCAAACACTCTATAGAAGTTACATTGGATCCCTACTATATGTAACTGTATCTAGGCCAGATATCATGTTCAATGTGTGCCTGTGTGCAAGATTTCAAGCAAATCCATAAGAATCACACATGGCAGCTGTCAAAAGGATTCTTAGGTATCTAAAGGGAACTCCAGATTATGGATTATGGTATCCATGTGAAGCTCCTTTATTCCTAATTGGATTCACAGATTCAGACTATGCTGGATGCAATTTGGATAGAAAATCCACAAGTGGTAGCTGTCAGTTTCTGGGTTCAAGAATAATTTCTTGGTCCAGCAAGAAACAAACCTCAATTGCTACTTCTACAGCAGGTTTGAATATGTGGGTACAGGGACATTGTTGTTCTCAAATTTTATATCTCGTAAGTCAACTTCAAGACTTTGGAATTGTTGTAGACAATGTTCCTATTACGTGTGACAACTCAAGCACCATTGCAATAGTGAGAATCCCTGTTCAGCATTCAAAAACTAAACACATTGAAGTCAGACACCACTTTATTAGAGACCATGTTGAAAAAGGTCATATATGTCTTAATAAAGTTGGAACAGAGGACAATGTTGCTGATATTCTTACAAAAGCAATGGATGAAAAAAGATTTGAGTTTTTGAGAGCTATGCTTGGAATGATAAACTTGCCAAAATAAAAAGTTTATTTTCATTAATAAAAGGGGGCATACAGATAGAGCAATGCTGTCACAAGTGAAGCCTGACAGCTATCCCCTCAAAATATTCCTGATAGCCATCTACTGACAGCTATCTATGCAAAAGACAAAGAAAAACAAAAAACATACATAAAACAACCCATAAAAACTCCCTTAAACACAAACAACACCCAGATCCAACTCCTCTTCAAATCTTCACACCTCAGCTGTCAGACATTCCTAGGAAATGTCACTGTCTCTCCAGATCCAAGGTACAATCTTCCTCATCCCTTCCCTCTAAATCTTTGCCACAGAAAAGAAAGCCAGAAAAGAAAGCACCAAAGTCCAAGAAAACCAAACTAAATACCCCTTCCCCTTCTCCAATAGTTGACAAGTCATCCACACCTAGCTCTGATCATCAGTCAGCTATAGAAGCAATCCTCAATCTCAATGCACCATTAGAAAAGCAACCTTTGAGGGGGAACACTGATGATAATATCCTCTTTGCCCAACCTCAACTGTCAGCCAAAATTTTGAGAGCCATTGATGCTATTAAGTTGGATGGGAACCCCAATACTGAAAAAGTTGTTCTCATATTTCTTGATGAATTTCTAAGTAAAGAAGAGACAAAGATAGCTTTAGATGAACTCAGGTCTAGGTTCATGAAGAAAAATAGTGGACCAGGAGAGTCATCTAGCAATCCCAAGGTGACAGCTATGGATGTAGATACCCAAACCATCCCTTCTATTCCTGAAACTGAGCCTGTGAATGAACCTGCCCCAAATGTTGAAATTGATAGGGGGAATCTTGAAAAGACAACTGAGGTTATACAAAGTCTTAAGAAGGTAGGAGTTGAAATTGATCCCAATTCAGTCTCAAAGGGAGAAACAATCATGGATGCATGCAAGGGACTTGTATTTGATGGAACCCCAGACAATGAGGCAGCCCTTGAAACTATTCTTGAACAAAAATTGAACAAAGGAGAAGTCAGGGCAGCCTTAAACCTCCTAAAATCTCAATTTAGAGCTGATCTCCTCAAGCAAGGTCTTGGTCAATCCTCTGATTCAATCCCAAATTTTTCAACTCATATCTCTACTCCTCCCAAGCCAATTTCTCCAATCCCAGAAATTGAAACTGTTGAAACCTCCCCTCATAGTCCAATCCTTGCTGGACAGGGCCAAAATATGTCTGACAGTGAACCCATCCTTGACAGTCCTGACAGTCCTCCAAGCCATTCCATTCCTCCCACTCTAAATCAAGCCTATCTTCCCAAGAAAGAACCTTGGATGCTTAGCTGTGGCATTGATTTTTCTATCCCTTCCATCAAGGCAGCAAGGACAAAGTTAGCCCATGTGACTCATATCCCAGAAATTGCAAATCCTTTTACTTATCCTAAATCCTGGGAGCTGTCAAGAAATGGTCTGATTTTGGTGGCAAGAAACCTTGCAGGATTGGTTTTCTTTGCCTATGAAGAGTGGAAAGTATCAAGGACCTCATCAACCTCAAATTTTGTTCACCAAATCCCATCCTTCCCAAAATTCATCACTACCAACACACTTCTTGATTGGGAAATTCTCTTCAGTCAACTTCTCTCTCCATCACTCAATTCCTGCCTCTATATGCCAAATGGTCTAGTCTTCACCTTGTGCATTGAGCTTGCAAAATCATTTTTTCACTCACTGTTTGAACAAAAGTGTGCTCTTATGCTCTTGATAAGCAAAAAGGTCAAAATCTTTCTTCCAACCTTAAATCCAGGCATTGAGCCATATCTTTCACCTTCTATCTCTGTTGATCCCATAATCTTCAACTCACCCAATGACAACTCACTCTTCATGAGATTGATCTCTATTCCAGAGATCAAAGAGTTCAGAGAACCAATAGCTGTCAGCCAAAACAGAGCCAATATTGTTATTGATGTCTCCTCAGACTCTGACAGTGATGATGATGATGATGATCCTTCAAGCCCAGATCAGGACTCTCCCATAAAAATTCCATCTCCTACCATTACCAAACCTCCTCAGCAATCTACTCAAAATTCCCCTGAAGCTCAAGCACCAGTTCAAACACAACCAGGTCCATCCAATATGCCCAAGAAAAGCAAGAAAACAAAGAAAAAGAAGAAGCATTTGTGGGGCAAAATGAGAATAAGAAATGATTAAATGCCTCTTACAAGGGCTCAACTGAAAGCAAAGGAAGATGAGTTCTTAAAATATGATGAGAGGATGACTTGGGAATGGAACAATGAGTTCTATTACAGAGGGGTTGAGCCAGATATGAAAAGAGAGCTGGAGGAAGAAAGAAATGAGCTCATATCAGCCACGCAAGAAAGAGAAGAGTTCTATGATCAACTGGCTGATGATTGAATTGTATTATTGTGGAACATTTTTTTTTGGTGTTTGAAATAATCTGTTTTGTTTGGTTCAGTATTTATGAATGTAATATGTGAACTTCTTTCATTTTGAGTTAAATCCAAGTATTTCTATCTCATTCAGATTACTTGTGAATGTTGAGAATCTCTGAATTATTTCTTTCATTAATATCTTTCTTATCATTAACTGTGAAGACATGTTCTAAATAGATCTTCCTTTACCAAAAAGGGAGAAATTGTTAGGACCTAACTTTGATCAATGTCATAGTTAGTTGGTTTTGATAAAGGAATATATAGAACATGGTTTATATCAAAAGATGAAATCTGACAGTAATGGTCCTTCACTCTGATAGCTGTGAGTCTGACAGTTATGATTCTGCTTTATACATTGGTTACAATCAATCAATTACATGAATCATATTCCTTCTCTAAGCTATCAAGATCATCAAGTGTATCTCAATCCTTATTAAAGATCAATTCTGATAGCTAAGCCTTGTTATGATCTGACAGCTATGGCTTCAGTCCTTCAGACAGCCATTACTCTGTCTCATACTTTGATGCTGAAATCTCAACCAAGATGGATCCTGTATCTTCACAGCTATCAAGTTCACCTTTGAAGACCATTGAAGACCTTCTGGAAGCCTACAGCTCAAACCAGCTCATGAAGACCTGCAAGTGGACAAGTGGGGCAAAGACCAGTCAAAGACTCATTAATGAAGCTGCAACAGTCATATTCCAACGGCTACATTAAAGGCTATAAATAGAAGAGTTCAGCCTCTGCATAAATTACCTTGAAAAACTCTCTTTTTCACAATCCAAAAACCTTTCCCTTACACCTTTACACACCTCCTGTAATCCAAACCTTACACACCAATCCCTACCCTTCAAACACTGTTCCAAACCCAAACCTTCACCCTTCAACCCCTGTTTCTTCAACAACAAACCTTAGTGTGATAAGTTTATGATTGTAAACATCTAAGACTGTACTTTAGGTGTATTAGTTATTTTGTAAACACTCAAGACTGTACTTTGAGTGTATTTGTTTTGTAAATCATGAGACTGTACTTCAAGTTGTAAAAACACTTAAGACTGTACTTTAAGTGTATCCCTAGTTGACTGTACTAATTAGGAAGAGGAAGTTCAAGGAACTTGCCTAATCAATCTTTGTAATTCTTGTTGATTAAGATTATAATAAATTGATCTCACTTGTCAGTTAACAGTGGGGGTGGATGTAGGAGGAGTGAAATCTGAACCACTTTAAATCTTGTTGTGTTATTACCTTTTCTGCAAACACATTCACACACTTGTATTATTTCATTGTGTTCATTGTCCTATCATTATTTCAAGCCTTACTTATTCCGCTGCACAACTCAACAAATATCTGACAGCTAAGACAAACCATAGCTGTCTGATCATTTGCATATCACACAAGGGCCTTTCAATCTTCATTAACATCATCTGTCTCACTAACACTTATCTTCTACATGGCTTCACCATTAATCATAATTACCACTTGTAGCAGCGTCGGCAAAGATGCAGATCTTTGTGAAGAACCTGTTGGTGAATACCTTATCTTTAGATTTCAAATCATCTAACACAATCGATTATGTGAAGGCCATGATTTCGGACATAGAAGGCTTCCCGCCGGGTTGTCTACAACATCAGGAAGCTAGGAGTCTACTTGTAGGTGTTGGAAATTAAATTATAGCACCACAGATTAAACAGACAATTTAATCAACAGTAGGAGATTTATTGATCAAGTCAAGAACGTACCAATTAAGCCAATAGCAAAACCGAAAGCAAGGAACAGGATCAGGAAAACAGACAGAAACAATAAAACAAACGATTAGAAAACTTATCGTGATTTGATCGAGTCGCCTTAGGAAGACTGTCCTAAGAGAAAATATTGCCCCCAATTGGTGCAACTCAGGTACAGGCAAATTTCTCCGAGGATAAAATGATCACGGATTACGTACCACAAAATAGCACACAGGTAGGTAATCACCGGCGGTCCTATCTCAGTCGCCTTGAATCTCACGAACGAATCTCTATGAACGGGAGTAATCGAAATAATGAAAGGAAGCAAGAGAATTGATTTTCTCTTCAATCTCTCATGTAATTTTCGGCTGGGAGGAAGAGAGTATTTATACATATGGTATACTAGGGGTTTTAAGCCTTAAAAAGACCTAAAACTGATCCAATTCGGCCCAGGAAAAACACCAGAAACGACGTCAGCGCGGCCGCCCTCGAGGCTTGCGCGACCGCGCTAACCTCCAGCAATATTTGGAGAACTCTCGGCCCTTAAGCGCGGCCGCCCTAGGCCTAAGCGCGGCCGCTCTCCATGGCAGAAACTCCAACGTGTTTTTTCCCTTGGCCAAAAAATCAATTCAAGCCCAAGACACTCCAAGGTCATGGATCTATGAACTTCATACCACATATACAAAATATTCCAACAATCCCCCACAAGTTCATAGAAATATGACGTGTACAGATTGTCCATTGCCATGCTTTCAATAATGGTACCTTCCGGCTTGAACCACTACCTATGTTATCCAACGCAAACCTCCACAGGACCAGATGAACGGGTGTCTTGAATCTGATGCCTTTGGATGTAGAGGCCTTTGCTGGTAACAAACACGACAAAAGCTATGATAGGCCCTCTATCGAACACTTGACGCTTATAAGCCATACGTCCCGATCCTCTATCATGAGTGCTTTCAAGGAATAACCCGAATTCCTCTAGTTGCGGCCAACAACAACACTCACTTAGCTGGGCATCTCAGAAGATGTACTGCTAACATCTTGTCTAAAAGACTTGATCCCATTCAAAGTTCCAAACTTTTACTTTATTAGCAGCAACGAGCACCTCTAGGCTATTCAGGGGATAGACTCAGACATGTAACATGTCAATCTATTATTAGGTGCTCCGACTCACCCCACAGCTTGTTATTACCACATTGAATCTCCTTTGTGGGATCTCCACTCAGGTAGATTGGGTTGCCACTGCGTTTGAATCAGACGGGGTTCAGACCCATCCCCAACCTAGATTTTTGAACTAGAACAAATTCTAGCCCTTTGGTTAAAGGATCAGTTGTGTTATCCTTGGTACCAACATAATCAACAGCTATCACCTTCCGAGACACCAGATCCCTTATAGATTTTAATCTAATTTGGATGTGTCTCCTAGTTTTACAGTTGTACTTGACACTTTTCAGTTTCTCAATTGTGGCAGTGTTGTCACAATGTACGAGAGATAACAGCATGGGCTTGCGACCATGGGCAACTCGGACATAAGTCCTCGAAGCCATTCGGCTTCCAATCCGGTAGTGTCAAGGGCAACTAATTCGGCCTCAAATGTAGACCTAGACAACAGAGTTTGTTTGGTCGACCTCCAGCGGCTAACGGCTCCGCCTAAGGTGAAAACATACCCCGTACAGCCATAACTTCCGGAGTTATAGGCAATCCATCTTGCATCACTATATCCTTCAAGAACAGAAGGATATCTCCCGTAATGCAGCCCAAGGGAAATTGTTCCCTTCAAGTACTTGAGAACTCTATCAAGAGCTTCCCAATGTGCTTTGCTTGGACATTGAGTATATCTAGCCAACTTAGTAACCGAGTAGGATATATCCGGTCTAGTACAATTGGCAAGATACATCAAACTTCCAATAATTTGAGAATATCTCAACTGAGCCATCGGTACTCCACTTTCATTCTTAGTAAGAGCAGATGAAGGGTCATATGGAGTCTTAGCCACTTTGCAATTCTTAAAACCAAATTTCTCAATTACACTTTCGGTATAATGAGATTGCGATATGGTTATGCCACTAGTTGAACGAGTCAACTTAAGGCCAAGAATCATACTAGCTACTTCCATATCCTTCATCTCAAACTTACTTTTCAAGAATTCCTTAGTAGTATTGATTATCCTCATATCCGTTCCAAATAACAGAATATCATCGACATACAGACATAAGACAATACTACTATCACCAATACTCTTGCTATAAACACACTTATCAAACTCATTAGTAACAAAGCCAAACGATGAGACAATTTTATCAAATTTCTCATGCCACTGCTTAGGGGCTTGTTTGAGTCCATACAAGGACTTAACAAGTTTACAAACCTTTTTCTCATTGCCAGAGGCCTCAAAACCTTCAGGTTGATCCATATAAATTTCTTCCTCTAGATCGCCATGCAAGAAAGCGGTCTTAACATCCATCTGATGGATAGGAAGATCATATACAGAGGCCAATGCGATAAGCATTCGGATTGTAGTCATTCTAGAAACTGGCGAATAGGTATCGAAATAGTCTATTCCCTCCATTTGCTTGAATCCCTTAGCCACTAACCTAGCCTTAAACTTGTCAACGGTTCCATCCGATTTCAGTTTCCTTTTGAAGACCCACTTACATCCTATCGTGCTACAACCAGGAGGGAGATCGACCAATTCCCATGTCCCATTAGAGACAATAGAATCCATCTCACTCTTAATAGCATCCTTGCACTGCTTGGCATCAGAAGTAGCCATAGCAGCTTTGAAGGTTAAAGGATCACCCTCGACATTGTAAGTGATGAAATCACTTTCAAAATCCTTGGTGGTCCTTGCCCTTTTGCTCCTTCTTGGTTCAATCTCATCTTCAGAATGAGTTGCACTGGAATCAACCCCCACATTTGTCAGCTCCTCTACTTGAGCAGGAATGGAATTAGTGGTTGGGTTAGATTCCTTAGGAAGTCCATCCTTCATAGGAAACACATCTTCAAAGAATGTTGCATCACGTAACTCAACTATAGAGTTCACATCTATGCCAGAAATTTCAGATTTTATAATAAGAAATCTCAATGCATAACTTGTTTCAGAATAACCTATAAAGATAGCATCAACAGTTTTAGGTCCAAGCTTTTTCCTTTTGTGTGCGGGTACAAGTACCTTTGCAAGGCACCCCCACACTTTTAAGTGTTTCAAGCTAGCCTGTCGACCTCTCCAAAGTTCAAACAGACTTTCCTTTCTATGTTTAGGAGGGACTCTATTCAGAATATGGCAAGCCGTATTCAAAGCCTCTCCCCACATATATTTGGGCAGTCCAGAACTTATAAGTAAACTGTTAATCATATCAGTAAGGGTTCTATTCTTACGTTCAGCAACACCATTTGATTGAGGGGTGTAGGGAGGAGTCTCTTCATGTACTATTCCATTTTCTTGGCAATAATACATGAAGGGGTTAGACTCATATTCACCTCCTCTATCAGACCTTAACCGTTTAAGTTTCTTGCCGGTTTGTGTTTCTGCTTCATTCTTAAATATAATGAATTTATCTAATGCTTCATCCTTAGAACTAAGCAAATAGACATAAATAAAAAGATTTACTAGCATCATCAATAAAGGTGAGAAAGTATTTCTTTTTGTCTTTGGTCAACACGCCATTAAATTCACAAATATCAGTATGAACTAAATCTAGAATTTCAGAATTTCTCACAACCGATTTAAACGGACCTTTTGAAGATTTAGCTTCAACACATACATGACATTTAGAATTTTTATCAATAGCATGTTTAGGAATAATATCTAAATTCATCATTCTTTTCACAGAATCATAGTTAATATGTCCTAAACGACCATGCCAAACATTTGAAGATTCAATGGAATAAGAAACAGGATAATCAATAGAACTAAAATTATTGTGCGAACAAACATCAGTTTCAACTCTAATTTTAAATAAACCATCCGAGGAATAACCTTTCCCCACAAAACTACCAAAATTCAAAATTATGACCTTATTACATTTAAACGAAATCTCAAATCCTTCCCTAACTAGACTAGAACCACTAATAATGTTGCGACGAATATCAGGAACGTGATACACTCGATGCAAGGTAAGAATGCGCCCATTAGGAAACTTCAGGTCCACGCGTCCAGTCCCAAGCACCTTTGCAGCACTAGAGTTCCCCATCGTCACTGATCTACCACGCTCAGGCTGGTAAGACACAAATAGCAATTTATCAGCACAAACGTGCACATTTGCCCCAGTGTCAACTAGCCACTCGTTGAGTTCATAGACAGTAAAGATTTCAGGATAAGAAGTTACATACTTTGTATCATTGCAGGTCAGAGCGTCAACTCCAGGTGCGTCAGAGTCAGGATCATCATAATCCTTCAGACCCAACACCATGTTGACAGCAGGATGGTCATCAGCAGAGCCTTGTGGTCCTTTTCCTTTCTTGGACGGGCAGTCCCTAGAAAAGTGTTCACCTTCTCCACAATTCCAGCAGTTCTGTTTTGCTTTTGGCTTTCTAAAGTTATTTTTCTTAACTTTAAGTTTATCATGGTTTTCTTTATCCTTAGAGTGAGTTTTCACACCTTTTCCTTTAAACTTGCTTTTACCAGTTACCATATTAGCAGCAGCCTCCACAGGTACGCTAGGTTGGTTACCATTATGCACCTCCTGAATCGCAATTGCATTCATCAACTCATTGAGTGTCAAGCTTCCAGTACGATGCTTGAGGGTCATACCGAATTCCCCCCAAGATCGATGAAACTTCTCAATAATAGCCATGACAGCGAACTTATCAGGAAGTCCCATGTCAGCATCCTTGAGTGATTGCAAAATGATTTGGAGTTCGTGCACTTGATCGGTAACCGACTTTTCCTCACTCATGTGATAATTCAGGAACTTTCCCACTTGGTACTTTTCCACACCGGAGTCATCGGTGCTGTACTTCGTGGAAAGCGATTCCCACAGTGACGCAGCAGTGAGAGGAGCAGAGCAATAAACATCAAAGAGTGCATTTGACAAAGCTGACAGAATGCATCCTCGAACAACATCATCCTGCTCCTTCCACAGTTTAACAACAGCCACACTAACTGGATAATCACCATTCAGAGCGGGACATTTGGATGACAGCATACCATCCATGCCCTTAATTGACAGCCAGATCTTCATGCGTTCAGACCAACGCTTGAAGTTCTTGCCACCGAACTTCTCCGGAAGATCGGAGGTGTCAACTAGGGACTTAAAGGGAGATCTAGAGGAACTACCAGACATGATCAAATAAAACTATTTTCTCTAAGACTGTTGGAAATTAAATTATAGCACCACAGATTAAACAGACAATTTAATCAACAGTAGGGGATTTATTGATCAAGTCAAGAACGTACCAATTAAGCCAATAGCAAAACCGAAAGCAAGGAACAGGATCAGGAAAACAGACAGAAATAATAAAACAAACGATTAGAAAACTTATCGTGATTTGATCGAGTCGCCTTAGGAAGACTGTCCTAAGAGAAAATATTGCCCCCAATTGGTGCAACTCAGGTACAGGCAAATTTCTCCGAGGATAAAACGATCACGGATTACGTACCACAAAATAGCACACAGGTAGGTAATCACCGGCGGTCCTATCTCAGTCGCCTTGAATCTCACGAACGAATCTCTATGAACGGGAGTAATCGAAATAATGAAAGGAAACAAGATAATTGATTTTCTCGTCAATCTCTCATGTAATTTTCGGCTGGGAGGAAGAGAGTATTTATACATATGGTATACTAGGGTTTTTAAGCCTTTAAAAGACCTAAAACTGATCCAATTCGCCCAGGAAAAACACCAGAAACGACGTCAGCGCGGCCGCCCTCGAGGCTTGCGCGACCGCGCTAACCTCCAGCAATATTTGGAGAACTCTCGGCCCTTAAGCGCGGCCGTCCTAGGCCTAAGCGCGGCCGCTCTTCATGGCAGAAACTCCAACTTGTTTTTTCCCTTGACCAAAAAATCAGTTCAAGCCCAAGACACTCTAAGGTCATGGATCTATGAACTTCATACCACGTATACAAAATATTCCAACAGTAGGACTACAGTAAGGCCGTAAGGGTGGAGGTTGAGGAAGGAGTGCCCCAATGCTGAGTGCAGTACTGCAGGGACTATTTTATTTTTGTTTTGTTCTGTTCCTGTGGTTTTTTTGGTTTTGCATATGAAATCTTATGTATAATAACGAATCTATGAAGTTTTCAACTTTATTTTGGTGTAAAATAATCATTATCTGCTCCCTTCACTCAGTCATTCGTATTGGGAATCTCATTTACATGCTTATTTCGTTTATAAATAAATGTCGAAAAAAATTCGAATTTGCTCATAAAATAATACTCCCTCCGTCCCAGACCAAGGGTCCTCGGGGGGAATTTCACGCTTCTTAAGATTTTTTTTTTAAAGTGGGTAGAAAATTTTAGAAGAGAGAATGTAAAAGTTAAATGTGTGGTAGGGAATAAGAGAGAGAATGTAAAAGTTAAATGTGTGGTAGGGAATAGGAGAGAGAATGTAAAAGTTAAAAATATTTAATAGGAGAGAGAATGAGTGGGAGGAATAGTAGAAAATATAAGGGTATAATGAATGATTTTTTTGTAAATATATGGAGATGATAAGGGTATAAATATATGAAAAACTTTTCATTTAAGGAAAGGGACTCTTGGTCTGGGACGGACCAAAAGAGAAAGTAGGACTCTTGGTCTGGGACGGAGGGAGTAGCAAATTTGAAAAAAAAAAATTGACATTTATTTAGGGACTCATTTATATAGGGAAAAGGCCATTAATTAATGGTGGTACAACCCATGTAGTAGTAGCATGCATGTCCCCTTCTGTTCCAATACATAACTAAACTTGCAATTACTGAAATTTTTTAACCAATTTAGCTCGACTTTATAGTTGGGAAATCAGTGAAAATGCTCTCATTGAATAACCCCACAAGTTTGCAATCATAAGTAAACTTTAAATGGCAACAACCGTAAGGGCTGTCTGAGAAAATAACTTGTGTTTTTGGTGATCACCTTCCTACTTTTTTTAGTCGTTAGTACAAAGATATTTTGAACAATAATTTTAGACTAATTTAATTATTCTAATAAATATCTAAAAATTGTTATTAATATTATTCATAATGGTGTATCAATAGCAAGTATTAAACTTTCATTATAATAATGAATATAATATTATTTTATTGCTCAAAATACCTTTGTAGTGAAAAAAAAAAGGGAAGATCATTTTGGGACAGAGGGAGTATTTTTTACTGATATCAGGTCCAGTGATATGTTGATGATCAACTTTTCAAGAGAGTAGAGACATGGAGCAGCCAAGTAGAAGCTTTACTAAAAAAGAAGTTCAGCCTTATTTCCTTGCACCTTTTTTTTTTTTTGCCTTAAAATCTTGCACGATTTCTATTTCTACTGAGGTCAGTTTCTCCAGTTTTATGTCCTCGCATTTGAATGCTTCTAAGCATTGTGTAACAGGCTTGTTCACCTTATTAATCTTCGAGCCTATAACCTACAAAAGAACAAAATGGGAACTAGTCATTAAATGAGAAAACTAAAGAGGCTTCCTACACATGGTGTTCATAGGCAACATGGAATTCAAATCTTCTGATAGAAGAGATTGAATGTACAAAAACTTTTCAAATTTGCTATTGACGAAAAGCAAATTTGAATTTTTGTTTATTGAATATTCATTTTGGGTCGAAGGTAGTATTTTTAAGTCCATAAAATGAAATCCACATAGGAATACATGGTATCCTCTAAATTTACATACTGATCTTTAAAAAGATTTTACACAAACGAAATTTATCTAACTCCTTACTTTGATCGCATTATATCATTGATTAATCAACGAGCTCTCATAGATTCAATGGTGAAGATGATTCCTAACAAAGTTAGGGTAATGAATTAATTGGTTGAAAACATAATATAGTACTCGCAAATTAAAATGGATCCTAGTTTTGAATTATGAAAGTACCAATGGATAAAACCTTAAGAGAGGCTGACTGGGGTGTTAGGATCGCTTACCCATACAAGAAATTCGCAACAAGAGAAATCAAACAACACACAATACGAAATAAAGACAAAACACACAATATTCTGTGGTTCGGCTAAAAGCCTACTCCACTCAAAATATAACTTCTATATATTTCTTGATATTACAAGAATGGAGACACCATCTCTCTCAACATTCTTGAATATCCTCACCAATCGCATACAAGAGTACAATTTCTCTCTCTAAATTGTAAACCTATGCTAACTCTCTCAAGTTCTCTTCAATTCTCTAACTAGTGAAGCCTATTTATACAGGGGAGACACACCCACTTTTCCCCTTTCCTAATCGATATGGGATTACTATCCTTCTCCTAACCAATATGGGATAAGTAATCTTTTCCTACTCATAATAGGATTTAAGCAATATTGGTCAAATTCCTAACAAATCTCCCCTTGACCAAAATTCCCTAATATTTCATCAACTCCAGAGAAGCGAACTCTTTTCCCAATCTTCTTCTCCTTTTTGCCATCACAAAAGGATCTTCCACGCAAGGATTGCCCCTCCAAATAGCAAATATTTCTCGCACCTTTTCTCCCTTGAAGAATCAAGCGCTTTCCTTTGTACACTTTGCACGTCGGTCTTCTTCCAACATATCGATACCCACGAGATGTCAAAACTCCTAGTGAAAGCAAATTCGCAGTCGCACCAGGAACATACTTCACATTCAAAGCGGTTTTCACAGTCCCATCATGAAGCTTGAAACGTACACTCCCAACACCTTCAATCTTCAATTTCTGCTCATTACCAACTTTGATTTCTCCAAAATTTCCCTCCGATAGCAAAGTGTCAAACATAGCTCGATCCTTACAAATATGAACTGAAGCAGCTGAATCTAGCACCCATTCAGACTTCTTCTCCTCAATCACATCAGCAACAGCTATAGTTTCTGTCAAAAGAAATCTCCATTATCACTACCACTATCAATCGTGTTAACGTTCTCTTCGTCAACCTTTTTCTTTCCTTTCACACCACGTAAACTTTTCAAATCATCACAAAATTGTGGGCAACGTATCTGCATATGACCAGTCTCTCCACAATAGAAGCACTCAATCTTACTCATATCTCTATCTTCCCTAGATTGAGACCTTCCTCTTCCTTTAGAGCCATCACGATTATAATTTCTCCCTCTTTCAGAACCCTCCGCAACTAGTACTCTGTCACCATTGGAGAAGCTATCACTCCTCGTCATTCTTTCATTATCCCTCAACGCCTTAACCACATCATCAAGTGTTAAAGTAGTCCTACCTGTCAACATCGTCTGCACAAAAGGCTTGTAGGACTTAGGTAATGAAGCCAACAATAACAAAGCTTGCTCCTCATCTTTAATTGTCTCATCAATGTTAGACAATCGACATACTAATTGACTGAAAGAATTAATACGGTCATGCAAATTACCCCCTTCATCAAACTTCAAACAATATAAATCCATCTTTAAGAATAACCGATTAGTCAGCGACTTAGACGCATAGATACTAGCAAGTTTCTCCCAAATACCCCTCGCTGTTGTCTCTTTCAAAACACTATATTTAATTTCAGGAGCAAGTGCTAACCTTATCGTACTCGAAGCCTTCTTCTGAATTTTAGCCCAATCCACGTCATTCATCTCATCCGGCTTGTTCTCTTCCAAAGCTTCATCAAGTCCTTGTTGAACCAACACATCTTGAATTTTCACCTGCCACACCGTGAAATCCATCTTTCCATCGAAGGTCGGGACTTGATACTTCGATATCCCAATATCCATATTCCTCAAAATATGAATTTCTTCAAACTGCTGCTGCTGTCCGGATACAATTCCTGAAGACTGGGGCCTTAAAATCCAATCTCCACCGTTCAGATTTAAGATCTATTAGTCCCGAAGCTACTCACCAAAAATCAGCCCGATCCAACGGTAAACGAATGCTCTACGTCAATTTTTCCACCGCTGCGCTGAAAAAAAATAACCAGAATCTGCAATTTCTTTCTTCAATTTTTTGCTCTCTTTTCTTGATGCGAATTCTTCTCTTCAACCAAAGCTCTGATACCACTTGTTAGGATCGCTCACCCATACAAGAAATCCGCAACAAGAGAAATCAAACAACACACAATACGAAATAAAGACAAAACACACAATATTCCGTGGTTCGGCTAAAAGCCCACTCCACCCAAAATATAACTTCTATATATTTCTTGATATTACAAGAATGGAGACACCCTCTCTCTCAACACTCTTGAATATCCTCACCAATCGCATACAAGCGTACTATTTCTCTCTAAATTGTAAACCTATGCTAACTCTCTCAAGTTCTCTCCAATTCTCTAACTAGTGAAGCCTATTTATATAGGGGAGACACACCCACTTTTCCCCTTTCCTAACCGATATGGGATTACTATCCTTCTCCTAACCAATATGGGATAAGTAATCTTTTCCTACTCATAAGAGAATTTAGGCAATATTGGTCAAATTCCTAACATGGGGTTGACTAAGGAAAGCAGGGAGGAGAAATTGAAGGAGATAAAGAAACACTTGACAGAGGACGAGTTTTTATAGATATCGAAATTGTTAGGGTTTGCAATCCACTAATTTAACTAATATACCAAAAACCAGCCTCGTCTTCCTTTCTCAACTGTTCTAGCCTAAACTTCCTCCAAAAAATTTCATTAAATTCTACTGTGAATGTGACGCAGCACGGAAGCGATAGATTCGTGATTAGCGCACTAATCACAAGAGTTCTGAAAGAGTATGAAAATACTCTTTGTCTTTTCCTTATATCTTTGTGTTTCAGATATTTGAGTTACTAATATAATTTTGTAAATAAATAGGTTAGAAATAATTTTGAATATTTTGCTAACAATTAACGTTGTATTGTTTAGTTAGTGTTTGAGTTATTTTTGGTAATCTATCAATGATGGACTGATTGAGAAGATAAAGGTTAGCACCTAGGATTTAGGATATTAAGGAATGATTGACTCCTTGCCAAACTAGGAGTCAATGACTTATAAAAGAAGACGACATCTCATTCAGTCCTCACCGATTTTCAGAGAATTTCGAAAAGCTTCATTGAGTGATTTATCATTGAGTGAATTGTGTTTGTTCCTTGAAAAACCGAGAGTGTCTTGTTCAAGGTTGTTTAGTGTTTAGTAGGGTTCATAGTCTTGAACCTAGTTTGATCCTTTTTGTATTTCGTTACCTTTTTATTGTATGTGTTTGTTATACAACTTGTATTTAAAACAAGTTGTAGTTTTATGAAAAGTTTCCAGCAAGAAGTTTCTTGCTGATGTTTTAATTCCGTTGCAATTTACATTCTGCTATTTTCTTTTACATTTTATGGAAATTAGTTGGTAAGTTTGTTGTGTTGACACTTGTGTGCACAACTGTACACACAAGTCTGTCCACAACTGTGAACAGTCCTAGCTACAAGACTTTCAATTGGTATCAGAGCCTGCTCTCGACTCAACTGAGATTGATCCTTGAAAGTAGCCAAGATGGACTGTCAACATAATCGTAATAAACCGCCAACACTAAATGGGTCTAACTATACCATTTGGAAATCGAAAATGATTATTCATATAAAGTACATTGATCATCGTGCGTGGGTAAGTCTTGTTAATGGCTATACTGCACCCGTAATTGAACTTACCCCATCCACATCTAATGGAAATGAAGAGAAAAACTATGGTCCTAAACTCATAGATACCTGGACTCTTGAGGAAATCGCACTGGCCAATTATAACGCTAAGGCAATAGGAGCAATCTCAGACCTTGTGGATCCTCATATGTACAGTTTGTTCTCAACTTAAACGGTTGCCAAAACCTCATGGGACATACTTCAACTTCATTGTGAAGGACCGGCTAGTGTTAGGAAAACTAAGTTAAGAACATTGATGTCTAAATTTGAAATTTTAAGGATGGGAGAAAATGAAACAATAAAAGAGTACTCTGCTAAGCTATTGGACATCTCTAACAAATATTTTTCATTGGGTGAATCTATATCCAATTCGAGAGTTGTTAGCAAAGTACTCAGAACCCTCCCTGAAAAGTTTAACATGAAGATTTCTATGATTGAAGAGACTCAGGATGTCCAAACTATTGGACTTGATATCATCCTGGGTATTTTGACAAATTTTGAATTAAATCTTGGAGTACAAGAGGCTAGCAGAGCAAACTCAATGGCTCTTACGAGTGCTCTCAAGGTATCTTAGGACCTTGTGCAATTGTCCAAAGACATTGATGAATCGAACCTAGGAGATGATGAGTGTGCTTTGATCACCCAAAAGTTCAACAGCATGTTGAAAAAGAAACGATTTACTAAGTTTCCAAATTCTGCACACTCTACTCCACTCACGGGTGATTCATCAAAGAAGGAATTTGTTCCTAAAAAGCCTGCATCTGAAGGTAAAAAACCCATTGATTCTATTCAATGCAGGGCTTGCAAAGGGTTCGAACATTAGGCCAATGAGTGTGCTAATACACTCAAAAAGCGTGAAATGAGTTTCTCAGAGACCTTAAGTGACTCTGATGATGATGATCAGACTGCAAATATGTCTATATGGCATTCGTCTCAGTTCACACTGTCGGATAGTGATTCTGATGAGGAAGTTGTGCAACATGCTGATCGCACAACTTACCTCACAACTGACTACACAACTGAAAATAGTGTGTACACCTGTTTAAACTCCTCTACTGCTGATGAAAATAAAAATGATCCATCAGAAAGAAGAGGAGTGTGCCACCTATGAGGATTTGCACAATACTTATGTTGAGCTCCACTCAGAATGGTCTAAACGAATGGAGAAACTCAAAGTATTTAATCAGGTAAACGAGAAATTAACGACTGAAAATATCAAATTAAAATCAGAAGTTGAGAGTTTGTCAAAAGAATGTGACTCTCAAAAGGACTCCGTAGCCAAGTTAGAAGTTTTACTCACAAAGAAAGATATGGAATGTGAAACTTTTAAAACAAATCTTGAAAAAGAAACTGAAACCCTAACAAGGCTAAACTCTAGTAAAGCCAAGTTAGACGAAGTTTTCAAAATGGGAAATCAAGAAAATGTAGGAATTGGCTATGGAGATTCTGGTTTTGTGAAAGAAGGGGCAAGTACATCGAAAGTCCAAAAGGCAAAAATGTATCCCTCTGGTAAATCTGTTCATAATGCTGCAAGCAAACAAAATAGTAAGAGGAGGTATGTATGTCACCATTGCTTCGCTCCAGGTCAGATTCGACCGTATTGTTACAAATTGAAACAGGAACTGGGTTTTGGAAATGTGCGTGGTCACATGGGCAGACAGTTGTGTGCACAACCCAATGCACAACAGTACTCACAGAACAAAACTGGGAGGAAAACTGCCTGGGTAAGAAAGGATACTATGAATTGTCAGGTTGCCTTCACCTCTCTAAAGAGCAGTGTGGAAGGGTCCTGGTACTTTGACAGTGGATGTTCTCGCCACATGACAGGAACTCATGAAAACTTCGACGAGTACACACCTTTCAAAGGTGGAAATGTAAATTTTGGTGGAGGAGCTCAAGGTAAAGTGATTAGCAAAGGTACGTTGAATGTATCAGGTTTGCCTCATCTCCACAATGTCCTTCATGTTGAAGGACTCAAGGAAAATTTTATAAGCATAATTCAATTGTGCGATGAAGACTTATTTGTTTAATTCGATAAGTCCAGTTATGAAGTCTTTGATAATAAAAACGTGTGCATTTTAACTGGTGTTCGATCCTCTGATAACTGCTACAAAGTTGGTAGCACTGCATCATGTTTTTCCACTAAAATGGATGAGACTACTATCTGGCACCAAAAGCTTGATCATGCCAGTGAAAGAAAAATCAGAGATTTAATCAATTTTGGGGCTGCAAAAGATTTGCCCAAACTGGACTTGAAAAATTTAAGTGTGTGTGGGTCTTGTCAAAAAAGGAAACAAACCAAGGCAAGTCATAAAAAGGTTCAAAACTGTGGAACCTTAAGATGTCTTGAATTGATCCACACTGACCTTATGGGTCCAATAGAGGTTGAAAGTTTGTCTCAGAAAAAATACTGTTTTGTGTGTGTGGGCGATTTTTCTAGATATACTTGGGTCATTTTTTTGAGGAAAAAGTCCAACACCATTGATGAATTTAAGATTTGGTACAAAAGGGTCAAAAACTTATATGGTTTAAAAGCCATTAGAGTCAGATCATATCATGGTACTGAATTTGAAAATGCCACTTTTTCAGCTTTTTGCGATTCAAAGAGGATTATTCATGAGTTCTCAGCCCCCAAAACCCCTCAAAAAAAATGGGGTGGCAGAAAGGAAAAATCGCACATTACAAGAAATGGCTAGAGCGATGTTGAGCTCTAAAAATCTGTCCAAGAAGTTTTGGGCAGAAGCTGTAAACACAGCATGTCATGTGGGGAATCGTGTCTTTCTAAGAATTGGAAGTACCATGACTCCCTATGAGATTCTTCTTGGAAAGAAACCCACAGTAAAATATTTTCATGTTTTTGAATGTATTTGTTACATGTTAAATGATCGTGAGTATCTTTCTAAGTTTGACTCTAAAAGTGACAAAGCCATTTTCCTTGGATACTCAACAAACAGTAGGGCATTTAGAGTGTATAATCTCAAAACCAAGACGGTCATGGAATCCATAAATGTTGTTTTTGATGATGCTACTGATCTTAATGTCAAAACTGTGGAGGATGATATTACAGGTTGTACCTGGGAGCCAGAACCAGTTAATGATGAATCTGAACCGGTAAAGGTGAATGAAACTGCAGAAACGCCTGTTGTACAAACTGTTGTACAGCCAGTTGTTCACACAACTGACAACACAAGTGGTCAAATAGCTGATGACCAACATTCAGATTCTGAAACTGATGAAGAAGATGTGAGCAGAGATGGTGACATATCCTCCAGAATACAGGGTAATCATCCTACTTCCCAGGTCATTGGGGGAGTGGATGAAGGAATGAAAACACGAGGGAAAAAAGTCAATTACCGTGAACTTGCAGGTTTGTTAAGTGTACAATTTATGTACACTCAGGTAAGATCTTGTTGTTTTGTTGCTAATTAATTATGAGCCTAAGAATGTCATGGAAGCCTTGAAAGATGAAAACTGGATTAATGCAACGCAAGAGGAATTAATTCAGTTTGAGAAAAATGATGTTTGGTTCTTAGTTCCTAGGCTCTCTCACGTCAATGTGATTGGGACCAAATGGATATTTAAGAATAAATCTGATGAACAAGGTAATATAATAAGGAACAAAGCACGTTTGGTGGCTCAGGGCTACACTCAAATGGAAGGGGTGGACTTTGATGAAACATTTACCCCCGTAGCCCGCATTGAGTCCATCAGATTGTTGCTAGCTATTGCATGCTACTTGAAAATCACTCTATATCAGATGGATGTTAAGAGTGCGTTCCTAAATGGTGTTTTGAATGAGGAAGCTTTTGTTGAGAAACCTAAAGGGTTTGAGGAGCCTTCCAAACCCAATCATGTGTATAAGTTGAAAAAGGCACTCTATGGTCTTAAACAAGCCCCACGAGCTTGGTATGGTAGACTAACGGAGCATCTAATTCAACTTGGTTTGAAAAGAGGAGAGGTTGATAAGACTTTGTTTATTTTGAAAAATAAAAAGGGTATGCTTGTTGCTCAAATCTATGTGGATGACATCGTTTTTGGTGCTACTACTAATGACTTACTTTGAATGTTTGTTAAAAGTATGACATCCACATTCGAAATGAGCATGGTTGGAGAACTGAAATTCTTTCTTGGTCTCTAAATTTCTCAAACAAAAGAAGGAATGTCAGTTTCACAATCAAAGTATGCCAAAAATTTGGTAAAAAAGTTTGGTCTTAAAAATGCCTCACACCTGAAAACTCCTATGGGATCATCCCAAAAGCTTTGTAAAGATGAAGAGGGTGAAAGTGTTGATCACACCCTCTACAGGAGTATGATAGGGAGCTTGCTGTACCTTACATCTAGCAGACCTGACATAATGTTCAATGTGTGTATTTGTGCTAGGTATCAAGCTGACCCCAAAGTATCCCACTTGAAAGCTGTGAAACGTATCATAAGATATGTTGGGGGTACCACTCATTTGGGGTTAAGCTACACAAAAGATACCAACACAAATTTGGTGGGATTCAGTGATTCCGACTGGGCTAGCAATACAGATGATAGGAAGAGAACCACAGGAGGGTGTTTCTACCTAGGGAATAACCTTGTGTCTTGGTTCAGTAAGAAAAAAAACTGTGTTTCTTTGTCTACTGCTGAGTCAGAATATGTGGCAGTAGGTAGTTGTTGTACCCAATTGTTGTGGATGAACCAAATGATAAAGGATTATGGATTGAAAAGTGAAACCCTAACTATTTTTTGTGATAACATGAGTGCCAAGGATATTGCTAAGAATTTGTTCAACATTCTCGTACAAAGCACATAGACATTAGGCACCACTTCATAAGAGATCTTGTTGAACATAGAATTATTACTCTTGAACATGTTGGAACAACAGATCAACTTGCTGATATATTTACCAAGGCTTTGGATTTTGAGAGATTCTCCTTCCTTAAGAATTCTCTCGGATTGTGTGATCACAGGTGACTGCACAACTGTGCAGTCAACTAACTGCATCTCTGTATAATTGTATATTACAGAAAAAAAGGGTCGTATTCCTGCATTCATTCATTGCACGATTATCTCTTGTGATCACTTGATTAGTTTTCTGTTTTGACTCTTCTTGACTCTTGAAAGTGAGACCCCTCTTAACTTGGTGATAATTATCCCTTGTTAAATATTCTCGTTTGATACCTATCATGGAGTGGGTGTCTAATCTAAGGTTACAGAGAAAAGGAACAAGCTGTCTCCATTCATTTTAAAGCTTCCACTCATGTGCTCAATGCTAATGACTTATTGTGCATCACTTGGGATAAAATTTTGGGCAAGCACTATGGTGTGAGTGTGAATAGCTCCTTCTCAGTGACTGATTCAATGCCTAAAAATGGAGATATTCTAGAGGCTACATGATTGAGGGTGTTTTTCTCATCGATTTCTTGGTGTTCACATTTTATCAATGTATTCTCTAATCATACCATGTTGCAATTTATTGAGATTAAAATGTTCAATGTGTGTGCATGTTTTCTCATTCTAGGCATATATTCTTCTAGGTCATTCAAAATCATAGGCAAATATAAAATCAAATTTTTGTTTGTTTTTCATATGTTTTCTTTGACCTAATGATTCTATTGTGTTTGATAATGCTCGTATGCCATGGTGTTTGAATTGTTCTAGTTGTCAAAGATGACAGTATGGGAGTTTGAGCAATCAAAGGAAAGTGTCCATTTTTAATTATGGAAAGGAAATCACAAAAATTGGTAAGGTGTTCATTTTTTTAATTGATAGCCCATTATTTATTTTTGGAATATCAAAAGGGTCAATCAATTCCAAGCACCACACGGTTGTTCTTTCCTTCTTCATTTGGCTTTCCTAGTTCCAAGGTTGTGATCATTGTTTCTATTAAGTGTGTGTATTTATTGTTGTTTAAATAAGTCAAATCACAACTCTTCTCTAATCTCTCTTCTCTCTCTCTTCTGTCACTCTCTCTCTATTCCCAGTTTTCTATCTCTTTCTAACTCCTTGTTTCAGAAAAACCTATGGCGTCCTCAGCTTCTTCTCCGACAAAATCACGGCAAAACGCCATTGCTGCTGACCACATCAGCGAACCCCAATCAAACCATCCCGTTGACGTGGAACACCTTGGCCACCCTCAATCGACCATCAACGTGGATGATCCTGCCGTGCTTGAAGCTGTTCAGGCTGCTCGTCTCCCTCCTTTGCCTGGTTCTCGACGTTCAAATAGACTGATTGTCTCCGGCAAGTCAGCAATTTTCCAAAGGGAAAAACCCTCTGCAGCTGCGAAGAAGGTTTCTAGGGTTTCGAAACCTTCAAAATCGAAGGCCACCGGTGCAAAGAGAAGGCTGGTTCTGCATGACTCCTCTGAAGAGGAGGATCTCCCTTAAGACGCATCTCCAACTGCTTGGTTCAATGAAGACGATCAGCCCCTCATTACTGTGATCAAGAAAAAATCCCCGTCGAAAGAAAAAATTTCGGCTAGGGTCGGAAGGATCGTCATCTCAGTTTGATGATTCCAGTTTGATGATTCCAGTGATGCCACTGCATCCCTAGGGCTAGCCCGACTCACTCCTTTCCGTTAAGGCTCGTACATATAGATATTGAATAGGAGAACTGCCTTCGCCCGTGACTCCATCAGCTCCAGTCGCTCCACCCCCCTGTCGGAAGATACTCTCAGTAACTCTGAGAATTGCTGTCACAAGAAACCGAGGATGTCCTCTCCTGTGCAACCAGCTGCACTCTCTGTTGTGCACACAACTGTGCACACAACTGATCATGCAAGTGGCAGCAGGTCCATCTCCAAATCAGTTGCCAGGAAGCGTAAGTCCTATGTTTATATTCCTAGTTCCCCTTATGATCTGGATGCAAAGTATAGCTCCCTGTTTTATTCTCCTGAGGCTATAAGCCGATTCTCCTTAAACTTGCGTAGGGAATTTCACTACCAGAAATACATGTTTTAGCGGCGGAAATTTCCGCTCTAAAGCTGTAATTCCGTCGCTAAAGTTCATCCACCGGCGAAATTTTTCCGTCGCTGAAAGCTCGCCGCAGCGGTCCGGACACCGACGGAAATGGTATTCCGCCGCTGTTTACCGGCGGAATTTTCTGTCGCTGATTCACCGGCGGAAATTTCTGCCGCTGAATTAATTTATTTTAATTAAAATTTTTATATCAGCGGCGGAATATTCCGTCGCTGAAATAAAAATTTAATTAAAATAAATTAAATCAGCGACGGAAATTTCCGTCGCTGATTTAATTTAATTTAATTTAATTTTTATTTCAGCGACAGAATATTCCGTCGCTGATTTAATTTATTTTAGTTTAATTTTTTATCTGCGGCGGAATATTTCATCGCTGATTTTATTTATTTTAAAAAAAATTTCACCGACGGAATATTCCATCGCTGAAAATATAATTTTTTAATTAAATTTTTATTTCACCGGCAGAATATTCCGTCGCTAATAATTCAATAAATAAAAAAAAATAAAAAATGTCAAAATAAATTTTTTTTTTTTTTTCAATATTGAATAATCATTTTTTTATAATGATACAATGAACACATTAACAAATTTGATAGCATAAAATTGTTTCACCCATTCGGTAGGAAAGGAACTTGCATTGAATAATCATTTTTTTTATAATGATACAATGATACAATGAACACATTTTTTTATAATGATACAATGAGCACATTATCAATGAACACATTAAATCCAAATCCCATTTCGCCGGAATTTTACAATGTTACTGCCGATCCACAATAATGCCGCCACTACCACCGCCACACCACCACCCGCCACTACATCTATTACAATTAAAATTAATTACAAATCTTTCAAAGAAAAAATAACATATCAAATATTTGCAAATGACCACTACCACCATCCAAATTTGAAAAAAAAAATCAAAAATGTCAAAACCCACTTTCAACACCAATTCTAAAACTTCAAAACTCATCTTCTGTCAAAACCCACTTTCAATTCGACAGTAAAGGGGGCGGATCGAGGGGACGGCGGGTTTGGGGTAATTTTTGAGAAGAGGGGCGAGGAAGAGGCGGAGATGGAGATGGAGAAAGAGGCGGAGATATAGATGGAGGCGGGGTGGAGGAAGAGGCGGAGATGGAGATGGAGGCGAAGATGGAGGTGGAGGCGGAGATGGAGGTGTGGGCGTGCGTGAATCGGTGGATGAGAAAGGGAAGGGAGATGAGAATCATCGGAAGTGAGGGAGTAAGGGTTTCGCCGGAAGTGGGGGAGGGGTTCGCCGTCGACAGTGATGGGAGAGATGGAGTAGAGAGAGAAATTTAGAGAGAGAAAGTGTGTGTGTGTGTGTGTGAGAGAGTGAGTGTATGTGTGTGTGTTTGACTGGGAAGAGAAAGAGTGTGTGTGTGTGTGTGAGAGAGAGAGGGTTTATATATATACTAGTAAAAGCCCGTGTCTGAGGACACGTTTTTTTTTTAAATTAAAAAAAATTTTTTTTTTAGGGCAAAATGGGAAAGGGACAACTTAGTAAGGGCAAAATGGAAAATTTGGCATTTGATTTGGAACTGTTCACACAACTGTTCACGGACAGTTCTGTTTTATACTATAGATATAAGGATTGATTTGTTTGTTAAAATGTGAGTAAGAAATTTGGACCATTGATTTAATAATAATGGATGGTTGAGATGGTGATCAAAGTGAAATAGTTTGTTAAAATGTGAGCCATTGGATTCAACTAAAATGTGTTATTATAAATGGCTTAGATGGAGATCCATTTGAAAGATAATGACTTAATAATAAATGATAATAATGATACTTAATTTTTTTTTTTTGAAAAAATATTTAATTCATTTTAGACTTTTTGATATTAATATTGATATAAAAAATAATTAATAATAATAATAATAATAATTTAAACCCTATACCCTATACCCTATAACCTATACCCTATACCTTATACCCTATATCCTATATCCTAAATCCTAAACCCTAAACCCTATACCTTATACCATATACCCTATACCCTATACCTTATACCCTATACCCTATATCATATACCTTATACCCTATACCATATAGCCTATACCCTAAACCCTATACCCTAAACTCTATACCCTATACTCTATACCCTATACCCTATATCCTATATCATAAACCCTAAACCCTAAACCATATACCCTAAACACTATACCTTATCGCCTAAACCCTAAACACTATACTCTATACTCTATACCCTATACCCTAAACCCTAAACCCTAAACCCTATACCTTAAACCCTATACCCTAAATCCTATACCCTATACCCTATAGCCTATACCCTATACCCTATACCATATAGGATATACCCTAAACCCTATACCCTAAACTCTATACCCTATACTCTATACCCTATACTCTATACCC
The DNA here is from genome assembly GCA_022495995.1 of Adenophora triphylla var. japonica. Classification (NCBI taxonomy): domain Eukaryota; kingdom Viridiplantae; phylum Streptophyta; class Magnoliopsida; order Asterales; family Campanulaceae; genus Adenophora; species Adenophora triphylla. Next base: position 495,618 of record JAFEMH010000619.1, on the reverse strand, counting down.
TATATCCTATATCCTATATCATAAACCATAAACCCTAAACCCTAAACCCTATACCCTATACCTTATACCCTATACCCTAAATCCTAAACCCTAAACCCTATACCCTATACTCTATACCCTAAACCCTAAACCCTATACCCTAAATGTTGGTGTTATGCCCTAGGCCTATGATTCATAGACTTATGTGTTGACATTATTTATTATTATATGAGATGTTTATCAATTGATTATTATATGTTTTGTATATTTGTTAATAATAATCTGCGTCCCTAATTATTAAGAGAATAATTAGTATAATTGTCAATGGATAATCATGTGATGATTATATGCATAGAGATGCACATTGAAATTATGAGTACTTGTTAGAGAACAAGTGACTGGACATGACCCGCATGAGATTTATGACATGGTCAAGTGTCATAAGTAAATCTCATAAGGTTACTTCATTTAGTCCCTAGACCTGAGATTATCATGACCTTACATATGATGAAAAGTCATGTTTGATTTTAGTCAAACGATATCTTAACACGATATCCATAAAGGCTATCTTTGGCATGATCAGATTCATGATGGGAAGGATGATAAGTCAAGATGGAATTTGTCCCTCGAAAGAGAGATGTTTTGCTTGGGCCCCTCGATGAGTGATAATGATGAAAGTGTATGGCCGTACCCCAATATGATTGGAATTATCATTATACTCAAGGAATCGAGAAAGCATTGAACTTAGACAAGTTGACAATGACCATGAATTGTGTTCAATATAACATCGTGAGACAAAGGGAGAAATGGAAGTACACCATTGGAAACGTGAACTCTTACGTTACATTATTTGGGTAGACATAATGGCTTGCTAGAGTCCGCTTATGTCTTATGAGGTTCGATATGATCGAACTCATTGCCAATATAATGTAATCCTATTGGGTCACACACAACTAGAATGAATTGGTTAAACCAGAGGAAGAATGATTGAGAAACTATTACTTGACCATGTGTGGTCGTGCGACACATCAAGGCAATATGCCCCGTGAGGTCGTGCGACACAATGGGTCTCAAGGTGGTTTGACAGACTTGTTTCCTAATTTGATTAGGACTCTAATATGGATACTAATGTAGTATAAATAAGAGGGTCTGTCAACCCTAATAGACTAGCCGAAATTTTCAAAAAAAATTCACAATCAAATACTCTCAATATTCTTCAAGGTTTTAGATCTAGCAATCATCAAGAAGTTGTTCTTGAATTCATTCAAAGGTGTGGATACCGAAAGAGGGTCTTCGCTCGTTCATCGATCAAGGCCTAGAGTTCAATCAAGTTGAAGAACGAAGTTTGTGATTCGATATCACATAATCAAATCGTTCGATAGCTCAAGAACGGAAAGCGTTCGAGGTTGGTTTAATTCTATCTCATAGGAATTTAAATTAATTGTATAGAACGGATCCTAGGGCTTCTTGGATTTTATGTTTTAATGCTTAATTCCGCTGCACATGGACCCGTAAAACCCAACACTAAACCCTATACCCTATACCTTATACCTTATACACTATACCCTATACTCTAAACCCTATACCCTATACCCTAAACCCTAAACCCTATACCCTATACCCTATACCCTATATCCTATACCCTATACCCTATACCCTATATCCTATACCCTATACAATATAGCCTATACCCTATATTTATTTTTTTCTTTTTTTTAAAGTTATATAAAAAAAGATAGAAAAAAACTAAACAAATGAAAGCATATAGAAGAAAAATCAAAAGAGGGACGAACTATCCTATATTTATTTTTTATTTTTTTTAAATTTTTTATTGACTAGAAAATAATATTTTAGTCTTTGTTAATTAGTGGTTTTATTTTTTAGAAAAAGTTATATAAAAAAGATAGAAAAAAACTAAACAAATGAAAGCATGTAGAAGAAAAGTCAAAGAGGGACGGACTACCCTATATTTATTTTTTATTTATTTTAAATTTTTTATTGACTAGAAAATAATATTTTAGCCTTTGTTAATTAGTATTTTTTAAGAAAAAGTTATAAAAAAAAGATAGAAAAAAACTAAACAAATGAAAGCATATAGAAGAAAAGTCAAAAGAGGGATGGACTACCCTATATTTATTTTTTATTTTTTTAATTTTTTTATTGACTAGAAAATAATATTTTACCCTTTTTTAATTAGTGGTTTTTTTTTTTAGAAAAAGTTATATAAAAAAGATAGAAAAAAACTAAACAAATGAAAGCATATAGAAGAAAAGTCAAAAGATCGAGGGACGGACTACCCTATACTTATTTTTTATTTTTTAAAATTTTTTTTATTGACTAGAAAATAATATTTTAGCCTTTGTTAATTAGTGGTTTTTTTTTAGAAAAAGTTATATAAAAAAAGATAGAAAAAAACTAAACAAATGAAAGCATATAGAAGAAAAATCAAAAGAGGGACGGACTGCCCTATATTTTTTTTTTTAAAAATTTTTTTTTATTGACTAGAAAATAATATTTTAGCCTTTGTTAATTAGTGGTTTTTTTAGAAAAAGTTATATAAAAAAAGATAGAAAAAAATTAAACAAATGAAAGAATATAGAAGAAAAGTCAAAAGAGGGACGGACTACCCTATATTTACTTTTTATTTTTTAAAATTTTTTTATTAAATAGAAAATAATATTTTAGCTTTTGTTAATTAGTGGTATTTTTTAGAAAAAGTTATATAAAAAAAGATAGAAAAAAACTAAACAAATGAAAGCATATAGAAGAAAAGTCAAAAGAGGGACGGACTATCCTTTATTTATTTTTTATTTTTTTAAAATTTTTTATTGACTAGAAAATAATATTTTAGACTTTGTTAATTTGTGATTTTTTTAGAAAAAGTTATATAAAAAAATATAGAAAAAAACTAAACAAATGAAAGGATAAATTAAAAAAATTAAAAAATAAATAAATTACCACCGACGGAATTATTCCGCCGCTGATAAATTAAATTATTTTTAAAAAAAATTATACTATCACCGATGGTATGATTTCGTCGATGATAAATTAAAAAAAAATAAAAAAAAAATAAATTATCACCGACGGAATTATTCCGCCGCTGATAATTTAAAAAAAAATTAAAAAATTAGATTATCACCGACGAAATTATTCCGTCGCTGATAAATTAAAAAATGATTAAAAAATAAATAAATTATCACCGACGGAATAATTCCGCTGCTGATAAAAGAAATAGCGACGGAATTAAATTTCGCTGCTTAGTTCCGTCGCTAAAAACGAATATTCGTTTTTAGCGGAAAACCTAGCGACGGAATTAAATTCCGTCGGTAATATCGACGCCAAATTTATTCCGTCGCTAAAGCGTAATTTCCAACGCTATATAGCGACGGAATGGTTCCGCCGCAGTTAATTTCGTCGCTAAAGACACAGTTTCTGGTAGTGTTTGTGATTGAAAAAATAGGAATATGGAGGTTTTTGAAAATCTTGGGGTTGTTGATTTTTTCACCAAGAGGTACTTGGATAATTCTCTAGGAGTCAATGACTTATAAAAGGAAGACGACATCTCATTCAGTCCTCACCGATTTTCAGAGAATTTCGAAAAGCTTCATTGAGTGATTTATCATTGAGTGAATTGTGTTTGTTCCTTGAAAAATCGAGAGTGTCTTGTTCAAGGTTGTTTAGTGTTTAGTAGGGTTTCTAGTCTTGAACCTAGTTTGATCCTTTTTGTATTTCGTTACCTTTTCATTGTATATGTTTGTTATACAACTTGTATTTAAAACAAGTTGTAGTTTTATGAAAAGTTTCCAGCAAAAAGTTTCTTACTGAAGTTTTAATTCCGCTGCAATTTACATTATGTTATTTTCTTTTACATTTTCAGGAAATTAGTTGATAAGTCTATTGTGTTGACACTTGTGTGCACAACTATACACACAAGTCTGTCCACAACTGTGAATAGTCCTAGCTACAAGACTTTCAAGTTCTCAAGCGAAGAACCCTAAAACACAATAAACTTGAATCCACCAGAAATTAACTAGAATCCACCAGAAAATAAAGAGAAAACTCATCAAATTATCATTCAAAAAACTAAGTTTAACAAAGCCCTAAAAAATGTTTAAATACTTTCTCAAAACCCTAACACAAACCCTAAAACGAAATAACAAACCAAAGACTAAAATACCCTCCTTAAATTAATTTTAAAACAGCAACAATAAACAACGCAAACAAACATCAGCAACTTCCCGTCAGCCTGAGGCGCCCGCCTGGATTCTCGCGAGGCGCCCACCTCGGTCCCAGCCTCGTTCCCGTCGTGTTGAACTTGTAGTGAGGCGGCCGCCTGGGTTGCTGTGAGGCGCCAGCCTCGCGTCCAGGAGGTTGGCCTTGTTTTCCTCCCTCTGAAGCGCACGCCTGCCATCCATGGGTGCGTCCGCCTGGGTCACCGCCTCCGTCTCCTACATAAACTGACGCAGTACGGAAGCGTTAGATTCGTGATTAGTGCACTAATGACAAGAATTCTCAAGCGAAGAACCCTAGAACACGATAAACTGGAATCCACCAGAAATTAACTGGAATCCACCAGAAAATAAAGAGAAAACTCTTCAAATTATCATTCAAAAACTGATTTTCAGATTATACCCCTAGCCCTATTTTATAGTGCCCATAAACCTTGAAAAAACAATCCTAAACCTTCTAGAATTACTCCTAACCTATATGGTAACTAAATAGGACTCAAAAACTAGTAAATCTCCTCAAAATCTACTCTAAAATCATCTCTAATCAACTTATTAAAATTAATGACGAAAATAAGCAATAAAATATAAAATAAAACAAATTAAATCCTAAGATATTAATTAATGAAATTAAAATAGCAACAAAACGGCAAAAAAAAGGAAACATCTTGGTCCGTCAATGAGGTGCCCGCCCGAGGGAAGTGATGCGGCCGCCTGAGCTCCAGAGCCTTGGTTGCTTGTTGACGTCCAGCCGAGGCGCCCGCCTGGTAACACCCATGCGCCCGCCTGGGCTGCAGAATCCCGACCTCAGTTCCTCCTACATCAGTCACCTACTCTTCAAAAGAACTCGACCCCGAGTTCTCGTCCGATATTTGGCAAGATCCGCCCCAGGAGAACAAATACTTTGAATAAATCAATGCTCTTCTCGTCCTCGGAAAGGAAAAACCTTAAGAGAGGCTGACTGGGGGGTTGTGACGCAGCACGGAAGTGATAGATTCGTGATTAGGACACTAATCACAAGAGTTCTCAAGCGAAGAACCCTAAAACACAATAAACTGGAATCCACCAGAAATTAACTGGAATCCACCAGAAAATAAAGAAAAAACTCTTCAAATTATCATTCAAAAAACTAAGTTTAACAAAGCCCTAAAAGAGGTTTAAATACTCTCTTAAAACCCTAACACAAACCCCAAAACGAAATAACAAACCAAAGACTAAAATACCCTTCTTAAATTAATTTTAAAACAACAACAATAAACAACGCAAACAAACATCAACAACTTCCCGTCAGCCTGAGGCGCCCACCTGGATTCTCGCGAGGCGCCTGCCTCGGTCCCAGTCTCGTTCCTGTCGTGTTGAACTTGCAGTGAGGCGGCCGTCTGGGTTGTTGTGAGGCGCCAGCCTCACGTCCAGGAGGTTGGCCTTGTTTTCCTCCCTCTGAAGCGCACACCTGCCATCCATGGGTGTGTCCGCCTGGGTCACCGCCTCCGTCTCCTACATCAGTCTCTTCCACTTCTAAAGAACTCGATCCCGAGTTCACATCATCCCCAACTGTTGATTTTTGTTCCAGGATACCCTCGGCCGAGGTGAACATGCTACTCGGCCATGCACAAGCCACTGCTGAAAGACCATGTATCTGTACCAATTTCTTTTCTTCGTTAATTCTTTCCTTCGGCCATGTTGCCATTTGTCTTCTGTCTCGTACTATGCCATTCACCCCCTTTTCAAAAGAACTCGATCCCGAGTCCTCGTCCGATATTTGGCAAGAACCGCCCCAGAAGAACAAATACTTTGAATAAATCAATGCTCTTCTCATCTTCGGAAAAAAAGAGAATACTTTTCCGTCCCAATGAAATAAGTATTTGGAATAAATTTGTTCCCTAAGCCCAAACCAACGTAATTTATGTTCTTCCAAAAATAAAAATATGCTAGCAATGTCAGCACTCATCCGACGATCGTCCGTCCCATCTTCCCAAGGGTCAAAAATAAATAAAAAATTAACGTCCTCCATGGACTCTTCCACAAACTCCCCATGATCCACAATAAAAATATCATTATATTTCAATTCTTCCGTCCCATCAATAACACCCACAACATTATCAAAAATTGATGGTGCAGACCAAGTAATACCACCCACGTCTTCATTGCTGGGCTCAACTAGGGCACGATCATGGACCATAATATTTGCAGGAATAATTTAACCACATACCTGAGTGACTTCGTCTTTTGCACATAAATCTTCCTCCTGAATTCCCAAATTCTTCTCTTCAACATGTTCTTCCTTGACTGCACAAAGAACCTTCTCTCCCTTTAAATCTTCGTTCAAAGTGTTTGGATATGAGGTTGATTTGGCTTCACATATACGCCTAATTGCAGCAGATTTTTTTGCCTCCAATCTCGGAATAACTATATCTATCAAGTACTCAAGTTTGTCAGCATTAATATCAATCTGCCTCCTATACTTTTGCTTAGCCGTTTGTTCGACCTCTGCGTCTTCCAAATCAAGCAATTGATATGCCCTTTGAAGATGTTGATTTTCCTCTTGTCGAACTAGATCAAGATTATAATTAATTTTAACTAGAAGAGCACAGCTGTCAGCAGTATTACCTCCATTAATGGCCTTCTTCTTCGTTAGATCAACCCTCCTAGGGCGTCGGCCCTGTTTGATCTCCCTATCTCTCTCGCCACCATAGTTTCGATTAACACGAGCGTTTGGACCCTGTTGAGCAGCCATCAATGCCTCCATCCGTGTTGTCAACGTAGCAATAGCGGTGGTTAGTCCCTCGATATCTGCTCTTGTTACTTGATCCCTCATAAGGAATCAGTGATGAAAGATAGGATAAAGCCTGCTCTGATACCAACTGACGCAGCACGGAAGTGATAGATTCGTGATTAGGACACTAATCACAAGAGTCCTCAAGCGAAGAACCCTAAAACACAATAAACTGGAATCCACCAGAAATTAACTGGAATCCACCAGAAAATAAAGAGAAAACTCTTCAAATTATCATTCAAAAAACTAAGTTTAACAAAGCCCTAAAAGATGTTTAAATACTATCTCAAAACCCTAACACAAACCCTAAAACGAAATAACAAACCAAAGACTAAAATACCCTCCTTAAATTAATTTTGAAACAACAACAATAAACAACGCAAACAAACATCAGCAACTTCCCGCCAGCCTGAGGTGCCCGCCTCGGTCCCAGCCTCGTTCCCGTCATGTTGAACTTGCAGTGAGGCGGCTGCCTGGGTTGCTGTGAGGCGGCAGCCTCGCGTCCAGGAGGTTGGCCTTGTTTTCTTCCCTATGAAGCGCACGCCTGCCATCCATGGGTGCGTCCGCCTGGGTCACCGCCTCCGTCTCCTACGTCAGAATGCAACCAACAAATCTTCTTCTGTGAAAAAATAGCACTTGATCTAATTATTCTATATTTATTCCAGCGTTGAATTTAAGGCTTTTTGAAGCAGTGTGGTGGTTGTGGTGGTATTGAATATGTAACACACAAACAAGTAAAATGGTTCATTTTGGTATGTAAATTATATTGCCTCTGACCACATGATGCAAGATTCATGCTACTGATGTTCCACATTTCAAAAGTTGAATGCTCAAAATTTCTGTAATCAAGCAGAAAATCTATAAAATGGTGATATTAGGAGTTGCGGTATAATTTGTTAACACAATATATCAAGTGTTAGAAAAAATCTTACAGCAAGCACAAAAAGAGAAAAGAATTATAATATATTGAAATACAATTTACAATCTAAAATTAAACAAGGAGAAAACCGTAGGTTGATCGTCTTGATGTTGTCCGAGTCGTGTGTAACACACTCTCATTAAAACAAACTAGTGCTACACCCGTGCGTTAAACGCACGGATAAAAAACCATTTCAAAGAAAGTTAGAAATAATAGGAGAAGTTGCTCTCTATAGAGCGCGTCACACATTTATCGCTTTGGTGGTGATTAGGCGCCTTAGGCGTGACCTAGACCGCACCCAACGCGCCCAACACCAAGAAATATGGTGTTCACAAAGGAGCCAAAGGCCTCAAAATTTATACTATTTCATTTCTTAGCACTATGCTTAGACCTCTCAATTTATACTACTATATTTTCTAGCATTTCAATTCCTAGACGATGTGGGATTAATATCCCATTTAGTTTTCAAATGCTTAGGCCTCTCAATATATACTACTCCATTTCCTAGCATTTCAATTGCTAGACAATGTGGGATTAATGTAGCATTTCAATTCCTAGACGATGTGGGATTAATATCCCATTTAGTTTTCAAATGCTTAGGCCTCTCAATATATACTACTCCATTTCCTAGCATTTCAATTGCTAGACAATGTGGGATTAATGTTCAATTTTGTTTTCAAATGCTAAGGCCTCTCAATATATACTACTCCATTTCCTAGCATTTCAATTCCTAGATGATGTGGGATTAATATCTCATTTGGTTTTCAAATGCTAAGGCCTCTCAATATATACTAAATGGAAAGCTTTCTTGAGAAATTAAGGAGTATGAAAAGTCTTAGTTAAGGAGACATTTGGCGGTGATTAGGCGCCCTAGGCGTGACTTAGGCGCGCCCAACACCGAGAAAGCTGGTGTTCACTAAGGAGCCACAAAATTTATATTATTCCATTTCCTAGCACTTCAATTCCTAGACGATGTGAGATTAATCTACCATTTGGTTTTCAAATTCTAACGCCTCTCAATATATACTACTAAATTTCCTAGCATTTCAATTCCTAGATGATGTGGGATTAATATCCCATTTGGTTTTCAAACGCTAAGGCCTCTCAATATATACTATTTCATTTCCTAGACGATGTAGGATTAATATCTCATTTGGTTTTCAAATACTAAGGCCTCTCAATAAATGAAAAGCTTTCTTGAGAAATTAAGGAGCTACTTAGTTAAGGAGCCATTTAGCGGTGATTAGGCGCCCTAGGCGTGATCTAGGCGCGCTCAACACAAAGAAAGCTGATGTTCACTAAGGAGCCAAAGACCCCAAAATTTATGCTACTCCATTTTCTATCATTTCGATTCCTAGACGATGTGGGATTAATATCCCATTTGGTATTCAAATGCTAAGACCTCTCAATATATACTACTCCATTTCCTAATATTTCAATTCCTAGACGATGTGAGATTAATATCCCATTTGGTTTTCAAATGCTAAGGTCTCTTAATATATACTAAATGTAAAGTTTTCTTGAGAAATTAAGGAGCTATGAAAAGTCTTAGTTAAGGAGCCATTTGGCGGTGATTAGGTGCCCTAGGCGTGACCTAGGCGCGCCCAACACCAAGAAAGTTGGTGTTCACTAAGGAGTCAAAGGCCCCAAAATTTATACATCAAGAAAGCTGGTGTTCGCTAAGGAGCCAAAGGCTCCAAAATTTATACTACTCCATTTTCTAGCATTTCAATTCCTAGACAATATGGGATTAATATCACAATTGGTTTTCAAATGCTAAGGCCTCTGAATATATACTACTCAATTTCCTAGCATTTCAATTCCTAGACGATGTGAGATTAATATCCCAAATTATTCAAATTTTATTTCGGGTTATTAAAGGGGGTGTGTTTAGCAAATGAGTAATGAACCTAGCCTCTATTTAGTCTCGGTTCTAGTTTTAGCGGGAAAATGGGGGGGGGGGGTGTGCTGAAGTGCTTTGCACTTCAGCCTTTATATAGTTATAGATTCGGTCCCTCACCGAGTTGTGATTAATGTTGTTTTGGACGTTCGACTCTCAGGATAAAAACGGACGAACCAGACTATTCTTTCACACTAGAATATCCGGCGAATTGAAGCAATGCTTAGAAAAAATCATCATACCATTGTATACTATTCTAGGATATCAAAGAAACAAGAATAACAAATTGCAAAGGGATATAAGGAAGATTGATGGAAAATGTTATTTTCATTTGTTGTGGGTTTCTCTAGTTATATCTTCAACAACCATGTGATAAATTTCCAATTAATCCTTATATTAATATGAGAGTCATTACCTTTTATTAATGAAGTTTTATTTCACAACTTGTAACCCCAAAACCAATGATAATGATCCCAATTAATCCATTAATTAATTTGGAAATCATGGCACATCAATAGTGTGGTTAAATTCTAAAAGTTTACACTTTAAACCCACCAACTTAGCTATCATAGATTTCTCAACCAATCTCAAATTGGACATCTAGATATACCATTTCAATGTTCACACGGAGTGGAACATGAACCCATTGTCAAACGACAAACGATTCATATAAGAAAAATACACAATTTCCTTCACACACAACATATTTTTCCAACAATCCCCCAAATAAAGGAAATTGAGGACGAGTTTGGTGATATAATCTAGTAGACGAAAACTTGCATACGATAGGTGTGGGAATGCCCATTGAACCTTCGCTCGTACAAGCATATTTACTCTACTCGTAAGTTAATAGACGCAATGTCCTTGAATCATAATGCTTTTTGTGTAGCTGATCATATGCTTGACACAAGTATCATCCTAACATAATTCAATTCTCATAGCTATGTTCATTCATAGCGCTGAACATTTTGCCTGGTTCTGTGAGAGGGTTTAAGAATTGAGCCTCACACACTTCTCCTCGAAGCGGTCCCACTTCTCTCTCACATAAGTGATTTCTTAAAGGTAACCCGTATTACCACGCTCGAATTTTCAACGAGTAAGAATCATTAAAATACATAGGCTTATTCTTTTTTTTTTCGGGATGTCACTAACAGGAATAGACTTGGGGTTAATTTCCCCATATTGACGCTAGAAGTCTTTTAACAGTTAGGTGGTTCCATTGAATTTAGTTCTTGGGATCTCCAGTCATCTAGATTAGTTTTTTCGTTGTGTTTAACTTTTAATAGGCTTAAAACCCATTCCCCTCCGAAGCTAATTTGATGAAGTACAAGAATATTCAATCTTGTTTTTGATGTAGGAGGAATTGGGGATGGAAATCACGGTGGAATCAATAAGGCGATAGCTGTTCTGGCTTTAAGGCGAGCGCCTCATCCAAGCCCAAGCGGGCGCCTCACGATGGTCCAAGCATGGCCAACACTTCGGAGCTCCAGGCGGCCGCATCGCAATAACCCAGGCGGGCGCCTCAAATGACGGGAGGATTACTGATGTTTGCAGAATTTTTATTATTGCTGATTTTGGTTTATTTTAATTAGGGGTATTTTAGTCTTTGTTTTGTTATTTTCGTTTTCGGGTTTGTTTAGGGTTTGAAGAAAGTATTTAAACACTTTTAGGCCATTGTAAAAGAGAGCTTTTGATTAATTGAATTTTGAAGAGTTTTATCTCTTTTTCCTGGTGGATTCCAGATTACTGCTGGTGGATTCCAGTATTGTGTTTGAGGATCCTTCGCTTGAAGGGTTCTTGTGGTTAGTGCGCTAATCACGAAATTTATCCGGCTTCCGTGCTGCGTCAGTTGGTATCAGAGCAGGCCATATCCTGTCTTTTCATGGCTGATTCGTTATGGGGGATCAAGTAACAAGATTTGATGACGAGATTATTCACGAAATAGATCGTCGATTGGATCGTGCTCGACAAAAGGAACAATATTTTCTAGTGTTAGAGGACAAAGAACTCAATGAAGCAGACAAGCATGATCGACGTGTGCAGAAATATAAATAAACCAGAGATCTGAATCGAGCCTCAAGGGAGCGAGTGCTTAGGCAGCGACATAGGATGGAAGCCAATTTTTATGCCGACAAAGCCGATCACTACACTGCCAAGATTTAGAAACTGAAAGCGCGTAGATCTGCAGTCTATGAACGCGCTGAAGAAGAACGTCAGAGCCAGTTCGAGGTCTTGTTGCAGAATAACAAAAATTGTGCTCAAGAAGAACGTCGCGGGGAAAGCCTCCACCGAGTTGAGCTGATTGAAGGGAAAGGAGTGGTGATTGAAGGGAAAGGATCAGATTCAAACGGGGGAGATTTAGTTGCAGTTAAGTCCGCGAAATCTGAAGAGAAGGTTGAGGAAAAGGAAGATTTATGTGCAAAATATGAAATCATTCAGGTATGTGGTGAAATTGTTCCCGCAAATATTATGGTTCCTACAAATATTATGGTCCATGATCATGCCCTAGTCGAGCCCATGAGTAAAGATGTGGGTGGTATTACTTGGTCTACACCATTGATATTTGATTATGTTGTGGGTGTTATTGATTGGACGAAAGAATTTAAATAGAATGAAATTTTTATTATTGATCATGGGGAGATTGTGGGAGTGTTCATGGAGAACGCTAATTTTTCATTCACTGTTGACTCCGAGGAAGATGGGACGGACGATCAACAGAAGGATGGGATTGATGGTATCATTTTATTTCCGGAAGATATTTGTGTGCCCATATTTATACTTCGTTGTCATATTTATTCTAAATATTTGTTTCATTGGGACGGAAAAGTGTTAATTTTTTTTCCGAAAGCAAGAAATGCGTTGATTTATTCAAAATATTTGTTCTTCTGGGGCGGATCTTTTCAAATATCGGATATGAACTCGGGGTCGAGTTCTTTTGAAGAGTGGTTGACTGATGTAGGAGGAATTGGGGATGGAAATCACGGTGGAATCAACAAGGCGATAGCTGTTCTGGCTTTGAGGCGATCGCCTCATCCAAGCCCAAGCGGGTGCCTCACGATGGTCCAAGCATGGCCAACACTTCGGAGCTACAGGCGGCCGCATCGCACTAACCCAGGCGGGCGCCTCAAATGACGGGAGGATTACTGATGTTTGAAGAATTTTTATTATTGCTGATTTTGGTTTATTTTAATTAGGGATATTTTAGTCTTTGTTTTGTTATTTTACCAATTGTACACACTTGACCCTAACTGTTAACCCTTCACCATTTATTCTCTCACCCTTTTAAACCTTTGACAAGTAACCCAACCAAACCATGCAAACATTAAGGGGAAACACCAACGAGCCAAAGCATTGCTTCCACTCGACAAGTCAAGTGTCAATCCAAGGAAGAACTATATTGTGGCATGCTATGTAACTAGCATCCTTAATTTTCATTTCAATTATGCTATTTCTTGCTTTAATATATTATTTCTTGATCACATATAGACAAGATAAAATTGACAAAGAGATTAGGAATATATATGTTAGACAACAACTATAAGGCCATAAAAATATCCATTCCGCTGTGCATAAACTCCATATTTTTTTTCCTTACGAGTGTTTAAAGAAAACATTGACTTTCAGAGATCATCCGATACTCTTGATTTTAGATTTGTGACATTTTCACCAACTTTAATTTTTGGAAATTGACATTTTTACAATTAAAAATAGTGAATTTTTCAAGTTTGACCCCCTCCCCCTTAAGTTTAGTAAAATAATAAACATTAAGGTGAAATTGAATGCAATAACACCATATCAAACCTACATAAAAAACAAGATCAATGAAAAGTGGCATCTGCTACCGAAGGTTGAACCTCCTCGGCAGTAGAGAACAAATTGTCCCATTTTAATTTTTACATAGATCAAAGCTATTCGCAGCCAATATTATTCCCTCTTTCTATTCCCAAAATAAACCCTCCACAAGATAATATTAGAATTTGAGATTTTATACATAAAAATTTGGGTGCACGAAAAAAAGAAGCTTTTTTCCCTTCTCTCCTTTTTTTTTCTTCTTATTTCAAATTTAAAAAGGATCGATACATGTTCTCATATACCACCGAGGTGTCTTTTCCCTTCTCTTCTTTGCTAGGGCGAAGGCAAGAGAGAGGGAAAGGAAAGCGGACATTTCAGAATTCAGAGAACTTCCACAAGATATCGGTTGATTGTGGTTGCTCTACAAATTAAGTGACGACAGAAGGCAAAGTACTTTCAAAAGAATGATCACAGTGTTTAATTTCACGCAGCCAAGGAACATGAGACGGAGGCGTGGGAATAATTTTCTGCCGTGTTTATTTCATAGAGGAAGAATTCAATATATACATCAATAACCCTAGTAGAAGTATACTAGGTAACTATGACTCAATCTTACCCTAAGATTATGGACACAATTAATTACAATAATAACCAAAAATACAATGATATATTTTCCTAAATACAATGATATATTTTCCTAAATACATCCTACATATAATATGTCTAATACCCCCCCTCAAGCTAGACGACCGTAGGGAAGACGCAGCTTGACGGATAGTGCTTGAAACCTTGGTTTAGACAAACCCTTTGTGAAAATATCGGCAAGTTGATCGTCAGTAGAGACATAATGTAACTTTAGAAAACCACGAGTAACCAACTCACGAATAAAGTGATAATCTATCTCAATGTGTCTAGTGCGAGCATGAAACACCGGATTGCGAGCCATATGAAGTGCAGAAAGATTATCACAATATAATGAAGGAGGAGTAAAAGGAAGTCGGAGCTCTCGAAACAAATACGAGAACCATCGAAGTTCAGCCGTTGTGGTAGCAAGGGCACGATACTCAGCTTCACTACTCGAACGGGAGACAGTGGTTTGTTTCTTAGCAGTCCAAGAGACAAGATTGGGACCAATAAAGATACAAGCACCGGTAGTGGATCGACGATCATCAGGATCACCTGCCCAATCAGCATCAGAGTAGGCACGAATGGAGAGAGAAGATGATCGATGAAAACTGAGACCAAGCTGAGGCGTCCCTTTGACAAAGCGTAAAATACGTTTGGCTGCTACCAAATGAGTAGTGCGAGGTTGGTGCATGAATTGACACACCTGATTAACTGAAAAGGCAATATCAGGTCGAGTCAGGGTGAGGTACTGGAGACCACCAACAAGGCTCCGGTAAGTGGTAGGGTCAGATAATGGATCACCATCCTGAGAAGAAAGACGGGTGTGAGGTAGGCAAGGAGAGGAAGATGGCTTACAATCTGACATGTTGAACCGGGCAAGAAGATCAATTACATATCGAGATTGCCCAAGATGGAGAGTATCACCGGTACGCGTTGCCTCTAGACCCAAGAAGAAACTCAATTCACCCAGACGTCGACTGTCGAATGTGTCACAGATGGAATCAATAACCGAAGAAACTGTGGTAGACGAAGAACCTGTGACGATGATATCATCCACGTAAACCAGAATAACAGTTGTGGCCTCTGAAGAGTGTCGAATAAATAACGAGGAGTCTGAACGACTGTTGAAAAAGCCATGACGAAGAAGAAAGTCGTGTAAGCGTTGGAACCAGGCACGTGGAGACTGCTTCAACCCATAAAGTGCCTTATGAAGCTTGCAAACATGATTAGGAGAGGTGGTACTGATGTAACCAGGTGGTTGCTTCATATATACCTCTTCATGTAAAAATCCATTAAGAAAAGCATTACGAACATCAAGTTGCTTGATATCCCAATGCCGAGAGTGGGCCACGGTAAGAACAGTACGGATAGTGGATGGCTTCACAACGGGACTGAAAGTCTCGTCATAATCAAGACCCGCTTGCTGAGTAAAACCTTGGGCAACCAAACGAGCCTTATGTCTGTCAATTGAGCCATCTGCCTTCCGTTTAACTTTAAAAATCCATCTGCAACCAACAACATTCATCTGAGGCTGATAAGGAACGAGGGACCATGTCTTATTTTTATCAAGAGCAGAAATTTCATCGGTCATTGCAGACTGCCAATGTTGGAATTTTGCTGCTTGATTATATGTACGTGGCTCGTAGAATGGATCTTCTTGCACAGCAGCAAGATTATACTGAATAGGAACTGGTCTGGTTGCATCAAGTAACTCTTGCACACCTCGATAACGAAGTGGTGGAGCGGAAGAAGTATCACCCGAAGAAGCAATGACCTGACTTGGAGTAACAGAAACTGCTGGAGTAACAGAAACTGCTGAAGTCTGTTGTTCCACAGGAGAGTGATCAAAGGCCTCGGCTGGAGAAGAGAGAGCAGCCGCTGGTGTATTAACAGATGGAGAAGACAGAAAAGGGCCTGGTGAAACCTCCGGAAACTGTAGGGGTACTGGGGAATTGTTGAAGACAGGCCTTGTTTGGCCCAAACTGTTTGGCCAAATAGCATGGGGGCGCTGAGAAGTGAGCCTGTCCGAATCAGAGAGTGGCCTAGCTAGAGAAATGTTGTCAATATGTGGACCTGGTGAATGTGACAGACCAGAGTGGTTGTCAATATGTGTCGTCGAGGGCAGTGGCATCCAAGTATTACCTGCGAGCAATTTATTTGTACAAGGATCTTGCCAAGGAAAATGAACCTCATCAAATACCACATGTCTTGATATATAAACTTTCTTAGAAGTTAAATCCATACAACGATACCCTTTACGAGCACTATCATAGCCAAGAAAGATGCAATGTATTGATTTAGGCATAAGTTTATGTGCATTGGTAGGTACGATGTGAGGAAAACATGAACAACCAAAAACTTTGAGGAAGCGATAGTCTGGTTTTCTTTTCCACAATTTCTGATAGGGCGACACAAACTTATGTTGACGCATTGGAAGACGATTAATGAGATATACGGCAGTGGTAAAAGCTTCTAACCAAAAGTTGTAGGGAACTTTGGCTTTAGCCATAAGACAAAGACCCATCTCCACAATGTGACGATGTTTACGCTCCACCACACCATTTTGTTGTGGGGTGTATGGACACGTGATTTGGTGTTTAATGCCAACATTTTGGAGATAGTTGACGAAAACCCGACTAGTAAATTCACCTCCCCCATCAGTTTGAACGGTCTTGACAGTGTGTATAGCAGAAATTTTACGAGATAATTGATTTTCAATTTGGGTTTTAAAAGTAGAGAATATTTGTGTAACACTAGATTTATGAGTCATGGGAAAAATCCACACAAAACGAGAAAAATCATCTACGATAGAAAAATAATAACGATAACCATTCATGGAAGAAACTGGGGCAGGGCCCCAAACATCTAAATGAAGCATATCAAGGGGATGTGAAGCATTAAACGTTCTAGAATAAAAAGGCAGTTGACTAGACTTCCCTAAAGGACACCAGTGACAACAATGGTGTTTATAAAATTTACTACTTAAAGGTAAATTAAATTGTTGACACAAAACTTTGAAGACCGGAGTGGAGGGATGACCCAAGCGAGCATGCCAAGTATCTTGACTCGAACGTTCACCAAGAAGTGCAATAGGACTATTTGAAGACTTTGAATTGAAAGATAGCTTGTAGAGACCGCCGGAGTTACTGCCAGAAATGAGAATCTCCTTCGTCTGATTGTCCTTAACACGAAAACCACACGAGTCAAGTTCAAAAAAACAATTATTATCCTTAGAAAATTGACGGATGGATAACAATGGTCTATGAATGCGAGGAACGTACAACATATTTTTAAGAGTGAAAGAACGGTTGTTTATGTGCACAGCGGAACTACCAATGTGAGAAATGTGTAACTTAGAGCCATTACCAACTGTAACTACATCTTTACCTGAGTACGGATAAGAGTCGGAGAAGGAAGCCGGGTCAGCAGTCATATGATTCGTAGCACCCGAATCAAGGATGTAGGGATCCACCTGAGCCATGTAAGCGGAAAGGTTCGGACAATCACGTCCACTATGGCCACTCTGAAAACACAATTGACAGGTTACAGCTGGAGTTGGCAAGAGTCCACGGCCATTGTTCCCTGTATGACCCCCACGGTTTTGTGTACCACGAAAATTTCCTCGGCTGCCATTCTGCCCATTGCCGCGACCATATCCACCATAATTGTAGTTGTTCCAATTTCCATTCCATTGTCCCCGATTTCCATTGTTGTTGTTCCAAGACCCATTATTACCACCATTATTCCGAGTACCATTGCTGCGATGTCTACCACCACGACCATTATTGCGATTCTGATTGCCACCGCCACGGTTATTCCCAAAATTTGCCTCAGGAGGAATAGCAGCAAGAGGTGTTGCAGCAACTAGGGCAGCAACCTGTTGAGTTGGAGTAGCAAATTTGGCCAGTAACATCTCTTCTTTAAGAAGAAGATCATTCAGAACATCAAGTGTGAGGGGGTTTCGTGCGTGAATGGCGGCTGTGGAAGTAAGGAATTCTTTGTATTCCTGGCCAAGCCCGCCAAGGATACGTTGAATAAGGACTGCATCATCGACTGGATCACCAGCAGCAGTTAGTGCATCAGCAATGGATGATGCACAGAGGAGATAATCTGCAATAGGTGTCTCAGCAGCCTTCTTGAGATCATGCAGTTTCTCTTTCAAGGTCTCAATTTGGAGAGCCGAAGTGGCCCCAAATCTTTTTGCTAACACTCCCCAAGCAGCAGGAGCGGTGTCACTAGAGTTGAGATAAGGTTGAATAGCTGGTGTAACTGTACCTTTTATCCAGCCGCACACGAGATCTGTAGCAGACTTCCATACGTCATGCTTAGGGTTCTTGGATCCGTCCGCAAGAGTGGCTGCAGGTTGTACAGGGTCAACAACAAATAGCAAACCATGAGTGCGGAGAAGGGTTTTGAAAAGGGTGCTCCAATTTACATAGTTTTCCTTGGTGAGATATGTCTGCCCCATGATGGCAGTAGGATTGTAGAATATCGGCAAGGGAGTTGCTGAGGAAGAAGAAGAGCCCATGACCATGGACGAATCTGAGCCTGGAGTAGCAGACATGATGTTGCGAAGAACAGAAGAAGAGATATAAGGGTAAGAGAGATGAAGGCTGGATCGAGTTAGACTGATACCATGTTTAATTTCACGCAGCCAAGGAACATGAGACGGAGGCGTGGGAATAATTTTCTGCCGTGTTTATTTCATAGAGGAAGAATTCAATATATACATCAATAACCCTAGTAGAAGTATACTAGGTAACTATGACTCAATCTTACCCTAAGATTATGGACACAATTAATTACAATAATAACCAAAAATACAATGATATATTTTCCTAAATACAATGATATATTTTCCTAAATACATCCTACATATAATATGTCTAATACACAGAAGAATCAGGTGTCTGTACAGTAGTCGAAAATCAAAAAGTGAGAAGTTGAATAAATGGCTAATTAGTTAATGTATGATATTTATGGTACTTTAATTGTTGTAAGCGTAATAGAACATTATCCCACATCGGGAATAAACAAGACTTGTCTTTAACATATAAGAATTCTGGGCTACTCCCCTTAACACCAATTGATTTTAAGGTGGAACCTCAGATTTTATCATGGTATAAGAGAACATTATCCCATATCGGGAATAAATAAGAATTGTCTTTAACATATAAGAATTCTGGGCTAGTCCCTTTATCACCAATTGATTTTAAGGTGAAATCTCAGACTTTATTAGTAAGGGTCATGTTAAAAGTTAAATTAAGAAATTAGCGGACTTATATAGCATTACTATTTTGGCACTGGGGTAGTCATGCTTGAACTCAATTTTGGGCAGGTTATCTGAACATATTGAGCTTGAAGGAGGGTTCCTTTGATCCTACTCTTGTACAAATATATTTGTTATTATTTCACCAAAGAACTTTAGTACTAGTGGTATACAGTATTATCTTCCATATTATTTATTGTAGAAGATATAATTAAAAAGTTTGATTTTCAGACGTTGACTCGTAACATGAAACGTAGGGAGGATTTTTTTGAGCATTCAACAATATATCTAAGGGATTGGACTTTGCATAGTCAATAGTGTTAACATATACTAATAGAATAAAGGATGATAGACGAAGTCAATTCATTCGTGGGGAGAGAGAGAGAATTGATATGAATGACTCAAGTTTTATTATAACATTGTATTAATATATATTAATATATACAACCTAGAAATCACTTATTGAGAAAATATATAATAATTACAAAAGGAGAATGAATACTATTACAATAAGGTATTATAATAATAAGAAAACTATTACAATAAGAAAATATAATATATTATTGTGATTTGGTATATCTCTATCATGCCCCCGCAAGACGGACGGCCGATAGGAGAGTCCAATCTTGGACATAATTCTATGAAGGTGAGCTTGGTGAAGTAGCGTTGTGAAGATATCATCAAGTTGATCTTTGTTGTTTATTTTGCGTCATAATAACAAAAATTATAAAGAAAAGAGGTAATAAGGGGTAAGAGTAAAATATTGTACAAGTACTGTTTTACGTCGCGATGACGATAATTTTATGTCGCAATGACGGAAACTTTACGTCGCAATGACGAGGAATGTTGCGTCTCATCGACAACGTCTCAACGACGATTTTACGTCTCAACATGAATTGGGTTTGAGTTTTATTTTACGTCTCAACGACGAATTGGGTTAGGTTTTTATTTTACGTCTCAACGACGAATTGGTTTAGGGTTTTATTTTACGTCTCAACGAGGAATTGTGTTTGAGTTTGCAAAGGAAGATTGAGCGAATAGCTCGAGTGTGGTGTTAGGGTGGGGCGGCCATTGAGGAAGCAATTTAGGGTTATGATTTAGGAGGTGTTGAAGAATGGGTATTTGTGTGGGTTTTGGTATATGACTGAAGATGAGACTAAGTGAAAATTTTAAGAAAAGAGAAAATTTAGGAAGGTGAGAAATAATACTCAATGTGACATTGAGATAAGTGAAAAAGAAGAAGAAGAATAAAGGCATAGGGGTTTAGTTGTTCGACTGGGAGAAGAAGTGTCGAAAGTGTTGTGAATTTGGTGGTACCCCGTTGCAATCAAGACAAGAAATCAACACACCCACAAGCACAATAATGGAAGAAACACACACACAAGAACACAAGAGTTGTTTACCCGGTTCATTCAACACATGAACTACGTCCGGGGGCAATTGCCAAGCCAATATGTTATTAGACACCTTCTAATATGTTGCTACACAACTACCAATCTGTTCTAGGTTGTATCTATGTTTATATAGTTGATACAAGGAAGCCCTAACTCAGTTTAAGAAGAGATCCTATCAAACTAGGAAACAAAATCAGTCCAGGATTTCTCCTCCCCGACGCCAGCGCGATCGCGCACCCTAGCAGCGCGGCCGCCCTCATTGGCCGAAGTTCCAACCCCCAATTTCGTTCACCAGCGCGGTCACTCTCCACCACAAGCGCGGCCGCTCTCCTTGACAGAAGCTCCTTCGACGTTTTCATCCTTGCAGTTTAGGATCCAAACCCAACAATCTCCCACCGGAGACTAAACTAACAAACATAGAAACACCCATCAACTCCCACCACAGAGTAATGACCTTCGAACACATTTCCCCCTCCCATATTGGCTTGACACTACCGCACCTCTCCTCAAGTACTAAGGCGAGTTGAAACCAAGCAACGTTTCAACCTCTCCGTGTTAGATTGTTCTTGCCTCCCCAAATCAGCTTCTACCTTGATTTCTCCCCGCAAGTCTAACTTCGCCTTCTCCCTCCAGACCCACCTTCCTCGCAATGCTTCCCCTTGAAACTTGGACACACCTTGTTTCTTGCATCGACTGCTTTTGGTCTGAATCCGCTCTCTGTTAGGGCACTTGGACATCCACACCGCGTTGATCAACTTTGTGTCCCCCCTAACATACCGTTTCTTGATGTCTCCCCTTTTCACACCAACAGGTCGGTTTTTTAGCCTCTTGCTCCCACCGGAACGAACATCGACATTGTAGGTAGAGTACAACATCTTCCCCTTAACCCCACGAGCTACCACCTTAGCCCCTTTTGTGACTTCCCAAGACCCACCAATGAAAGAAACACCATACCCTTCACTGTCAAGTTGTCCCACAGAAATCACCCTTCTCCTCAAATCCGGAACATGCATCACGTCGTGTAGTTGTAAAGCAGCCCCGTTAGGTGTCTTCATCATCACATCCCCCTTACCTTTGACCTTCAATGGCTGACCGTCACCAAGATAGACAACCCCAAAGTCTCCAGTTTTGTACCGCTTCATTGATTCTGCATCCCTACTATCATGACAAGAAGCTCCTGAATCCAACACCCAATCTTCACCTGACTGCTCCTCTCCTAGGATTAATACATCTCTACCGTCATCCACCACGTGTGCACCACCATCTTTTCCCGGACAGTCATAACTGATATGCCCCAATTCGCCACATTTGTAGCACTTGACCTTTTTCCCCTTTTTCGGTCCTCCCCTTTTTCTCTCCACCCTAAGTGCGGCCCCATCTACGGAAGATTCTCCCCTTTTCTCTTTCCTTCGCAACTCCTCTTGAAGGATGAGATCTCTAACCTCCATATACACCAATGCTGTTTTCGACGTACTAATCGTTGTGACAGTTACCTCCCAACTATCGGGCAAAGATTTTAGTAGAAAATAGGCTAGCACTTCATCGGAGAAAGTAATATCAACACTTTTCAATTGGTCCACCATACCTTTGAAATTGCCGATATGACTTGCCGCTGTCTGCCCCTCTGACATCTTCGCATTCGCAAACCTCTTTATCAAATGCACCTTATTGATATTCGACGGCTTCTCATACATGTCTGACAGCGTTTGTAGCAACTCCACCGTTGTCTTGGCCTCCATAGCGTTCCGTGCAACGTCGTCGGTTAGGGCACTCCTCACTGCTCCTAACGCCTTCCGATCCAACGTCTCCCAATCATCTTGTGACATGTCTTCGGGCTTCTCCTTCAAGGGTTTATGAAGATCCTTACAATAAAGGTAATCTTCAATCCTTGTCCTCCAAAACGTGAAATTCACACCGCTGAATTTCTCGATTGAGTTCTTCATCTGATTGCTTCACCAAAATCCCCAAGAACGCGATTCAAAAAATCAACTAATGAAACTTTGAATCCTCCGAACCAGGCTCTGATACCAGTTGTTGTGAATTTGGTGGTACCCCGTTGCAATCAAGACAAGAAATCAACACACCCACAAGCACAATAATGGAAGAAACACACACACAAGAACACAAGAGTTGTTTACCCGGTTCATTCAACACATGAACTACGTCCGGGGGCAATTGCCAAGCCAATATGTTATTAGACACCTTCTAATATGTTGCTACACAACTACCAATCTGTTCTAGGTCGTATCTATGTTTATATAGTTGATACAAGGAAGCCCTAACTCAGTTTAAGAAGAGATCCTATCAAACTAGGAAACAAAATCGATCCCAGGGATTTCTCCTCCCCGACGCCAGGCGCGGTCGCGCACTCCTAAGCCAGCGGCCGCCCTCATTGGCCGAAGTTCCAACCCCCAATTTCGTTCACCAGCGCGGTCGCTCTCCACCACAAGCGCGGCCGCTCTCCTTGACAGAAGCTCCTCCGACGTTTTCTTCCTTGCAGTTTAGGATCCAAACCCAACAGAAAGTTTATGAAAAAAAACGGAGAGGGAGGGTGGAGAAAGGATTGGTAGAGTGGCGGAAGCGAATGGTGGTGGATTTGGCGAAGAAGTCTCATTATGGATCTATGCTCTGATACCATAATAGAATAAAGGATGATAGACGAAGTCAATTCATACATGGAGAGAGAGAGAGAATTGATATGAATGACTCAAGTTTTATTATAACATTTTATTAATATATATACAACCTAGAAATCACTTATTAAGGAAATATATAATAATTACAAAAGGAAAATGAATACAATTACAATAAGATATTATAATAATAAGGAAACTATTACTATAAGAAAACATAATACTCCCTCCGTCCCATAAAACCTTCCCCATTTTGAATAGTGCCAAGTCAACCGAGTACAACTTTGACCAAACTTTAATATCAATCTATTCATTCTAATGAAATTTTAATAATTGCTATTGATAAATCATTTGGTTATTTTATGGATAACAATTTTTAGATTTTTATTATGATAAGTAAATTGATATTAAAGTTTGGTCAAAGTTGAACTTGGTTGAACTGAGTTCGTAATAACCGGGTAAGGTTTTATGGGACGGAGGGAGTATATGATTGTGATTCGGTATATCTCTATCATATACCACATTTAACTATCATTGATGTTTACATTTTGTTGGTTGATCACCAATTTTTTTTTATTGATTGAACCCCAATAAATTGTTCATATGATTGTTTAAAAATAAATAAGAATACTATTAAGAAATGATGTTATAGATTTGCTTTTTTAGAAACGAGATAAAAAAAAAATTGGTATAGGAAATGAGTCAATTCAGTATTGAGTAAGATTACATGTCAAAAGTATAAATTTTCGTGATTTAGTTTGATGTAAATAAATCCAAAGCAGTAACATGCTTTATTTATTGTAGATTAACTATATATCCCATATATCTGATAAAAACATACGCCCTCCGTCCCAAAATGATCTTTCTATTTTTTTATAGTTAACACGAAAGTATTTTGAGCTATAAATTTAGGTTAGTTTAACTATCCTAATGAAAATTTAAAACTTATTTTTGATACATCATTATAAATACTATCAATAACAATTTTGGTTGTTTATTTGGATAATTAAATATAACTAAAATTATTCCTTAAAGTACCTTTTTCATGTTGATGTAAAAAAAAGTAGAAAGATCATTTCGGGACAGAGGGAGTATTTATGAAATTTCCAGGATCAGCCTTTGACCAAGTTAATATCCACAAGTATTAAAATTCGATGTTACTTAGTACAAATAACAAATCTGCTAAATTATCAAAAACTATCCTGTTTCATAATAAATATCATTGTCAAATTGTCAAACTTTCGAGGGAATGTTTTTTACTTGTTTGTGCACTATGTACTATGATAAAATTTACACTAAAACTCTATCCTGATTTTCTAATGAAGAGCACTATATAAGAGAAGAACTGCTTTACGCCTTCATCAATCTTTCTAATTTTTGCTTTTCCTTGAGATATTGAATAATGGAAAACATCATTTTCATAGTTGTTGTCATTGCCACCTTCACTAGATCATTTTGCAATGCTGATAACCAGGACAGACTGGTAGGTGTTCTTCATCATTAATTCTTCTTTTTCTTTGTAGCATCTTCTAAAAGCACGCACACACAAACACACACAACGCCCATTGATAGGATGAGACTTTCGCAAATGAAATCGTAAAGGATACATGATTTAAACATTAAGTTTTCTTGTAAAGGATACATGATTTAAACATCTAGTGTGCAACTGTGACCTTATTGCAGGTTCATATTGTATACTCCCTCCGTCCCACTTCACTTGGCACTAATTTCCATTTTGGTCCATCCCACTTCACTTGGCACTACCCAAAATGGCAAACTTTTTATAATTTTATATTCACTCTACCCCACCACTCATTCTCTCTCTTCATTTTCCACCACTCAACTTATTCAACCAACACTACTATTTACCCCACTCATTCTCTCTCTTCATTTTCTACCACACATTTCTTTTATTTTATTCTTTTTTCTTAGTTATTGTGACATTCATTTTGGTGTCAAGTGAACCGGGACGGAGGGAGTACATGGGAGGACTTCCGGAAGGGGAATATTCACCTTTATCTCGTCATCTCAGTATTCTTCAACAAGTTGTTGCTCCAAGGTATGAAAACAAATCCTTCGTTCGAAGCTATGCAAGGAGTTTTAACGCGTTTGCAGCTTATCTCACTCAACAAGAACGACAAAATTTGGAGAGTGAGTGATCTATTTTTTTATATATCTGATTTTATAATTTTCTGCCTGGAAGCAAGAATCTCTCTTAGGTTTTTTTGTTTATTTTTTTATGGGCATGATTTAACGTTCAATGTTTTTTGAATGATGAATTGAAGATTTAGATGAAGTAGTGTCAGTGTTTCCAAGCAGAAAACTCCATCCTCAAACAACTGTTGTGAAATTGGTGCTCTCCGTTTGCAATCAACACAAAGAAATTAACACACCCACACGTACAAGAAAGAAACAATCACACACAAGAACACAAGAGTTGTTTACCCGGTTCATTCACCAACTCGTGAACTACGTCCGGGGGCAATTGCCAAGCCAATATGTTATTAGTCTCTCTAATATGTTGCTACAATGTGTTCTAGGCCGAAATTATGCTTATATAGTTACAAGGAAACCCTAAATCTAATTTAAGAAGAGTTGCAATCAAATAAGGAAACAAATCAAGCCCAGAAACTCGGCCAGCATTGAGGCGCCCGCCCCGAGCCCGCCATGCGCCCGCCTCGCGTAGGAAGAAGCTCGGCCACTACCTCGGCCCTTGAGGCGCCCGCCTCGGCCCTCCCCATGCGGCC
The DNA here is from genome assembly GCA_022495995.1 of Adenophora triphylla var. japonica. NCBI lineage: Eukaryota > Viridiplantae > Streptophyta > Magnoliopsida > Asterales > Campanulaceae > Adenophora > Adenophora triphylla. The sequence continues at coordinate 469,359 of JAFEMH010000619.1, read as the reverse complement.
GCCTGGCGCAGACCCAAGCCACGAGCAGAATTCTCCACTGCTTTGAACTCCTTTTGATCTCAACAAGCTCCTCCGACTTAGTCCCCTTTTTCCTTGTAGTTTAGGACTCCTAAACCAACAATCTCCCACCGGAGACTAAACTAACAAACATAGAATCACCCATCAACTCCCACCACGGAGTAAAGACCTTCGAACACATTTCCCCCTCATCCATATTGGCTTGACACTACCACACCTCTCCTCAAGTACTAAGGCGAGTTGAAACCAAGCGACGTTTCAACCTCCCCGTGTTAGATCGTTCTTGCCTCCCCAAATCAGCTTCTACCTTGATTTCTCCCCGCAAGTCTAACTTCGCCTTCTCCCTCCAGACCCACCTTTCTCGCAATGCCTCCCCTTGAAACTTGGACACACCTTATTTCTTGCATCGACTGTTTTTGGTCTGAAACCGCTCTCTGTTAGGGCCCTTGGACATCCACACCACGTTGATCAACTTTGTGTCCTCCCCAACATACCGTTTCTTGATGTCTCCCCTTTTTACACCAACAGGCCGGTTCTTAAGCCTCTTGCTCCCACCGGAACGAAAAGCGACATTGTAGGTAGAGTACAACGTCTTCCCTTAACCCTACGAGCCAACACCTTAGCCCCTTTTGTGACTCCCCAAGACCCACCAATGAAAGAAACACCGTATCCTTCACTGTCAAGTTGTCCCACAGAAATCACCCTCCTCCTCAAATCCGGAACATGCATCACGTCGTGTAGTTGTAAAACAGCCCCATTAGGTGTCTTCATCATTACATCCCCCTTACCTTTGATCTTCAATGGTTGACCATCACCAAGATAGAGAACCCCAAAATCTCCGGTTTTGTAACGCCTCATTGATTCCGCATCCCCACTAGCATGACAAGAAGCTCCAGTAATCCAACACCCAATCTTCACCCGAACCGCTCCTCCCCTAGGATTAATACATCACCACCATCATCCACCACGTGCGCACCACCACCTTTTCCAGGACAATCATAACCGATGTGCCCCAATTCACCACAATTGTAGCACTTGACCTTTTTCCTTTAGGTCCACCCCGTTTTCTCTCCACCCTAAGTGCAGCCCCATCTACGGACGATTCTCCCCTTTTCTCCTTCCTTCGCAACTCCTCTTGCAGGATGAGATCTCTAACCTCCGTATACACCAATGCCGTTTTCGACGTACTAATCGTTGTGACAGTAACCTCCCAACTATCAGGCAACGATTTTAGAAGAAAACAAGCTAGCACTTCATCGGAGAAAGTAATATCAACACTTTTCAATTGGTCCACCATACCTTTGAAATTGCCGATATGACTTGCCGCCGTCTCGCCCTCTCGACATCTTCGCATTCGCAAACCTCTTTATCAAATGCACCTTATTGATATTCGACGGCTTCTCATACATGTCCGACAACGTTTGTAGCAACTCCACCGTTGTCTTGGCCTCCATAGCGTTCCGTGCAACGTCGTCGGTTAGGGCACTCCTTACCGCTCCTAACGCCTTCCGATCCAACACCTCCCAATCTCCTTGTGACATGTCTTCGGGCTTCTCCTTCAAGGGCTTATGAAGATCCTTACAATAAAGGTAGTCTTCAATCCTTGTCTTCCAAAACGTGAAATTCACACCGCTGAATTTCTCGATATGGTTCTTCATCTTGACTGCTTCACCAAAATCCCCAAGAACGCGATTCAAAATTAATCAACTAATGAAAGAATTTTGAATCCACCAAACCAAAGCTCTGATACCAGTTGTTGTGAAATTGGTGCTCTCCGTTTGCAATCAACACAAAGAAATTAACACACCCACACGTACAAGAAAGAAACAATCACACACAAGAACACAAGAGTTGTTTACCCGGTTCATTCACCAACTCGTGAACTACGTCCGGGGGCAATTGCCAAGCCAATATGTTATTAGTCTCTCTAATATGTTGCTACAATGTGTTCTAGGCCGAAATTATGCTTATATAGTTACAAGGAAACCCTAAATCTAATTTAAGAAGAGTTGCAATCAAATAAGGAAACAAATCAAGCCCAGAAACTCGGCCAGCATTGAGGCGCCCGCCCCGAGCCCGCCATGCGCCCGCCTCGCGTAGGAAGAAGCTCGGCCACTACCTCGGCCCTTGAGGCGCCCGCCTCGGCCCTCCCCATGCGGCCGCCTGGCGCAGACCCAAGCCACGAGCAGAATTCTCCACTGCTTTGAACTCCTTTTGATCTCAACAAGCTCCTCCGACTTAGTCCCCTTTTTCCTTGTAGTTTAGGACTCCTAAACCAACAACAACAAGATCATGGGATTTCATGGGATTTTCAGAAACTGTTAGTCGAAATCCCACTGTAGAGAGTGATGTCATTGTTGGCCTTCTTGATACCGGCATTTGGCCTGAATCAGAGAGCTTTAGCGATGAAGGCATCAGTCCCGTTCCAACTAAATGGAAGGGAGTTTGTAATGGTGGCAAAAACTTCACATGTAACAAGTAATTTCCTTTCTTCTCCAAAAATCTCCAATCATCAAAGCTTAGCTAATTCAGTTCTTGATGGGTAGTAGAATGAATGTGTCTAGGAATAATGAATAAATATATCTTACATAGTTGCATGTTTTATATATATGTATTATATGCAGCAAGATAATTGGAGCACGGTGGTATAGCTTAAACAAAACAATTGATTCCGTCAGAGACACAAATGGTCATGGATCTCATACCGCCTCAATAGTGGCCGGAAAAAGTGTAAAAGATGCAAGCTTTTATGGATTTGCACAAGGAACTGCCCGAGGGGGTGTTCCTTCAGCAAGAATCGCTGCCTATAGAGTTTGTGATGATTTAGGATGTTCAGAAGCGGACATATTGGCAGCATTTGATGATGCTATAGCTGATGGAGTTGATATTATCTCAATTTCTATTGGAGGAGGATGGGCTAATGATTTATACGCTGACGCCATAGCTATTGGTTCCTTTCACGCGATTGAGAGAGGTATTCTCACAGTAAATTCTGCAGGGAATGACGGTGCAATGGGAGTGCCTACCTCAAGTGTTGCCCCGTGGATGCTTTCTGTTGCAGCTAGCAGTACTGATAGACGAATCATTAACAAACTTGTCCTCGGAAATTCAATTTCCTTAACTGTATGTGTTTTATCTATTCTCAATCTTACACACGTATACTCCCTCTATCCCACTACACTTGAGACTAATTTCCTTTTTGTTACGTACCACTTAACTTGATACAATAAAAAATAGCAAAGTTTTTATACTATTCCTGCCCCTCGTTCTATTTTCTACTTTAATTTTATACGCACAACACCAATCACTTTATTATACCTCCCACTTATTCTCTCTCATACTTCAGTACTTTTCATACTCACAACATTCCTCTCATTAATTCTCTCTCCTACTTTTTCTTAAATTTTGTGCTCAAATTTTTGTTATCAAGTGAACTGGGACGGAGAAAGTATATGATAATTAGATATATATTATATATAGTATATCTAATGCATCATCTTATACGATGGAGCAGGGTAATGCGATTAATTCTTTCCATCTGGAATGCGACCAGTGGCGGATTCAGAAATTTTGTTTAGCGGGTGCACAAAATTGTACTAAAACTTAAAATTTCAATTGTTTTCTATACAAATATAGTATAAAACATCAAATTATATTTATCCTTACGAGATTTAAAATTTTAAATGATTATATATATATATAAAACATCAAATTATATTTATCCTTACGAGATTTAAAATTTTAAATGATTATATATATATATATATATATATATATATATATATATATATATATATATATATATATATAATTATTTGATGTATTAGTAAAGAGAATAATGGAGGACAAGCAAAAGAATGAGAAATTAAAAGGTAAACAAAGATGTATATTTTGGTACAAGTAATTTACTAATTGGACTAAATTAAAACGTAATTAACATGTAGCCCGAATTAAAAAGTAAAAAAAATATTTAACAATGATTTTGGAGGGGAGCGAGAAAGCACTTAAAAACATATGAACATGAAAGATGCCACCGAGGATCGAACAGATGACATGAATATTTACACCCTTGAAGCTTTACCATCTATACTAACCATTAAATATGTCCATTGTTTGCACATATTTAATATATACTAAAAAAATATACTTTTTTTTCTAGTTAAATTTGGGCATTCTGCGGGTGCACGTGCACCCGCACCATACACTGTAGATCCGCCCCTGAATGCGACGGAGTTGGTATTATTTATGGAAAAGATGCTACAAGTCAATGCCCAGTTGCAAATGCAAGGTAAATTTTGTTATCTTATCTGATGCAAGACAAATTAAGAAAGAAAGAAAAAAAAAAAAAACAAAAATCTTGTTCCATGCTTTGTAATAGAAAATAATTCCGTCTCTTTTCCATTCCACTCCAAGGTAATATATACAAGACTTCCTATCAATCTAGATCCTAAATTATAGAGATATACATTGATATACATTCCTAATCTAATAAGATTACTACTTATCATAAATCAAATCAAATAACAATATTTACAAAAGATATATACAAATATTCCATGAATATTCATTCCACTCCAAGATAATATATACAAGACTTACTATCAATCTAGATCCTAAATTATAGAGATATACATTGATATACATTCCTAATCTAATAAGATTACTACCTATCATAAATCAAATCAAATAACAATATTTACAAAAGATATATACGAATATTCCATGAATATTCTAACACTCTCCCTCAATCGAAATCGAGAAGGAACGAACGTTGAGATTGGACCGAAATTCCTCAAACAGAACAAGTGGAAGACCCTTAGTAAATATATCAGCAATTTGAAATCTCGAAGGGACATGTAAAACTCGAACCTGTCCACGAGCCACCTTCTCACGAACAAAGTGAATGTCCATCTCAGTGTGTTTAGTGCGTTGATGCGATGTAGGAGTAACAGAGGGAGACGGAGGAACAGAGGGAAGAAGAACCTGCATCCCAGGCGAGCGCCTCGATCAAGACCAGGCGAGCGCCTCACGACGGAAGGAACACCCATCAGCTGCTTGAGTCCAGGCGGGCGCCTGACATGCCCCAGGCGAGCGCCTCACCCTCACCATGATCGTCGAAAGCCCTAGCTTCTGTTGCCCAGGCGGGCGCTTGATCTTCTCCCAAGCGGGCACCTCAAGTGACGGACCGATTTCCTTGTTTTCTCGTTTGCTGAATATTTGGTACTTTAAGTAGGGTTATTTTAGTCCTTGTTTGCTTATTTTGTTTTAGGGTTTTAAGGAGTATTTAAACAACTTTTAGGGTTTGTTAAACTCAGTTTTTGATATTTAATTTCAAGAGTTTTCTCTTATTTTCCGGTGGATTCCAGTTAATTTCTGGTGGATTCCAGTTCTTTGTGTTTGAGGATTCTTCGCTTGAAGAGTTCTTGTGATTAGTGCGCTAATCACGAAATCTATCGTGCTTCGTGCTGCGTCAGTTGGTATCAGAGCAGGCTTAACCTGTCTTTTCATCACTGATTGGTTATGGGGGACCAAGTAACAAGGGAGGAATTCGAGAGGCTAACCTCAGCCGTGGCTGCGTTGACAACACAGATAGGGACGTTCATGGCTGCTCAATGGGGTCCCAACGCTCACGCTAATCGTAACCGTGGTGGCGAGGGAGACAGGGATATTGGACAGGGTCGACGCCCTAGGAGGGTCGAAAATAATGATGAAGGGGATTCTAGTTCTGATTCCGATGCTGAGGTTGATAGTGAAGATGAGCCGAGGCAAGGTAATAATCGAAACCACCATGATTATAGAATTAATGCTGAAATTCCTTTATTTTATGGAACCATGGGGATTGAGGATTTCCTAGATTGGCAAAGTAGTGTTGATCGTTTTTTCGAGGTTATGGAAGTACCTACGAATAAACAGGTAAAGATGGTGGCGATCCGATTGAAGAGTACTGCTGCGGTTTGGTGGGAAAGACTTGTTAGTCAGAGGCGACGACAAAGAAAGGGGCCAATTAAAACCTGGAGGCATATGAAGCAATTGATCTCGGAGCGGTTTTTACCGGCGGATTATGAGCAGACTTTGTATAAACTGTATCTCAATTGTGCGCAGGGCAAGAGGACAATTGATGAATACACTACCGAGTTTCAGAGGTATACTGCGCGGGTTAGGGTTGAGGAGACGGAGGATCAGCAGATTGCCCGTTATATCAATGGGTTGAAGGGTTCAATACAGGAGAAGATGGGTTTGCATCAGGCGTGGACTTTGACAGATGCTACCACTCTGGCGTTGAAGGCTGAACTTATAGAGAAGTCGAGTTCGAAGGATTTTATCCCTTTTCGCAGTTTCCCTCAGCAGGGTAGTTCTGAAGCAGTAAATGATAAAAACCCAACTCCACAGCCAAGAATACAGTCAATGCTAGTAGTAGCACAGTGAACAAGGCTCCAACACAGAAAGCAGCGAATCCATACGCCAAGCCAACAGGGGATAAGTGCTATCGTTGTCAGGGATATGGCCACAGATCGAATGTTTGCCCCACCCGGAGGACTGCTGCAGTTTTGCATGAGTACGAAGAGGATGAGCCCGAGGTCAATGAGTATGAAGACGCTGAGTTTGCGGAAGAGGAGTCCGGTGAGAGGGTTGGATGCGTGCTTCAACAGATGTTATTATCTTCCAAGGACGAGGGCCAACGGAAGAATCTGATGCGAGCACATTGTTCTGTCAACAACAAGGTATGTAACTTGATTGTTGATATTGGTTATCTTGAAAACATTGTTTCGCAGAAGTTGGTTGGATATTTAGGTTAAAGGCGAACCCCATGAGGAACCTTATAGCTTGGGGTGGGTGAATAAGGGTTCAGAACTCAGGGTATCACAGACTTGCAGGATCCCTATTTCCATTAGCAAGCATTATAAGGAAAAGGTTGTTTGTGACGTTCTGAATATGGACATCTGTCATATTTTGCTTGGTCGCCCTTGGCAGTATGATCATGACATTACGTATCGGGGAAGGGATAATGTGCTTATGTTCACTTGGGATAAACATAAGATTGCTATAGCTCCTGTACTGCGTTTTGAAAAACAGGTTGAGAAAGGGGAGCCGATCGTGATGCTTATACAGAACGAGAAAGCGAATCCATCTGCTGAAAAGAGGGTCAAGGATGTGCAAGCCGTCAAGGAAGATGTCAAAGCTAAGCTACAGGTTACAGGGTTGAATAACAAGGTTGCTACCGGCAAAATGAAGCGAAAGAAGTCTTTCGCAGTTGGGGATGATGTGAACTCGAGGTCGAGTTCTTTAGAAGTGGAAGAGACTGATGTAGGAGTAACAGAGGGAGACGGAGGAACAGAGGGAAGAAGAACCTGTATCCCAGGCGAGCGCCTCGATCAAGACCATGCGAGCGCCTCACGACGAAAGGAACACCCATCAGCTGCTGGAGTCCAGTCGGGTGCCTGACATGCCCCAGGCGAGCGCCTCACCATGATCGTCGAAAGCCCTAGCTTCTGTTGCCCAGGCGGGCGCTTGATCTTCTCCCAAGCGGGCGCCTCAAGTGACGGACAAATTTCCTTGTTTTCTTGTTTGCTGAATATTTGGTACTTTAAGTAGGGTTATTTTAGTCCTTGTTTTCTTATTTTGTTTTAGGGTTTTAAGGAGTATTTAAACAACTTTTAGGGTTTGTTAAACTCAGTTTTTGATATTTAATTTCAAGAGTTTTCTCTTATTTCCTGGTGGATTCCAGTTAATTTCTTGTGGATTCCAGTTCTTTGTGTTTGAGGATTCTTCGCTTGAAGAGTTCTTGTGATTAGTGCGCTAATCACGAAATCTATCGTGCTTCCGTGCTGCGTCAGAACCGGATTGCCCGAAAGATAAATTGCACTAACATTGTCACAAAAAACAAGAGTAGCTTTTCGAATGGGCACATGAAGTTCCAATAAAAGATTGCGAAGCCAACATGATTCGGAAACAACATTTGCAACCCCACGATATTCTGCCTCTGCACTCGAACGAGATAAAGTGGGTTGTCGTTTAGACGACCAAGAGATTATGTTATCCCCAAGAAAAACACAATACCCCAAAGTAGATCGTCGAGTATCAGGAAACCCACCCCAATCAGAATTTGTATAAGATAACATAGACGTAGTCGACGGAGTGAGAGATAAACCAAGAGGGAGAGTCCCCTGAAGATATCGAATGATGCGTTTCAACGCATTCATATGAACGACCATAGGAGCATGCATGAATAAACAAATCTGCTGAACTGCATATGAAATATCGGGACGCGTGAATATCAAATATTGTAACGCGCCCGCAAGGCTGCGGTACAAGAAGGGATCCGAGAATGGCTCAGATGTAGTAGCACTCATCTTCGACTTTGTATCAACCGGTGTAGCTGCCGGTTTACATGATGTCATGCCAGCTCGGGAAATAATCTCTTCTGTATATTTTCTCTGCGAAAAAAATAGACCAGAAGTAGAGCGGACTACAGAAATTCCCAAGAAATAGCTCAATGGCCCAAGATCTTTCATAGCGAATTCTGAAGAAAGCATAGACAGTATATTCTTCCTAAGAGAGTCAGACGAAGCAGTCAAAATAATATCGTCCATATATATGAAAATGTTGGCAGTATGTCCATCACGATGATAAATTAAAAGAGAGTTATCTGATCTACTATTAGTAAATCCAATTGATGAAACAAAATCTGCAAACCTCTTATACCAAGCCCGGGGATCCTGCTTAAGCCCATACAACGACTTCTTTAGCAAGCAAACATGATCCGGAAGCTGAGGATCTCGATAGCCCATCGGCTGATACATATATACCGTCTCCCGCAATTCCCCATGCAAAAATGCATTCTTTACATCAAGTTGATGCAAAGCCCAGTTATTCGAAAGTGCAAGACTAAGCACCAGTCGAATAGTTGTCGGCTTAACCACCGGACTGAAAGTTTCTCTACAATCCACCCCAACCTGCTGTGTTTTCCCATCACCTATAAGACGGGCTTTGTGCCTCTCAAAAGATCCATCAGCACAATATTTATGAGAAAAAAACCACATAGACCGAGTGATATTGACATTAGTTGGACGAGGTACTAAGACCCACGTCTTATTATGAATAAGAGCATTATATTCATTGTCCATTGCCATTTTCCAATTTTGGTCACGTAAAGCAGTCACGGGATTACGAGGAATCGGGGATTTATTAAGAGTCGAAAGAAGTGCATATTTGGTATTGGGTTTATGAATGCCCGATTGACTCCGAGTGACGGGACGAGAACCCAAGGGAATAGTAGCAGATGGGATTTGGACCGGCTGAGTTAAAGTGGGCAGTGTGCTAGCAATAGGAGAAGACGGGCCAGTGATTGCAACAGATGGGCCTGAAGTAGGTAAGCCCAGACTCGAAGGGGGTGAAGGAGGCGCCTGGGCCAGAATAGGAGGGCTAGGCTGCGATTGGGCCTATATGGGAGAGATGGGCTCCCCCACAGTAGCAGGTTGACCAGACTGAGAAGTCCAATGGTTAATCACAGCAGGTGACAGACCTTCGTCTAAAAAATCATATTTATGTGACACGGATTGATGGAAGGAAGAAAATGGGAAACGGGACTCATCAAAAATAACATGTCGACATATAATAACTTTACGAGAAAAAAGGTCATAACATTTGTACCCGCGGTGATTTTTAGGATACCCTAAAAATACACAAGGCGTGGACCGAGCCTGAAGTTTGTGTATAGTGGGGGATGGATGGAGCGGGTAACACAAGCAACCAAACACCCGAAGGTGGGAAAACGAGGGAATCCTTTGATAAAGAATTTGAAGTGGTGTTTGGAAATTTAAGTGCTTGATGGGAAGAATGTTAAGATGGTAGGTTGTCATTTGCAAACCATGATGACAAATATTAGGAGGTAATGAGGCATGTATAAGTAAAGTACGAATCATGTTATTTGTGGTTCGTATTTTACGTTCGGCTTTGCCATTTTGGGGTGATGTATAAGGACACGAAAGCCTAAAATATAACCCATTTCTTTTGCAAAAATCCCAAAACGAAGTATTGTCAAATTCCCTCCCATTGTCACATTGAATAGTCTTGATGTCCCTTTCAAATTGGGTTCGGACAAAGGCCCGAAAATGGAGAAAAGTGTCATATACTTGAGATTTTCAGGAGATTGGAAAAGTCCAAACAAAACTGGAATAATCATCAATCATAATGAGATAATAACGATGACCAACTGAACTTAAAACAGGGAATGTCCACAAATCACAATGAATGATATCAAATGGCATAGTAGTAAAAGAAGTAGATTCAGCAAAAGGTAATTTTATATGTTTGCCAAGAGCGCAAGCATGACACACATGATTGTGGCCTGCGTTATTACAACTTATAAAATTATTCTTTATAAGGGAATGAAAAACATGATCACTAGGGTGACCTAACGGTCATGCCATAAAGAACTACTAATAGCCGAAAAAGAAAACGGAGATGTTGCTGAAGAGGTAAAAGTAGAATGAAGTGGGTAAAGATCGCCTTGACTGTTACATCTCAGGAGGTGCTTCCCCGTCCAGAGATCCTTCACAGAAAATCCAAAAGGATCAAATTTAATACTGACCGAATTATCACTAGTGAATTTACGAACATAAATAAGATTTTTAATAATGGGGGGAGCATGAAGGACATTCTTTAGTGTAAAAGGAGGGGACGGAGGAGACAAAGAAGTGTGACCAAATCCCTGAATTGGAATGCAACTGCCATTACCCATTATGATGCCATTATTATTAATATTGCTCGTATTAAAATATGACATGAGCGTACCTTGATTCGATGTCATATGAGATGCGGTCCCGATATCCATGAGCCAAGTCGGAGCAGGTGGGGTCAGAATTAATGTATGCATGGTAGCCTCAATATTTGTCGGAGTTGGAGCCGCAGAAACTGAATAAGCCAGTTGTGAATTGTTGCCATGAGCGAGCCTAGAACCAGGAAACCTAGACTGACCTTGCTGAGACTGATCTGTGGGAAAATTGGGCCTAGCCCATGGCTGTGTAGGATATGGGCAAGGCAGCATGGGCCATTGCCCAGGAAAAGCCCACGATTGCTGCTGAGGAGGGAACCACGCTTGCTAAGACGGGGTGCAGTCGAAATGTTGCTGATGCCGGTCATTGGAGCGACCACCAGTGTTGCCACCGCCACCCTGATTAAAACGACCACCAGCCCCACAATTATTACCACGATTACCCCCTTTATATCCACGGTTATCACCTCCATTCTTCTTCCCCGAGTTACCTCCTTTTGAAAGACAGTTTTTGCCGTTTTATGAATGAATTCATTCTCTTTCAATTTTCTCGAGCGGAAATTGTTGATTGATTGTTGAATTTCTCGAGCGAAATTCATCGATTAATCTTTATCCAAGTCTTCCGCTACGTCAGTTGGTATCAGATTCCGGTTCATTCCTAGGGATTGGAGAAGAAGTCGCTGAAGGGACAGAAGCGAACTACTGTGGGAGGAGTCTTTGATCGTGAAGATGACGTGCTTCAGGAGCGAATCGCACAGATCTTAGAACTCGCATGGGCCAAATCATGGAGGCTATGACCAAGCGGATGGCCGAAATGTTTGAACGTGTACAGCAGCGTGCTCCACGGACTGGTGGGCAGCGGCAGCGACAGCAGGATTGGGAGGTGGATGATGATGGGGAGGCTGGCGAATTTTATGAAGAAATTCCCCAGGTCCGTCATCGACAAACTAGGGTTCCAGTCGAAGATGACAATCGACGATGGGAAGCAGGTATGAGAACAGAAATCCAAGAGTTTCATGGTGGGTTACAGGACGAGGAATTCCTGGACTGGCTTGCAACAGTAGAGGAAGTTTTTGAGTTTAAAGGGGTGCCGAAGGATCGAAGGGTACCGTTAATAGCCACACGGTTGAGAGGCAGGGCTTCGGCGTGGTAACAGCAGTTGAAGCTTTCTCGGGTGCGGCTTGGTTAATCGAAGATTGTGACTTGGGAGAAGATGAAGAAGCAGATGAGGGCTGCTTTTCTACCGTATAACTATCAGCGGACGTTGTACCAGAGGTTGCAGAACCTGAGACAGGGGCAGAAATCGGTAGACGATTACACCACAGAATTCTATCAGTTGATGGCGCGGAATGAGATTCAGGAGACTGACGATCAGATGGTGGCTAGATATATTGGGGGTCTGCGTCTTACGCTGCAGGACACCCTCAACATGTTTGATATCGGGACCATGTCAGAGGCACATCAGCAGGCTCTGGCAGTGGAGAAGCATTCAAGGCATTTCATTGGTAGCAGTGGCGGGGCTTCGAGTGGTGCAGCTTCTGGTGGAACACCAAACCCTACCGCCAACAAACCATCCACTTTAGGGCAACCCTCTCATGCGGCAACCAATAATACGCGGTGTTTTAGTTGTGGGGAAACCGGTCATCGACAAATTGATTGCAAGAAGAACGGCAAAAGGGCGCTATTTAATGAGGAAGAGGGGGATTTCGAACTTCCAGAAAATCCCACATTCGACGAGCCTGATCATGGCGAGGGAGAGTATGTAGAGGGAGATGTTGGGGTATCCTTGGTAGTTCGGAGGTCATGTCTGACTCCGCGTGTGACAACCGAGACGGAGTGGCTGCGTAACAACATTTTTTAGTCTACATGTACCATTCTGGACAAGGTGTGTCGTTTTGTGGTTGACTCGGGTAGCTGTGAGAATATTTTTGCTGAGGAAGCTGTACAGAAGCTGAACATTCAAATCGAGAAGCATCCAAAACCGTACAAACTGGCTTGGCTCAAGAAAGGGGGTGAGGTAACTGTTTCCAAACGTGCTCTTATTTCTTTTTCTATTGGGTCAAAATATCGTGATGAGGTCTGTTGTGATGTAATAGCCATGGATGCATGTCATTTATTATTGAGTAGACCTTGGCAATTTGATAGACAGGTGGTTCATAATGGGCGGCATAATACCTACAGTCTGTTGGTGGAGGGTTCGAAAATTGTGCTTGTCCCGAGTAAATCGGCAGATAAAGTTGTAGAGACTACCCCAAAATTGAGTTGTTTGTCTTGGGCACAGTTTGATGCTGAGTTAGAAGATTCTGATGTGGTATATGTGCTGATTGGGAAAGCAGTGGATGATGCAGTGGCTGTTCCGGATGCGATCATTCCTTTGTTGCAGGAGTTCTCTGGTGTTTTCCCGGATGAGTTACCTCCAGGTTTACCACCTCTGCGTGACATTCAACATCATATAGACCTTGTTCCAGGAGCGAGTCTTCCTAACAGGCCGCATTATCAGATGAGTCCCAAAGAGCACGAGGAGCTGTGTAGGCAGGTAGAGGAGTTACTGGCGAAGGGGCATATTAGAGAGAGCATGAGCCCTTGTGCAGTTCCAGCCATCTTAACAATCAAGCAGGATGGTTCGTGGCGTATGTGTGTTGACAGCAGGGCTATCAACAAAATTACTAATCGGTACAGGTTTCCGATCCCGAGATTTGATGACTTGTTAGATCAGATTAGTGGGGCTGCAGTGTTCACAAAGCTGGATTTGAAGATTGGTTATTACCAGATTCGGGTTCGACCGGGTGATGAGTGGAAAACAGCATTTAAAACGCGAGAGGGGTTGTATGAGTGGCTCGTGATGCCTTTTGGGCTGTCTAATGCCCCGAGCACATTTATGAGGGTGATGAATCAGTTGCTACGTACTTTTATTGGGACCTTTGTAGTGGTGTACTTCCACGACATCCTGATTTACAGCAAGAGTCAGGAAGAGCATATCCCACATATCCGGGCAGCTTGGGCTTGCAGCAGAACGAGTTCTACGCAGCAACCAAGAAGTGTGTTTTTATGGTGCCTCGTGTTCTGTTCCTGGGGTATGTGATTTCAGGAGATGGTCTGCAGGTGGATGGTGCTAAGGTCGAAGCAGTGCAGAAGTGGCCTCATCTGACAACACAGACAAAGGTGCGGAGTTTTCACGGACTGGCTTCATTTTATAGGCGTTTTATCCCTAATTTCAGCAAAGATCATGGCACCGACATCGATTGCATGAAGAATGTTCGGTTTTCTTGGAATGAGGAGGCAGAATTGGCTTTTCGACAGATCAAGGAGCGATTGACCACTGCTCCGATCTTGATTTTACCTGATTTCTCCCAGCCATTCGAGCTGCACACAGACGCATCAAAGGTTGGGATAGGGGCTGTTCTTAGCCAGAACACCAAGCCGGTTGCTTACTTCAGCGAGAAACTATCTGGGGCAAAGACACGATACAACACGTATGATCTGGAGTTTTATGCAGTCGTTCAGGCAGTTAAGCATTGGCGCCATTATTTATTCCAGAGGGAGTTCATTCTGTTCACTGATCATGATTCTTTGAGACATTTGCATGGTCAGGATAAAATCTCACCTCGTCATGCTCGTTGGGTTGCTTTCCTTGAGTAGTTTACTTTTGTGGTCAATCACAAGGCAGGAGTTTCCAACAGAGTGGCTGATGCGCTGAGCCGTCGTCGCGGACTACTGAGTACCATGCGTGTGGAGGTACCAGGATTTGATTCTTTTCGCGATATACTTGCAGCTGATCCGTATTTCTCTAGTATTATTGACAGGGTGACTGCGGGTGAGAAGACTGATTTCTTGCTGCAGGAGGGGTTCTTATTTAAGGGTAATCAGTTGTGCATTCCAGATTGCAGTCTTCGCTTGCAGATTATTCACGAGCTCCATGGTGAGGGGCATGTGGGACGGGATCGCACGCTACAGTTAGTGCAGTCATCTTATTTCTGGCCTAGTATGCGTAAGGAGGTTGAGAAGTTTGTGCAGCGTTGCCGAATTTGTCACGCAGCAAAGGGGACGGCTACTAATGCTGGTTTGTATATGCCATTGCCTGTTTCGACACAACCTTGGGTGGACGTGAGTATGGATTTCGTGGTCGGGTTGCCACGCACGCAGAGGGGTCATGATTCTATCTATGTGGTGGTGGACAGGTTTTCTAAAATGGTGCATTTCATCCCGTGCAAGAAGACCATCAATGCAGTTAATGTCGCTCAATTATTCTTTCGGGAGGTCTATCGTCTTCATGGGTTGCCTGCTTCCATTGTCTCTGACCGTGACACCCGTTTTCTGAGCCACTTTTGGCGCAGCTTGTGGAAGATGGCTAACACACAGCTAAACTTTAGTAGTGCCTATCATCCCTGCAATCGGCTGCATTTACGAGGTGGTTAATCGTTCGTTGGGCAATATTTTGCGCTGCTTGGTCGGGGAACATATTAAGGCGTGGGATCAGAAATTGTGCCAGGCGGAGTTTGCTCATAATCATGCAGTTAATCGCAGTACCGGGTTCAGTCCTTTCCAGGTGGTGTATGCGGTTCAGCCTAAGGGACCATTGGACTTGATTGCTTTGCCCAACAACAAGAAAGTCCATCACAAAGCAGCTGATCTGGTGTTAGGATTACAGGCAGTGCACAAGACTGTCTACGATCGCTTACAGGCTGCCAACAGCAAATACAAGCAGCTTGCAGATCAGAAGCGGAGGAGGGTTGAGTTCGATGTTGGAGATTATGTGTGGGCGGTACTGACGAAGGAACGCTTTCCGGTTGGGGCGTACAACAAATTGTCTGCCAAGAAGATTGGACCAGTGGAGATCGTGGAGAAGATTAATCCGAATGCGTACCGGTTGAAGCTTCCGAGTCACATTCGTACTGCAGATGTCTTCAACGTGAAGCACTTGATCCCGTTTACAGGAGATGCTTCTTCTGACGAGGACACCGACACAAATTCGCGGTCGAATTTTTCTCAGCCTGGGGAGAATGATGCGGACACAATTGCGGAGTCATTTTTGGAGTCGTTTGAGCGTCAACGCGGAAACGGGCGTAACTTTTAATTTCAGAGGAGTTACGGGACGCACAGCATATCAAAACGACCGTCTTTTCGAAAGGAACAAGATTCATGGGGCTATCCCCCATGAGCAGGCCTAAAAAGGGCCGAAAAATGCTTCTAAAGGCCTCAAAAGGACCAACGAAGTTTTCTATCAGTTTTTCCTAGTTTTTGGACATTTTCGTCTTTTGGATTATTTTAGGGTTATTTCAAATTAAGGTTTGGGCCGACTTATTTATACCTTGTTTTAGGGTTTGAAAGACAGTTTTTGCCGTTTTATGAATGAATTCATTCTCTTTCAATTTTCTCGATCGGAAATTGTTGATTGATTGTTGAATTTCTCGAGCGAAATTCATGGATTAATCTTTATCCAAGTCTTCCGCTACGTCATTTTGCGTGCCCTTGAGACCCGCCACCATTGCCGCGACCTTGCGGACCAAAATTGTAAAACTGGTTTGGGTCCTCCGGCTGTTTCACATGACCAGCCACCATGGCTGATTGAAGCGATGTGGCTGCTTTCTTAGCCAGCCCTGATTCTTCTAACACCAACATAGACCGAGCACTGGAAAACGTTGGTAAAGGATCCCCCTACCGAATGAAAGTACCCACGCCATTGTACGCCTCAGTGAGGCCAGCCACCATCTGATGTACCAGGCGATTGTCTGAAACAGCAGCACCAACATTCTTGAGTTGGTCAGACAGAAGCTTGAAGTGCTGACAATACGCAGAAGCACTCGGAAATCCTCCATCGTCGTAGAAGAGAACCCCTGCTCAAGGGAAACCGCTCGGGAATTCTTGTTGTCTTCAAAAATATCCCGCAGCCTCTCCCACGCAGCCTTAGCCGTCGACCCCGGAACCATAATTGTCTGAAGTAGATCGGTGGAGATGGTGGAATAAATCCACCGAAGAACGGTGGCGTCAAGCGTGTCCCACAAATCTTGTTCGTCATCATTCGTAGGGGCTTTCTCCTTCCCCTCTTCAGACGGTATGATGTGATGAAGCACCTTGCAAGATTTGGCATGAACCCGAAATAGTTCCGCCCAAGTCGAGTATTGAACATTCTCTACCTCAAGGATTACCGGAACATTACTCTGCACGTTCGACACAGCGAGAGCCGGATAGAAACCAGATTTGGAAGCCATGAGATTGTGTGTAGACGGAAAGAGATGACACAATCGGAGAAGACTGGAAAAAAATAAAGACGAAAACTATGGTGCGGAAGCGAAAGATCGTACCAAACTTGATACCATAATAGAAAATAATTCCGTCTCTTTTCCATTCCACTCCAAGGTAATATATACAAGACTTCCTATCAATCTAGATCCTAAATTATAGAGATATACATTGATATACATTCCTAATCTAATAAGATTACTACCTATCATAAATCAAATCAAATAACAATATTTACAAAAGATTTATACGAATATTCCATGAATATTCTAACACTTTGATTACTTGAAGCAAATGCGAGACGGGGTGCTTAGACAGTGTCTTAGTGAAGGGCAAGATTGTCCTTTGTGATCAGTACGATGGTTTACGAGAAGCTGAAAGGGCTGGTGCGGTTGGAACGATCATTCCAGGTGATGAGATGGATTATTCTTTTGTAGTTCCCTTGCCCGCAGCAGGCATAAGGGACCAAGACATGAATACTGTCAAAGCTTACATTAATTTCACCAAGTAAGCAATGCCTCGGTTTAAATATTTGCCATTTTTACGAATAAAATTTATCGTTAAAGCTTGAATTGATTCGTGTGTTCTTTTACAGGATGCCTACAGCAAATATTACGACAAGTGAGGTTATACGTGACCTTGATGCTCCTGATGTTGCTGAATTTTCTTCACCAGGACCCAACACTATTTTATTTGAAGTTCTCAAGGTAATAGACATCAATACTACTTGTCTGCCATATATAGTGTGTGTTTTTTAAATTTTTTTTTTTTTGTAGCCGGATATAACAGCACCTGGGGTAGAGATATTGGCCGCATATTCACCAGTTGCTTCGCCTTCAGATACCATTCCAGACAAGAGGTCTGTCAAGTATAATATATTAACAGGCACATCAATGGCTTGTCCTCATGCTGCTGGTGCTGCTGCGTATGTGAAATCATTCCACCCTGATTGGTCTCCTTCTGCCATCAAATCTGCCTTAATGACTACTGGTATTGTTCTTTGGCCGTAAACACACAGAACATTTTGAGTGTGTGTGTTTTATTGTTTTCCTTCTGAAGTGAAAGTCACCATAGTTTAACGTACTTGTTTTCTCCCTTTTTCCTTGCTAGCGTGGCAAATGAATGCTCAGAAACATGAAGTAGCAGAATTCAATTATGGAGCCGGACACATTGATCCAGTAAAAGCTCTAAATCCAGGACTCGTGTACGACACTACTAAAGATGACTACATCAACTTAGTTTGCAGCTTAAATTATGATCCTTTAAAGCTTGGAAGGATATTTGGAGGAAATATTACTTGTCCAAAAGGGGCAAAAATAGCATCTAAGGATCTAAATTACCCTTCCATGTCATTTTATCTTGGTGATGAAAATACCATTTCATCATTTACGTTCGGTTTTACTAGAACAGTCACAAACGTTGGCCAACCAAGTTCTACGTACACGGCAACAATCATAAGGAATTCTTTTCTAAATATCATTGTGGAGCCTAAAACTCTTTCTTTCCAGTCTCTAAATGAGCGGAAATCTTTTGTGGTGACAGTCTCTGGAGGAGCATTTAAACCGAAATCATTCATGGAGTCTGCGTCGCTGGTTTGGTCAGATGGTTTTCACAGTGTACGAAGTCCAATTGTTGTATTCTAGACACACACTGCACACAAAGTTTCTGCAACTACAGAATGCCATTTTTGTATCCAAACCTTAATCATTCATAGATACATTTGATCAGCAGAAAGATGGGAAATTACAACCATTACATACTGGCTTATTTGATATTCACAGTCCAGTAGCTTGTACTAATATGTTTAATAGCATCAAGTTATTTGCGAGACAAGAAAAGAAAGCAACTTTAACTAAAACTAATATGCCAAAAAGTTTGGTAAGGTGTCACTATTGAAAGAATATAGAATAATAGAGATTTATGTGATCATCTATATTTGTGTAGATATGTGTACATCCGTATGGTAGGTAAGTAAATATTCTTGTTATGGTAAGAGACTAAGTCAATTCCAATGATTAAGGGATTAGAGTTGTATATATACGTTTGATAGTTAATGAGAAAAGCAAGGACCATATTCCTTTATGGTATCATCACCTGGTCAGCCGCCTCCTTCTTCATCTCCTTCCCTAGGCCGGTGTTTTTCATGGCTCCCCCTCCTTTGCATCCTGCGTTCACTGTGGGTAATATAAAGAATTGGATACCTCTTATTTATTCTTGAGCCTGAAACTGGGAAGTATGTGTCATGGGCGGAATTGTTCAAAATCCACTGCGAGGTTTTTGATGTTCTTGATCATATCATTCCGCCGGAGACGGCTGCTGGTACGGAGCCATCTGACAAAGCCTTGTGGAAGAGATTAGATTCCCTTGTCTGTCAATGGATTTATGGAACTATCTCTCCCGATCTGTTACAGACCATTCTCGAACCTGGTTCGACTGCACAGAAAACATGGGAACGTCTCGAGGGGATTTTTCGAGACAACAAACATTCCCGGGCTGTCAAACTTGAGAATCAATTCTCTCAAGTCCTTAATGATTTTCCTAGCATCTCAGACTATTGCAAGGAAATAAAGAGCCTTGCGGATCAGTTAGCAAATGTGGATGTGCCAGTTACGAACAGCAGGATGGTACTATAGGCAATTGCGGGGCTAAATGAGAACTATGACAGTGTTGCAGTAATCATCCAGCAGATCGACTGATGCAGATGCAGATCAACTGGCTGATGAAGAGCAAAGGGCTGTAACAGATGCTGAACAAACAGGCTGTGACCCAGGCGACCACATCAATTAATCTTGTCCAGGTGCACGCCTCACCAATGGCCAATGGGGTAGCAGGCCTCTGCCTTCCCAGGCGGCCGCATGAAGCTTGGCCAGGCGCCCACCTCAGTGACGGGGTTCCAGTTTCCTTATTCCGATTAGTTTTAGTTTGATGATGTTTGGTTTATTTAAGCTAGGGTATTTTGGTATTTTCTATTGCAATTCGTTTTTGGGTTTGGAGAGTATTTAAACTTGTTTAGGGCTTTGATTAACTCAGTTTTTTTATTATTGATGAATTTGTGAGAAGAGATTATAGGTGTTAAGGGAAAAACAAGAGAAATAGAAAATGGAGGAGTCTATTATTTTCCACACACCAGCAGATTACAGCAATGCCTATTTATAGGCTTCATACATCAGTCTAGTACATTCTAGGACTTCAGTTATTTAGACTTAAGACTTATCATTTCAACTTCCCTAAACTGACTTATTAAAATTACTAACCATGACTCTTAACATTATTGAAACTGATCAAAACATGCATTAACTTTTCAACACTCCTCCTTAATGCATTTTTGAGTTACTCCAAGCATATCACGAAGTAATTCAAACCTCTGTCTTGGAAGTGCCTTCGTGAATATGTCAGCTATTTGCTCATCTGTCTTGCAATACTTTAGCTCAATTTCTCCGCTGTTTGATGCTTCACGCAGAAAGTGATGTTTGATTGCAATGTGTTTTGACCGGCTATGAAATACTGGATTTTTCGCCATTGCTATTGCGGACTTGTTGTCACAGAAAATAATTGTAGCCATGGTTTGCTGCTCCTCCATATCTACGAAGATTCTTCTTAGCCAAATAGCTTGGCGAGCTGATTCTGCTGCTGCTATATACTCCGCTTCAGCAGACGATTGTGCCACACTATCTTGCTTTTTAGATGCCCATGAAAAAACTCCTGATCCGAATGAGAATGCATAACCTGAAGTACTTTTCATATCATCTACTGAACCAGCCCAATCACTATCCGTGTAGCCAACAAGCGTTGGATCTGCAGTAGACTTTCTGTACCAAATACCGTAGTCAACGGTTCCCTGTAAATACCTCAGAATTCTTTTTGCTGCTCCAAAGTGCACCTGACTTGGACTTTGCATGAACCTGGAAAGTAGGCTCGTGGCATACATTATATCAGGCCGAGTGGCACTAAGATATAGTAAACTTCCAATTAAACTTCTGTACAGCGACGCATCAGCTTTGCCCGTTCCATCTTCTTTCTTCATCTTCTCATTAACAACTAGCGGAGTGGCTTTTGTCTTGCAACCATACATATTGAACTTCTTCAGAAGATTCTCGGTATATTTTCTTTGGCATATGAAAACACCCTCATTCTCTTGACTGATTTCAATGCCAAGAAAATGATGCATCAACCCAAGGTCTGTCATTTCGAACGTCTTCATCATATCCTTTTTAAACTCCTGAACAATCTTTCCATTATTTCCCGTGTAGATTAGATCATCTACATATAGAGAAACAATTAGAATTCCGTCTTCACCTTGGCTTTTGATGTAGAGAGTTGGCTCACTACTACTTCTTTTAAATCCAGCATCAATAAAATACTTATCGATGCGACTGTACCAGGCACGTGGTGCCTGTTTTAAACCATATAATGCCTTCTTAAGCCGTAGTACTTTCTCTTCTCCTCCTTCGACGATAAATCCTTGTGGCTGCTCAACAAAAATTTCCTCTTCAAGCACCCCATTTAGGAATGCTGATTTCACGTCAAGCTGATGAATCTCCCACTTCCTTTGAGCTGCAAGAGCTACAAGGGTTCGTATGGTATCCAGTCGTGCTACCGGCGCGAAAGTCTCTGTATAATCAATGCCTCGGTTGCCGAGAGTAACCCTTAGCTACCAAACGTGCTTTATGCTTCTGAACTGAGCCATCTAGGTTCACCTTAGTTTTATAAACCCATTTTACTCCAATGACTTCCTTGTTTGATGGACGTTCTACCAAATCCCATGTGTCATTTTTCTTGATCATCTTGATCTCTTCCTCCATAGCTTTCACCCAAACTTCCTGATTTGCAGCAACTTCAAAGGATTCAGGTTCCAGCACACTAAAATTGCATGTCTCATATAGACTTGCTAGTGTTCTAACCCTCATTGGTGTTGTCTCAGGTGATGATTGCACTTGAGATGTATCTGATTGAGGTGAGGCAACTGATGGAATTGCGCTAGCAGATGTTTCACCTTCATCTCTTGTCTCTTGCACTTGGTGAGTAGAAAGTTCCTTCTGAATCTGAGGTACTAGAGCTGAAACTTTTTCAACCTTTTCTAAGTCCCAATTCCATAAGGCTTTTTCGTCGAACTCAACATCACGGCTGATCATGATTTTCTCCGTTTGGAGATTATACACACGATAGCCTTTCGACTGTGAGCTGTAACCCAAAAATACTCCTTTCTCTGTCTTCTTTTCCAGCTTATGCCTTTTTTCTGCTGGAATATGCACATAACATATGCAACCAAATATTCTGAGATGTCTAGCTGAAGGCTTCCGACCGCTCCAAGCCTCGATCGGAGTTCTATCACGAACAGCAGCTGTTGGGCATCGATTTAGCAAATATACAGCTGTGTAAACAGCTTCAGCCCAGAATTTTTTCGGCATTCCCTTCTCGTACAACATCGATCTGGCCATCTCCATTACGGTTCTATTTTTTCTCTCCGATACTCCATTCTGTTCAGGTGCATAGCCAACTGTAAGCTGATGTTCGACTCCTTCATCTTCACAGAATTTGTCAAACATTTTAGAGGTATACTCCTTTCCTCTGTCGCTTCTAAGTGCTTTGATAAACTGGCCACTTTGTTTCTCCACGAGATTCTTGAACTTCTTGAAAACATTGAAGACTTCTGATCTATCACGCATAAAATAGATCCATGTCATTCGAGTAAAATCATCTATAAAAAGAATGAAGTACCTCGATTGATTTTGAGATGGAGTTCTCATTGGTCCACATATATCCGTGTGGACTAACCCCAACACTTGCTCTGCTCTCCATGCTGTCCCAGTAGGAAATGGTTTGCGATGTTGCTTGCCAAGTAGACACCCTTCACACGTATCATCGACCACTCTTATATTTGGCATATCACGCATCATGTCCTTCCTGTACAGGACCCTGAGAGCTGAAAAATTGTAATGGCCAAATCTCCTATGCCAAAGCCAATTGTCATCAACTTCAGCCTTCATAGCTGAATCATATTGCCAACGAATCGGAAAATTCCGATTCTCCATCTTCACTTGAGTAATTACCTGCTCTTTATTTATCTTATCATAAATTGTGCAAGTATTACTAGCAAATGATAAGGTATAACCATTCTCAATCATTTGTCCAACACTTAACAGATTTTGTTTCAAAGATGGAACTAGAAGAACATCATGAATGTATTGTGTGCCTTTCGTTGTCTGGATAGCTATCGTACCTTTGCCTTTTGCTTGTACCAACGCACCATTCCCCAACTTCACTTGGGATGTAACGAACGTGTCTATGCTCCGAAAAATACTCTCATCTCCGGACATATGATTGCTGCATCCGCTATCAATATACCACGTATCATCGGTTCTCTCCACTGATGCTGCATGACAAGCATAAAACAACTCCTCAGCTTGGTTGTCTGAACTATTTGCTTCTGTATAATTTGCTTGCTGGTTTTTCTTGAACCTGCAATTTCTATCCAGATGGCCAAACTTATGACATATCCTGCATTTTGTCTTCCCTCGGAACCAACAATCTTTCTCAGCATGGTTTGTCTTCTTACAGGTACTGCACGGTGGATAAGTCTTCTTTTGCCATTCTTTCTTATTTTCCCACGTGTTTGCTTTGTCTCCTCCTTGAGAAGACCCTCCAGATTTATTACCCACTTTAGAACTATGAGACTTTAGGTTCAATTTGGACTGAAACGCATTCTCAATTGAGCCTTCCGTCCGTCTGCTTAGCCTCTTTTCATGCGCCTCAGTGAACCCATTACTTCTGTCATAGAAAGAGTCGAAATATCTTTTGACTCTTCAATGGCAGTAACAACAGGATCATACTTGTCAGTTAGACTGATAAGTATTTTCTCGATGATTCTCCTGTCATCAATTCTCTCACCATAGACCTTCAATTGATTGACTATTTCTGAAATTCTGGAGTAATATTCTTGGGCAATCTCAGACTCTTTCATTTTGACATTCTCAAGATCTCTTCTCAAAGTTTGTAACTTAATGGAGCGTGCCTTAGGATTGCCTTGAAATTCATCTTTCAAAATGTCCCAAGCCTCCTTCGCTGTATCCGCACCCATGATTCTTGGAAATATTGTGTCCGCCACCGCACGTTGGATGATGTACAAAGCGCCCGCATTCTTTTTCCTTGACTGAGCCAGTGCATTCTTTTGTGCAGTGGGCAGTGCGCCTGCATTTTCGGGCTCTTCAAAGCCATCTTCGACAACCTCCCATAAATCTTGAGACAAAAAATATGTCCTCAATTTGATGCTCCAAAAATCATAGTTATCTCCAGCGAAGATCGGAACAAGAGAAAGATTAGGATCTGACATGATGATAGAACAACTCTGATATTTCGCCCCAAGCGGGATCGAAACACAGCTCTGATACCACTGATGAATTTGTGAGAAGAGATTATAGGTGTTAAGGGAAAAACAAGAGAAATAGAAAATGGAGGAGTCTATTATTTTCCACACACCAGCAGATTACAGCAATGCCTATTTATAGGCTTCATACATCAGTCTAGTACATTCTAGGACTTCAGTTATTTAGACTTAAGACTTATCATTTCAACTTCCCTAAACTGACTTATTAAAATTACTAACCATGACTCTTAACATTATTGAAACTGATCAAAACATGCATTAACTTTTCAACAATTATGAATTGAATTAATAAGAAAAGCTTGAAGCTTTCTTTGTCGAATCTTGTTTCATTCTTGTTTGGTCCTAATCTCTAGCCTCATTTTACATCATTTGGTATCAGTTGTCTGGACGAATTGATGGCCGAACGAGGGCGTGGAGTTCGTGGAGGAAGAGGTGGTCGTGGAAGGGGCCGTGCAGCGGATCCTCCGGAAGACGATCATCACCGCGAGCGTGATCTACGCGATATCGAGATAGACAATCTGAGAAGACAGGTTCAGGTACTTTAACTCCAAGTTCAGAATAGCAGAAATCGTAGGGTGACACCGCCGATTATGGGTTCTGATTCGGATAATTCTTCCGAGGATGAGAAGTATCACATGGGAGTCAATCCCTTTGCCAGAAATCCTGGACATCAGTATAGGTATGAGGAAGACTCTTTGAAGGATATCGGTGTCAAGATCGAAATTCCAGAATTCGAAGGTAAGACTCATCCTGACGAGTTCATTGATTGGTTAAATACTGTTGAACGTATTTTTGATTTAAAACCTATGAAAGATGCTAATAAGGTGAAAGTGGTAGCAATCAAATTGAAGAAACATACTTCGATTTGGTGGGAACATGTTACGAAACAAAGGGTTAGAGAGGGTAAATCCAAGGTTCAATCATGGGATAAGATGAAGAAATTGTTAAGGCGAAAATTTCTTCCAGAACACTATAAACAGGATTCTTTTATTGATTATCATAGTTTGGGGCAAGGGGATATGTCTGTAGAGGAGTTTATCAGTGAGTTTGACCGTTTGTGGATGCAGTGTGATGTTGCAGAAGAGGACGAGTGTGATGATGTGCATCCGCGATTTTTTTCCTTTTTTCTTTTGGGATTTGTTTTGAAAAAATCATTTTTTTGGAGTCGCCTCACCGTTTTTAGTTTAAGGGCCAAAACTTTGAAAAATACCCAATATTTAGAGAAAATGAGTTCGGAGGTCACATTACATTACGGGAAGAACGTTAGTGTTCACCCGAAATGCCTCGTACGACGAGTCTTCCTTACTTGAGAACTTTTGTTGTGTGTGTGTGTGTTTTAAAAGGGGTTTTCTGAAAATAATTGGAATTTTAGGGACTGGACTGAAAAACAGTTTGAAAACAGTGATTAAACTGAAAATAACAGAAAATTAAGGGACTGTTTGCAAATGACAATGTCATCCGCGTGGACAAGACTGCAGTGCAATCTTATCCGCACGGGCTAACCTGCAGTGTCAATATTTTACAGTTTCCAGTTTAATCACTATAATTTTCAGAAAGTTAACTGGATTTACAGGACTTAACTGGAATTGTAACTGAAAGATAGAAAGTAAAAGGGGATTTGGATTTTTGGCATCCATGTTTTTCCTCTCTTTTCCTAGACTTGGATTAGTGGTCATAAGTGATGAATACACTTAATCAAGTCATCCCGGGGGTACGTTGGGACTTTGTGAGCATTTCATTTGCTTGGGAAAGGGGGGTTTTGACATAAAAAAGTAAGTTGACAAGGGGGTTAGGTCAAGATGTATCAACTTTAGAGGAACGTCTCTAAGGTGGTCATAGGAAGACCAACCTTGAGACCTATACTCAAGTGTATCTTGTACATCTTGTGTGACCCATTTTGTGTGCTAGATGATGTTCATCCAAGGAAAATGTTCAAAGGTGAGCATCTTAGACAAGGGGAGGGGAATTAGCAAGGAATGTAGATAATGTTGACCACTTGAAATGGTCATCTATGGAGATTGACTCCAAGATGACCATATGTAGGTCAAGGAAGCAAGTAAAACTAAACAAGTAAAGGAGCATGAAATATGGACCATTTGAAGTGGTCATCCATGGAGATGAACTCCAAGATAACCATCTTCTTGGTCAAACAAGCAAGTACCAAGAAATATAAAATAGGGAGTGGGGGAATGACATAAAATAAAAGGGGATGTGGATCATTTTGGAGGATCATCTATGGAAATGGGTTCCATGGAGATCCTCTTGAATCCTTGGGACAAGAGGGAAGGGATGAACAAAAGGAAAAAGCTAAACTACATGGTATGAGTATGTATGAATGAGAGAAATATGAGTGGAGGGAATAAGGGTTTACCAATTTTCTTGGGTTTAGGGTTAGGGTTTGAAGGTTTCAATGGCTTGTAAGTGGTTTTAGGGTGGATTTGGTGTTGAATTTGGTGTGAAATTTGAGTGGTGAGAGTGTTGAGGGCTGTTTGGGAGAGGATTTTGATAGAGTAACACTAGGTTTTATGAATTTTTGGCCTCCTTGAAACTGAGGGAGAAGGGATGAATTTATAGGGTTGCTGGATGCTGATCTTATCCGCGTGGACAAGATTGTAGGTGCAATCTTGTCCGCGCGGATGGCCCAAGCAGGCGTGCCTGTCCTGTGCAAAAAAACAGTTTTGGCATTTTGTTCTTGGTAAATATTCCTTTTTTTATTGAAAATGACAAATATCAGCGAGATTTTGTATATTTTTTATTCCTAGGAGGTCCTTCCTCATTCAAATTGTCAAAAAAATGTCCAAAATGACCCTAAATGATTATAAATCACTAATTTGGGCTGAAGAAACATTAATGACCCAGATTGGGGTACTTACATTAGCCCCTCGGCGACGTTACTTCCGGGGGAAGTGGGGTCGTCAACAAAATAAGGATCCCAATCTGGCAAAAATTTACCTAGATGGGTGAGGAGGTGACCGAGGCGGTCGGATGGCTGGACCCTTAACAAAAGGATTCCTACGTATCCCATTTGGGAATCAAGTCGGTCGTAGTTCAGGTCTTGTGGGGTAAAGGAGCGGCCAAACGAATGGACCTCCCACCGCATTTTAGTTGTCGAAGGTAGACTCGACTAACGAAGGCGTTGCCGGAGACGGACTCGACTTAGCGGGAGCATTTTCGAAGACGTATTCGACCTAGTGAAAGTGTTGCCGAAGACGTATTCGACCTAGCAGAAGCGTTGCCAAAGACGTATTCGACCTAGCAGAAGCGTTGCCGAAGACAGACTCGACCTAGCGGAAGCATTGTCGGAGACGGACTCGACCTAGCGGAAGCGTTTGCGAAGACATATTCGACCTAGCGGAAGCATTGTCGAAGACGGACTCGACCTAGCGGATGCATTGCCGAAGACGTATTTGACCTAGTGAAAGCGTTGCCGAAGACGGACTCAACCTAGCGAGAGCGTTGTCGAAGACGTATTCGACCTAGCGGAAGCATTGCCGATGACGGATTCGACTTAGCGGGAGCGTTGTCGAAGACGTATTCGACTTAGAGGAGGCGTCTATACCTAGATTGAGACTCAGTTCAGGAGTATGAATCTAAATTGGGGTTTGGTTCAGGAGGGGGGGCCATTTGAAGGAGCTCTCGCTGGGGAAGACTCGGGCTTACGATGCCGGGGTTGAGGGTGACCCTGTCGGTCAAGTGGCTGGACCTATGGTAGGCTACCTACGTATCCTGGATGGGAATCAAGCCTGGACGTAGTTCGAAAACTGTTGGGGATGCGTATGGGTTTACGATGATAGTCGGGTTTTATCCGCTGGGGATGTATGTTCTTGGTTCAGACTTACAATGACGGTCAGGATTGAAAACAAGGAAGGAAATGGACTTTAGTAAGGGTTTTCGTTAAAGGAAGGACTTACGATGATGGCCGGGGTTGAAAACGAGGAAGGAAATGGACTTCCGTTAAGGTTTTCGTTAAATGACGGACTTACGATGACAGCTGGGGTTGAAAACGAGGAAGGAAATGGACTTCCGTTAAGGTTTTCGTTAAAGGACGGACTTACGATGACGGCCAGGGTAGAAAACGAGGAAGGAAATGAACTTTGGTTAAGGTTTTCGTTAAAGGACAGACTTACGATGACGGCCGGGGTTGAAAACGGGGAAGGGAATGGACTTCTATTAAGGTTTTTGTTAAAGGACGGACTTACAATGACGGCCGGGGTTGAAAACGGGGAAGGGAATGGACTTCCATTAAGGTTTTCGTTAAAGGACGGACTTACAATGACGGTCGGGGTTGAAAATGGGGAAGGGAATGGACTTCTGTTAGGTTTTCGTTAAAGGACGGACTTACGATGACGACCGGGGTTGAAAACGGGGAAGGGAATGGCTTTCGTTAAGGTTTTCGTTAAAGGACGGACTTACGATGACGGCCGGGATTGATAACGAGGAAGGAAATGGACTTCCGTTAAGGTTTTCGTTAAAGGACGGACTTACGATGACAACCGGGTTTGAAAATGAGGAAGAAAATGGACTTCCGTTAAGGTTTTCGTTAAAGGACGGACTTATGATGACGGTCGGGGTTGAAAACGAGGAAGGGAATGGGCTTCCGTTAGGTTTTCGTTAAAGGACGGGCTTACGATGACGGCCGGGGTTGAAAACAAGGAAGGGAATGGGCTTCCGTTAGGTTTTCGTTAAAGGACGGGCTTACGATGACGGCCGGGGTTGAAAACGGGGAAGGGAATGGACTTCCGTTAGGTTTTCGTTAAGCTGGGGTCTGGATGCAGAGGGCCAAGAATTAAAGGGGCAAAATAGGGATTTTGCCTTGCAATATCGTCTGCGCGGACCAGACCCGCAAAGCGCCTGGTTCAAAAAGACAGACAGCCGTGTCTGTCTTCTCCAATTTCCAATCAATCAGCCGAGAAGAGAGAGAGAGAGAGAGAAAACGAGAGAGAAGAAGTTGGAAAACCTCCATTTTTGCCCAATTTCTTCACAAAATCCTTCAAGATCAAGGCAATGGAGCAAATGGGAGGAGCTCGTGGAGTCCGTCGAGTTCGGGTGAGTCGGGAAGCGGCGGAGAGGAGACTTGGTTTGGTGAGGATGCACAACCATTACACTCTCTCACAATCGATGAATGAGGAGCATTATCCGGATATGTGGCAACATTGGGTCACCGACGAGGATCTCCGCATGGTATGACACTCAATTTTGTCAATTTTGTTGATTTTTTGTCAAAATTGGTATATGTTAACTTAGGTCTTGAATGGCTAAAATTGGGGCTTTTGTTTATTTTGCCATGGAAAATTGGAATTGATGATGCATGTGTTTAATTGGAGTTATGGGTAGAAAGAATATGCAATTTGTTCATGAAAAACATTGGTAGTTTGCATAATGTAAAAATAAAGTGGGTACAGATTTGCCGAATTTGGGACGGACTCTTGCGTAAGAGATTTTTTGTGATGAAAATTTGTTTTTGTGAATGCATGTTTGATGACGTAATGTGAGAAAAGATGCATGTTATGTTTTATGAAAGAATGCACAAATTTGCCGAATTTGGAACAGACTCTTGTATAAGAGATTTTGAATGAAAAATGTATTTCGTAAAATGAACATAAATTTGCCGAATTTGGAACGGACTCTTGTATAAGAATGTGTGTAGGAAAATGTATCCGAAAATGGGACGGAGTTTATTTTCTTTCTTTCCTGCTCATTTGTTATTCATGTCAAATTGGCGATTTTGATGACATATTTGTGTTGTGTCTATTTTCAGGAGAGAGGTGATATCATCCAACGCAAGTTGGATAAGCTGAAGACTCAGGGATCCGTGGAGGCAGTTGTCAGGCTATGGGATACTTTGCCTACGGCTGGCAGGGTGGGCTAGCTATAGGAGTCCACATCAGCTTGTGGTGGCTTCTAAGCATTATGGATTTGTTGAGGGCCTGAGGGGGGTGTGTGGCTTACACAAGAGCAAGGGGCTCACTTTGGCGTTGGCCGAGTATTGGTGGGATGTCACTCATACTTTTTACTTTT
Organism: Adenophora triphylla var. japonica; assembly: GCA_022495995.1. Classification (NCBI taxonomy): domain Eukaryota; kingdom Viridiplantae; phylum Streptophyta; class Magnoliopsida; order Asterales; family Campanulaceae; genus Adenophora; species Adenophora triphylla. The sequence continues at coordinate 438,925 of JAFEMH010000619.1, read as the reverse complement.
CATGAGGGGAGGCTACCGTGACCCCTACGGATTATGCTGCCATTACTGGCCTGTCCTTTATATACCACTACGTACCACAACTACTACACCACTACTACCGCTACTACCACTACTACCACCACCACCACCACTATACCACTACTACCACTACCACTACTTCCACTACTACTACTACCGCTACAACCACTACGTACTAACTTTTTCGGTAATCATGAACCGCCGATTAACCGAACCGGTCACGTCTACCTTAACCTATACGTACCCTAAGTTCCTAAACCCTAAATCATTTACTTATACCCCTAAACCCTAAACCCTAAATTATATACTTACCCCTAACCCTAAACCCTAAACCCTAAATCTCAAATCTCATATACTTTTTTTTTAAATTTTTTATTAACTAGAAAATAATATTTTAGGCTTTGTTAATTAGTGGTTTTTTTTTAACAAAGAGGTATATAAAAAAAGATAGAAAAAAACTAAATAAATGAAAGTATATAGAAGAAAAGAGGGATGGACTACCTTATATTTATTTTTTTAATTTTTTATTGACTAGGAAATAATATTTTATGCTTTGTTAATTAGTGGTTTTCTTAAAAAAATTAAAACAAAATTAAATTATCACCAACGGAATAAATCCGTCGCTGATAAATAAAAAAAATAAAAACAAAAATAATATTATTACCGACGAAATTATTCCGTCGCTGATAAATTAAAAAATTATTATTATCACCGACGGAATTATACCGCCGCCGATAAATTTAAAAAAATTAAAAACAAAATTAAATTATCAGCGACGGAATAATTCTGTCGCAGATAAATTTAAAAAAATTAAAAATAAAACAATATTATCACCGACGGAATTATTTCGCTGCTGATAAATTAAAAAAATGAAAAACAAAATTATATTATCACCGACGGAATTATTCCGTCGGTGATAATATAAAAAAAATTAAATTACCACCGACAAAATTATTCCGTCGTTGACAAAGATATAGCGACGGAATATTCCGTCGGTAAAGTCAAGACCAGTCAAACACACATTAGCGGCAGTATTGAAACGAATATTCGACGAATATTCAGTTTTAGCGACGAAATCCAGCGGCAGAATTAGATTCTGTCGGTAATTTCGGCGCCAAAATTATTTCGTCATCGCTGTAGCATCATTTTCGCCGCTATATAGTGACGGAATAATTTCGTCGCTCGTAATTCCGTCGCTAAAGACCCAGTTTTTAGTTGTGACATAACTTATCAGTAACTTCTCAGTTGTCAACTAAACTACTAAAAACATGATCAACTCAATCGACCACAAACTCTGGCGACCAAACAAATGAGAACTTATCAGTAAAAACACGACAAACTCCGACGAGAAACTTCGATGGTCACTCCGGTGATCACCAAATCCGGCGACCTTTCAACGACCAACTCTGGTCAATAACTTTAGCGACCACCTACTCTGTCTGGCGACCAAATCCAGCGACCACTGCGGTCGGCGACCAAATTCTAACGACCAAACAATTGAGAACTTATTAGTTGTTATCAGTTGTTCTATAGAGAAGTTCTTGGTTGTTTTTAGTTGTAAAAAATTCTCAATTGTCAACTATTAAGAACACGACGGCCAGTAGGGGTGTGAAAACCCACCCATCGGCCCGCAAGGCTCGCAAAAGCCCGGCCTGCAATGCTCGCGCCCGCAATGTTTTCAACCCTGCTGAGCTTGACAGCTTGAAGGCCCGCGGGCTCGGGCTGAGATCTGGCTCTTATTATTCTACAGCTCGTTAGGACCTGGTCCAGCCCGTCTCTTTCAAAACTACGTCATTTTGTAATTTATATATATATAATAAATTTAACACTCATTGCAGCATGTATTAGGAATGATGCATATGGTGTAACTTTGATTACAACTTGGATTTTTTTTTATTCGTTATGGATTGAAGGGCTGAAAATAATTTATATGGCAATTCTTTTGATCTTGAATAATTGGGCTCCAAAAACTCCATGGCAAAATGATAAAGTGGTAATGGATTGATGGGCTAAAAATAATTTAAAGCCCAAAATGTAATAGGTATAAAATTTTCAAACTACAACATCTAATTTGTAAGCCCGTCAAGCCCGATCCCGCTCAATGCCCATTTAAAGCCCGCAAAAGCCCGTTAATTTGAGTCCGCATGAAGCCCGTTATGTTGGACTCTTGAAATTGAAGCCTGCAACTAAATGGGCCCATACCGGGCTTTGCCAAAGCCCGCGGGCTTTAGGCCCGTGCACACCCCTAATGGCCAGGGACCAACAATTGTGATTTTATGTGTTGTTCTCAATTGTTATGTAGAGATGTTATCAGTTGCCAATCGCTTTTAGTTGTCATAAAATTTTCAAACTACAACATCTAATTTGTAAGCCCGTCAAGCCCGAGCCCGCTCAATGCCCGTTTAAAGCCCGCAAAAGCCCGTTAATTTGAGTCCGCATGAAGCCCGTTATGTTGGACTCTTGAAATTGAAGCCTGCAACTAAATGGGCCCATACCGAGCTTTGCCAAAGCCCGCGGGCTTTAGGCCCGTGCACACCCCTAATGGCCAGGGACCAACAATTGTGATTTTATGTGTTGTTCTCAATTGTTATGTAGAGATGTTATCAGTTGCCAATCGTTTTTAGTTGTCAACTAATAATAACACAACCAACTCCCCCGACCTAATCTAGCGACCAACAATTGAGAAATTCTCGGCTGTTCTCATTGTTCACTGAACTTCAAAGAAGTTTTCAGTTGTGTCAACTAAGATGACAGGCAACTACGATCGACGACCTAATCCGATAACCAAGTTGTTCATTGAACAAACAAGTAAGAGTATCCCAGTTGTTCACATTTAATAATATTATATGTATAAATAATTATTATTCTAGTTTAATTTTGTTGCATACAAGCATAATCAATTATAATGTAATAGTAACTTAATAATTTCTCAAAAATCATCACTTAGTTTTTGTTTAAATTTTCAAAAACAAGAATCTTCTTGTTTAAAATTTTTCTTTTAATTTTCTCGTAGAGCCCACCACCCATTATAATTAACCACACGCCACCTTCACTTTTTTCCACTAGTCAATCTTTCATATCAAGAATTTGAAAGCTTCTTGAAAAAAACACCGAATGAGAACATGTTCACATTTATTTCCCTACCCTTACCTTTTCCTCCAACTTTCACAACCAAACATCAATTTGTCCATTTACCTTTCTATCTCTTAACGAAACAATGACATCTCCTGGCCCATCACCAATTTTTTTTTCCTGCATTCAGTCTTTCATCCCTTTCGGAAATAGGGGCCGTAGACGATCGGAATGGCGGCCCGAACTGCGTCTTGGTAGATTGCAGAGGCTGAAGTTGTTGAATGATCAATCGGAACTTAAAAGAGGACGACTGCCAAGTGTGTATTTGTAGAGAATGGCCCACAATCGCCGGAAAGAAGTTCATTATCGGCAAACAAGTAGGTGGACAGATTTGTGATGGTCGGAAAATAGGGGCCGAAAGAGAGTAAGTGGAAGGAGTTGTCGACGGTGATGGATACTGAGTTTACCGGTGTTATGGGGTCGTCGATCGGAGCGATGAGCGGAGACAATGGTAGAGAAAGTAGAGAGACTGAATGAGTGAGATAGAGGAAGCTTACCGGAGAAGGAGACAACCAAAGTTATTTTACCAGTGTAAGTGGTTTGAGTTGGACGAAAAAGGAAGGGATGAGTCGCCAGAGATGGGTCGCTGAATGAGGGGAGGCGAGGTCACTAGATGGGGGAAGGGCTTCACCGGAGGGGTGGTCGGATGAGAGAGGTTTGCCGAAAGTGGGGATGGGGATGAGACGCCGAAGTTAGGTAGGAGAGGGGGTCGTGGGATTAATAGATTACCGGAGGGAGGGTAGAAAGATAAAGTAGAGAGCGAGAGACAGAGAGAGAGAGAGAGAGAGGATAGAGTGTGTGTTTTGTGTCTGAGTGAGAGATGTGGTGGGTGTTTATTTATAGTTAGAATAATTATATGCTAAAATAAAATATTTCATGATATTAGGAAGTAAATTAAAAATATTCTCATTTTATAAGGTAAATTCGATATTACTTAAAGGATTAGGAGGTAATTTTCTTTTCTAACGATTGTTGGATTCGTGAAATTATCCAACAACATAAAATGTCATATTGCAATGTATGACCAAAATGTCATATCAAATTACTGTAACTCATGACAAGAACCTTTAGCCTTCTTTTTGCTTCCTCCCTTGAGTCGAGAATTCCTAAAAGCTGAGCTTTACTCTCCATTAATGATTCAGTCGAAGAGCTAGCGATTGGATCATCCCATATATATATATATATATATATATATATATATATATATATATATATATATATATATATATATATATATAACAAATAAAACAAATTTGCAATAACCTAAATATAAAAGAAATAGATAAATAATATCCCAAATAGACAAATCTCAAACAGACAATCTTGAAATAACAGCTACAGAAAATGAATATTCAAGTAAAGAAGACTCTTCTCCCAATACAGACAACACAAATAATGAAAGTGAAGAAAATGAATGTCAAAATGGTTGCAAAGGAGTATGTATGTGTACGACCAAAATCAATACTATAGAACAATATGATGAAATACTAGAAAAAATAAAAGAAATCAAAGAACCAGTAATAAAAAGAAAGTTCTAAAGACAATTAGAAAAAACCATAAATGAAGAAAAACCATATATATATATAAATAAATATATATATATATATATATATATATATATACCATCAAAGGGGGTATGGCGAATTTTTCGAGTTTTCGTTAAACCACTACTAATCTAGACATATCTCGTAGTTTAACAAATAATTTACATTTGATGAATATTAAGTAAAAACAAATAGTAATTTTAATCATTAATTTATATTTAACGGACCTAAAGTTAAAACATACAGCGAATATCAAAAGAACACACAAAATATTTAGAATATTTTTATAACTAGACGAAGGAGGAAGATGATGAATACTTACAAAGAGACTGAGGATGTATAGTGATATTTCTTCAGAGTTTTTACAGCGGAGTAGAAATGAAACACTCCTTTTTTTTTTTTTATGTAAGGGCTCTAATATGAAGTGCAGAAGGTATAAAAGGAATTTTAAGTAATAGGACTAAGGGGTCAGAAAAGTGTTTAAGCTGCCATGGATTGTATGAAAACTTGAGTTTTATAACTTGGGTTTTTTCTCTCGTACTTACAAATGAGGATGAAAGGGGTTTATATATCCCTTGAACTAGAAACCTTCTTAGCCGGTTTGTTTACCGGTTACCTAATCTAATCTACTTTACATCTTTTTCAAAGCACAATAAAAAGAAAATATTTTATATTTACAAAAGCTGCTTTCGACTGAAAAGCAGATTCCCACTGTCTCCTGGCATTATTGATCCTTAGCCGCCTTTCGTCACTGCTTATGTCATTCACTTTCTGTCGTCACTGCTTACGTATTTTCAGAAATCCCTGTAATTGCTGTCAATGGTTAGGACGGTGTCACCTCCGTCTGATTGTGCATCTTGCTTGTAATCGTCTTCTGGTTTGGGCCATGGATCATTTCTGTTGACAATGTGGTCTTGTACTAGCTTGTCTCCTTTTCCAATGAAAGGGAGAAGCATGTTCCAGTTCTCTGTTGCCCAGATTTGGGTGTAATGTCCTTTTGCCATAAGCTTGTATTTGGGCCAAGGAAAAAATCTCGGGAGATCTGGTGTTTTTTGGTATTCTGTAAGGGCATTTTTGTGATAATCATTTAATACATTTTTTCTATGTATGCTTCACTTTCTTGGTCATGGAGCCAAAAAAGGCTTATTTTTTCTATTTTAGGGGTTAACCTAAATTGAACATAATCAATCATTCCATAATGGTAGAATTGAGTGATTAGCTCATGTGGCATGTCTGTCTCTACTAAATCAATCTGTAGAAGTAATACTCTTGTATCTCTTCCTTCACTGTTTATTCTCTCTGTTACTTTTACTCCTGTATATTTTATTTCGCGAAAGACTATTTGTACTATCATTTGCTGTAATTTATATAGGATTAAAGGGAATCCCATACAAATTTTCTTTGAAATCATTTCATCAAGTTCTTTGAATCTGTCCAGTACTGGCTGTAATGTCTGTCGCCATGGTATGTCAAGAACACGAGCTTTAAAACTATTGAAATCCCTGTTGATACTAGGCTCACAAATTGCAGCTTTTGTCGTTTGTAACTTTTCTTCAAGAATTGCCACCTGTTGTTTCAATAGTTTGTTCTCAACCTGTAACTGTATGACTTGATTATTCTTTTCTTTTTGAAGAAGTTGTTTCTGTAAGGTTGCAATAACCTCTTCCTGTTTTTTAATGACCTGTTCTGGCTTTTCTTTTGTAATTTCAGAAAATGTTTTCACCTCTTCGGGTTCTATAAAAAATGTATTGAGCCCAAAGTGCTCTCTAGCTGTATTCATTGCTTCTGAAAAACTGTGGAACCCTTTGTAAAGAGGGCTTGGACACTTATGTTTAACAACTGTTTCCCACCTGTTAAAAATACCTACTTTTGTTCCACGAAGAACAACATAATGTGAAAATCTTTTGGTTATGGGCTTATCGGGGGTTTTTTGGGATGTTTCCAAAAAGAAATATCCCAGAGAGTTTAGAATTTGAACTTTCTTTGTGGATTCGTGTGGGAATGTTTGTATGTGCCACAGATTGTCAAGTAAACATTGTTGTCTTTCTGTGAGGTTCAGTCCGGAAATGGGCCTGAACTTTTTATTTTCATCTGTACAAACGGGTAAAGTGTTTGTTCCAAAGGTAAGGGTTTTTGTTTGGGCTTGGGCTCTGGGTATAAAATTTTTATCCACCCGGAATTTTGTCGAGCTAGGCCCAGCTTGCTGTGATCCAACTTTTCTGTCTAGGGGGTTTCGAATTACCTCCCAGGATGGCCTCCTGTAATGTGAATAGTCTGTTTTTTCTGTCTTAATGCTTTCACTGTCAGATATGTCCAAAGCTTTGGCCTTTTCTGTCTGTGGATGCAGCACCATCTTCTTTTTTCCGTTATTATCCATTTGTTCGAAATAACCTGTTAAGATTTCTTGACAAAATGTCAGCAATCATATTATTGTTTCCTTTTATGTGTTCAAAATTGACACTATATCCACTACCCTGTATTATATTTTGTAAATTTATCCATCTTGTTCTATTTACTTTTCTACTTTGGTCATTTTTTATAAATTTTACTATTGCTTCACAATTTGTTCTTACTGTGAATTCTTTATTTAGAAATATTTAAATTTTTCTAACGCATTTATTAATGCCTGTATTTCATAATCTAAACTTGTCCAGTTTATTCATGTTTTGTTAAAATTTCCACTGGCATAAGAGCATATTTTTTCAGTGTCTTTAGGAGTATATTTATTAGGTTTACTAAGAAGGACTGCTCCCCATCCTTCTTTACATCCATCTGTTTCTATAATTATGTAATCTGTTACTAAGGGTAATTCTAATGGTTTTATCTTTTTTACCCTGTCCTTTATTTCTTTCACAAGTTTTATGTCTTCTTTATTAAAATTCATAATCCCGTTTTTTGTAGTTTTACTGTAGAGTGGTCCTACTAATTTTGATAAATTTGAGATAAATTTTCTTGCATAGTTAACTAAACCTAAGAAGGCTTGTATTTGTTTTAGATTTTCAAATTTTTCCGGGAAATCAATAATTTTTGTTGAGATGTGCGGCTGTAATTCTATTTTCCCGTTTCCTATCTCTAGTCCTAAAAAGGATATTTTTCTTTTAAATAATTCCATTTTTCTTTTTGATACCACTATCCCATGTTTTTTTTATTTCATTAAAAACTTGTTTCAAATGATTTTCATGTTCCTGTAAAGTTTCACTTGCCACTAAAATATCATCTATATAAACCATGCAAAAATCGTATTTTAGAAATATGCTGTCCATAAATCTTTGAAATATTGAGGGAGCGTTCTTAAGTCCAAAACTTAAAACGTTCCATTCGAATTGTCCCTCAGAACATGTGAATGCTGTCCATGGTTTAAATTTTTCTTCTAACTTTAATTGATTATATCCTGATTTTAAATCAAATTTAGAGAATATCTTTTTCTTTTGTATTAAGTTTACCAAAGAATCTTTATTTGGTATGTTATATCCATCATCTTCTGTATTGTCATTAAGTCTTTTATAATTATATACTATTCTAGCTTTTCCTCTTTTTATTTCACTATGGTTTCTAACTAGAAAAGTTGCTGATCTATGTGGGCTTTCTGATTTCCTAATTAATTTTTGTTTTATCATTTCTGGGATTTGTATTTTAAATTCCTCTTTATCTAACGGACTGTATTCAATCTTAGCTGTTCTGATTGTAATGTCAGGATTTTTTATTTTAAATTTTCACGTGTATGTAACCTTCGAATTTGTAATGTCTTCTCCTATTAGTCCTATTTTTTTCTAAATGTAGAATTATAGGATGATTTATACTTTTTGTTATATCTGTCCCTTTTTCTAACTCTTGTGTTAACATATATGTGAGTAGATTTAGGGTTTCATTTTCTATATGACATTTTTTATTTTGATTTGATTTTAAAAATTCTAAGCTACCTAGTCCACCACGCTTCTGTGCAAACTCTGATGTTTGATTATATCGTAGGGTGGGTATGCTATAAATATGTTTACTAAGTGTAATGTAGTTTTTTGTAATTGTTATAGCTCCTTGTAAACCTAAAATGAAATTTAGGCCTAATATAAAGTCTTTTGATTTTACATATTCCGGACTAATGTTAACCTGTGGTATGTTGTATTTGAAGCTATAATTTTCTGAAAAGTCTACAAACTGTATGCCTATAGGTTCAATGTAATGTGTTATTGTCATTAACCTATCTTCTATGTTCTGGTTACTAATTTATATGTTAATTCATTTTTAAATTGTTTTGGAACCATATCATGTGATATTACGCTTTTCGTAGCTCCTGTGTCTAATAAAGCTGTGAGATCTAAATACTCATTGTTATCTAGCCATAATCTGCATTGCAAATTTATCATGTTAGTTATATTTCTTGTTTGTATTAATGTATGTTTTGTTGACATATTTGGATAATCTAATTGTTCTTTTTCTGTTCTTTTTTGTTTTCCCTTATATACTGTATTTTCTATTTGCAATATTATTTTTTCCATATTTCTTATTTTCAGACTGTGTAATTCGGTGGCTACTTCTAATTTATCTAATTTTTCTGTAACCAATTCCATATTTACTGTTTTAGCTGATACTTCTACTGTGGTCATTTCTTGCTCGAATAATGTTTTTAAACATAGATAGCAAATTTCTTTAAAGCATATATTGCATTGTGACCTTTTTATATACTAGGAAAATAACCACAATTAAAACATTTTATGTAATTATTTCCTCTTCTACTAATCCAATTATGTATACATTCTTCTTCTTTATTCATATAAGTGTATGTAATTTTTGTGATTTGGCCATTATCATCACTACTGTAGATACTATATACTGAATCATTATCTGATTCCCTACTGTCCAGAGGTTCTATGTTGTATTCTCCTAATTGTTCTATTAAGTTACTCCTTTCTGTGTTTTTGTTTTTATTTGGGCATTTATTGGTTAAATGTTTTTCATCACCATAAATAAAACATCTACATTTTCTAGTCTAAGGTTTTCTTACGTATTTATTCCTTGCATAAGGTTTATATTCTTTTCTGTATGTTGTACTTTTTCTTATTTTCTTTTTAAATTTATTACATTGTCCATAAGCCTATGGTGTGTAAATTGCTGTTTTACAGAATGCATAAGCACTCCTCTTTAATTGTTCTTGGAGGGTTACTTCTTTACACTTATCTCCTAATATGTTAAAGGTATATGTAATTCTAGGTCCAATTCCTAGGTTTTGTCTGTCACCAAACTCTTGTTTCCACGAATTATGGATAGTTTTACCTAAGTCTTCAGGTAATTTAACAAAGTATTTATCACATAGTTCATCATTCATAATCTGTCCTATTTGTGATAATAACCTAGTAAAATCTAGGGTAAATTCATTTATGTATTTCATGTCTGCTATGCTTAATTGTTCTAGATTTCTAATAGTTGTATCTTGTATAAGAGTAGTATTTTTTCCCGGGTCTACTCCTAATATTAATGTTCTGATCTGACTAGTAAAGTTGTATGGGTTGTCTCCTATAGCTTTTAATCTATTTATTTCATCCGGATTTTGGGCTTTTTTACTTTGTCATATTCCTAAGGCTATTGGGTCTAAGGTGGTTTCTAAATATGAAAACATGTCCATACTGTCCCTTTTGTTTGTTTCCCACATTCGTACTACTATTTGTTCCCATAGCAATATTTCATCATTCCATAACTGTGGCTTTTGTTTTTCTAATAACAACATATTACTACTGTATAAATTTCCTAGAGGTAATCTAGCTCCTTGGCTAATGTATTTTGATTCTCCTGTATATTGTCTTGATGGGGGAGTCCAATTTTCTCTACCTATTACATCTTCTGTAGCTGTTCCTGGTTCTGTCCATTCCGGTTTAGCTCTTTTTCTTGCATTTTCCATATGTTGGTCCATAAATGAATTTTCTTGGTTGTAAAAGTCGGCTATCATTATTTTTCCCTGTTGTATATCACTTACCAAAGGTAAATTGTAGATTTCTTGTAATTTATTATAACTTTCTTCATATGTTAATCCTAATTCTGTAATACAATCTATTATCATATCATCTACTTCTTCCTGGATATTTAATTCGGTGAATTTTTTATTTATAATTTCTTCAAATGTTTTATTAGTCTCTTCTACTTTAAAGCCTGTAGAGGGTTCTTCTTCTAAATATTCTATTATACTAAAGTCATTTTCTTCTGTTTCAAATTGGTCAAATCCTATGACTATTTCTTTATCTTCACTATCTGTATCATATATTGGTTCTGTGTCATATTCTATATTCATAAAATTATATTCTGTTTCTTTTTCATTATCACTTTGTATAGGGTCTTCCCTTCTAAAGTTTACGAACCTTAAGCTTTGCATTCCATTGGCATTTTCATATATATGACTTTGTTTTGGTATTAATACTTTACTGTCTGGTTCTTGTAGGTCATCCAAAGACCATTCCAGTTCTGCTAATTATTCGTGATTTATTTTAAGTGGTTCTATCATCTGTATTGATTTTGAGGCAATTGTATTAACAATTCCGTCTATGTTTACTTTATGATTCATTCCTGATCTGTTGCTAGCTTTTCCTAATGTTCCTACACTTTTTACTATGTTATTACCTACATAATTATCATATCCTTTTGTTTTTAAGGCAATTTTAATGTTTTGTAGATCTTTTATATCTTTTAGTATTCTTGGTGTACAGTAAAATAGAGCTATATTTTGACTCAGGTCTATTTCCATTCTTGAAATAATGACTTTTTCAAATTTGTTTTCCATGATTTATCTAATAATAAGGCTAATATTTTGTTCCTAAATTTTTTCTTCCAAATCCTTTTATTCCAATTACCACTAATCCCACATGTGCGAAATGTTTCCAGACTGTTTGATTTTTTGTATTGTATCTGGTGAGAATAAATCTATTTTAACTGTTCCGTCAACTATTCTAAGTCTTTCTTCTCTACTACTTCGTATTAAAACTGTATTAATGTTTAACATTCCTGTTTGGTATAATGTTCTTGGATTTAAAATATCTAACTGATGCTGGTTATATAAATCTAGGTTTCTGTTAACATCTATTTCTTCTTCTAACTTTACTATTTGTTGGTTACTGTTAGATCCTGATCCTCTTCTTAGTATCCTGTTTATAAAGTTATCTATTGTAATAATATCTTGTAAATTACTTGTTGAATTTCTTGACTCCTGTACTGTCCTACTTCTTCCTAAAAAACTTCTATTTTGTTGATCACTCATTTTCTTGGTACCCAATGTTTATAAGGTATAGGTTTTCTTTTAATTTTTACTTCTTCTCCTAAGCTTAATTTATTTATTCCACTAATTATTTTATCCAAGTCGTTATCTAGAGTATTTATTCTTGGTTGAGGCGTATCACTTTTGCTTAATAATATGTTCAATTTTTATATTATCTGTAAGAGTAAACTTATAATAAAATTAAAGATAATAGGGTAATTTTTATCAGCTTTACCAGTTCCTGAGTATGTTGTAAACCCGGTAACTTCTTCTGTATTACTCTCTGATTTGTATTTTTTAGCGTCACTTAGAGCATGTAGGTATTCTCTTGATTTTTCCAATTTTAGCCTTCTACTATCTTTTTAACTGTTTCAACAACTTGTTCAAGATTTTCAACCTGTCTTTCTATTTTCTGCAAAAGTTCTTTAGCTTCTACTGTTTCTTTTGGCTTTCGAGTTTCTAACAAATAAATTAACTGCTTAACTTCTCTTTTACTGGGTAAATTGTTCCGGATGTCTCTTAAATCTGTAAAAATTTTATTATTTAAATGTTTAATGTAATCTAAATTTTCAACTACTTTTTTCAAAGTTTTTTGATTTTCAAGAATTAAATTAAAGAGTTCGATCAAATTAAGAGATGATGAGATAGAGGAAGCAATAATATTTGAGGGGGGAACCTAACCCTTCGTCTTTTCCTTAAATCCTTTAAACCATCATTGAATAGTCATAAAGCCCTTATAATTAAAGCATATTAATTAACAACGCATATTAAGTATAATAGCACAATATTAACATAGCATGCACCCAAAAATTTCCATCATATCATCCTAATAATGATATAAAAGAATGATCAATCCCTTGTCTTCACCTACACGGGTTCTTGATATATTGTGGACTTACATCAACATGCCACCGATCAAGCCGGGGGGTATGGCGCATTTTTCGGGTTTCCGTTAAACCACTACTAATCTAGACATATCTCGTAGTTTTAACAAATAATTTACATTTGATGAACATTAAGTAAAAACAAATAGTAATTTTAATCATTAATTTATATTTAACGGACCTAAAGTTAAAACATAAAGCGAATATCAAAAGAACACACATAATATTTAGAATATTTTTATAACTAGACGAAGGAGGAAGATGATGAATACTTACAAAAAGACTGAGGATGTATAGTGATATTTCTTCAGAGTTTTTACAGCGGAGTAGAAATGAAACACTTTTTTTTTTATGTAAGGGCTCTAATATGAAGTGCAGAAGGTATAAAAGGAATTTTAAGTAATAGGACTATGGGGTCAGAAAAGTGTTTAAGCTGCCATGGATTGTATGAAAACTTGAGTTTTATAACTTCGGTTTTTTCTCTCGTACTTACAAATGAGGATGAAAGGGGTTTATATAGCCCTTTACCTAGAAACCTTCTTAGCCGGTTTGTTTACCGGTTACCTAATCTAATCTACTTTACATCTTTTTCAAAGCACAATAAAAAGAAAATATTTTATATTTACAAAAGCTGCTTTCGGCTGAAAAGCAGATTCCCACTGTCTCCTTGCATTATTGATCCTTAGCCGCCTGTCGTCACTGCTTATGTCATTCACTTTCTGTCGTCACTGCTTACGTATTTTCAGAAATCCCTGTAATTGCTGTCAATGGTTGGGACGGTGTCACCTCCGTCTGATTGTGCATCTTGCATGTAATCGTCTTCTGGTTCGGGCCATGGATCATTTCTGTTGACAATGTGGTCTTGTACTAGCTTGTCTCCTTCTCCAATGAAAGGGAGAAGCATGTTCTAGTTCTCTGTTGCCCAGATTTGGGTGTAATGTCCTTCTGCCATAAGCTTGTATTTGGGCCAAGGAAAAAATCTCGGGAGATCTGATGTTTTTTGGTATTCTATAATGGCGTTTTTGTGATAATCATTTTATACATTTTTGTCTATGTATGCTTCACTTTCTTGGTCATGGATCCAAAAAAGGCTCGAAAAGTCAATATTTTCTTCAATCTTTATTGCCAGATCAAGTACCTCCTGGTCTATGAGTTCGGTGCTCACAAAAATTCTCTTTCTTGATGGTCTGTAGGTATGACTGTCTGCTTCGGGGAAGGATGCAAAAATTTTACATCCCACCATTTTTGGATGAGATTAGACTGCAATATTTCCTGCTACTAATGTGAATTTTTCTCCAAAGTTGTTGATTATTTTTTCTGTTTTAGGGGTTAACCTAAATTGAACATAATCAATCATTCCATAATGGTAGAATTGAGTGATTAGCTCATGTGGCATGTCTGTCTCTACTAAATCAATCTGTAGAAGTAATACTCTTGTACCTCTTCCTTCACTGTTTATTCTCTCTGTTACTTTCACTCATGTATATTTTATTTCGCGAAAGACTAAATGTACTATCATTTGCTGTAATTTATATAGGATTAAAGGGAATCCCATACAAATTTTCTTTGAAATCATTTCATCAAGTTCTTTGAGTCTGTCCAGTACTGGCTGTAATGTCTGTCGCCATGGTATGCCAAGAACACGAGCTTTAAAACTATTGAAATCCCTGTTGATACTAGGTTCACAAATTGCAGCTTTTTGTCATTTGTAACTTTTCTTCAAGAACTGCCACCTGTTGTTTCAACAACCTGTAACTGTATGACTTGATTATTCTTTTCTTTTTGAAGAAGTTGTTTCTGTAAGGTTGCAATAACCTCTTCCTGTTTTTTAATGACCTGTTCTGGCTTTTCTTTTGTAATTTCAGAAAATGTTTTCACCTCTTCGGGTTCTATAAAATTGTATTGAGCCCAAAGTGCTCTCTAGATGTATTCATTGCTTCTGAAAAACTGTGGAACCCTTTGTAAAGAGGGCTTGGACACTGTATATGTTTAACAACTGTTTCCCACCTGTTAAAAATACCTACTTTTGTTCCACGAAGAACAACATAATGTGAAAATCTTTTGGTTATGGGCTTATCGGAGGTTTTTTGGGATGTTTCCAGAAAGAAATATCCCAGAGAGTTTAGAATTTGAACTTTCTTTGTGGATTTGTGTGGGAATGTTTGTATGTGCCACAGATTGTCAAGTAAACATTGCTGTGTTTCTGTGAGGTTCATTCCGAAAATGGGCCTGAACTTTTTATTTTCATCTGTACAAACGGGTAAACTATTTGTTCCAAAGGTAAGGGTTTTTGTTTGGGCTTGGGCTCTGGGTATAAAATTTTTATTTACCCGGAAATTTGTCTAGCTAGGCCCAGCTTGCTGTGATCCAACTTTTCTGTCTAGGGGGTTTCGAATTACCTCCCAGGATGGCCTCATGTAATGTGAATAGTCTGTTTTTTCTGTCTTAATGCTTTCACTGTCAAATATGTCCAAAGCTTTGGCCTTTTCTGTCTGTGGATGCAGCACCATCTTCTTTTTTCCGTTATTATCCATTTGTTCGAAATAACCTGTTAAGATTTCTTGACAAAATGTGAGCAATCATATTATTGTTTCCTTTTATGTGTTCAAAATTGACACTATATCCACTACCCTGTATTATATTTTGTAAATTTATCCATCTTGTTCTATTTACTTTTCTACTTTGGTCATTTTTTATAAATTTTACTATTGCTTCACAATCTGTTCTTACTGTGAATTCTTTATTTAGAAATTTTTTAAATTTTTCTAACGCATTTATTGATGCCTGTATTTCATAATCTAAACTTGTCCAGTTTATTCCTGTTTTGTTATAATTTCCACTGGCATAAGAGCATAATTTTTCAGTGTCTTTAGGAGTATATTTATTAGGTTTACTAAGAAGCACTGCTCCCCATCCTTCTTTACATCCATCTGTTTCTATAATTATGTAATATGTTACTAAGGGTAATTCTAATGGTTTTATCTTTTTTACCCTGTCCTTTATTTCTTTCACAAGTTTTATGTCTTCTTTATTAAAATTCCACTGCCCGTTTTTTGTAGTTTTACTGTAGAGTGGTCCTACTAATTTTGATAAATTTGAGATAAATTTTCTTGCATAGTTAACTAAACCTAAGAAGGATTGTATTTGTTTTAGATTTTCAAATTTTTTTGGGAAATCAATAATTTTTGTTGAGATGTGCGGCTGTAATTCTATTTTCCCGTTTCCTATCTCTAGTCCTAAAAAGGATATTTTCTTTTAAATAATTCTATTTTTCTTTTTGATATACCACTATCCCATGTTTTTTTATTTCATTAAAAACTTATTTCAAATGATTTTCATGTTCCTGTAAAGTTTCACTTGCCCTTAAAATATCATCTATATAAACCATGCAAAAATCGTATTTTAGAAATATGCTGTCCATAAATCTTTGAAATATTGAGGGAGCGTTCTTAAGTCCAAAACTTAAAACGTTCCAATCGAATTGTCCCTCATAACATGTGAATGCTGTCCATGGTTTAAATTTTTCTTCTAACTTTAATTGATTATATCCTGATTTTAAATTAAATTTAGAGAATATCTTTTTCTTTTGTATTAAGTTTACCAAAGAATCTTTATTTGGTATGTTATATCCATCATCTTCTGTATTGTCATTAAGTCTTTTATAATTATATACTATTCTAGCTTTTTCTCTTTTTATTTCACTATGGTTTCTAACTAGAAAAGCTGCTGATCTATGTGGGCTTTCTGATTTCCTAATTAATTTCTGTTTTATTATTTCTGGGATTTGTATTTTAAATTCCTCTTTATCTAAAGGACTGTATTCAATGTTAGCTGTTCTGATTGTAATGTCCGAATTTTTTATTTTAAATTTACACGTGTATGTAACCTTTGAATTTGTAATGCCTTCTCCTATTAGTCCTATTTTTTATAAATGTAAAAAATTATAGGATGATTTATACTTTTTGTTATATATGTCCCTTTTTCTAACTCTTGTGTTAACATATTTGTGAGTAGATTTAGGGTTTCATTTTCTATATGACATTTTTTATTTTGATTTGATTTTAAAAATTCTAAGCTACCTAGTCCACCACGCCTCTGTGCAAACTCTGATATTTGATTATATCGTAGGGTGGGTATGCTATAAATATGTTTACTAAGTGTAATGTAGTTTTTTGTAATTGTTATAGCTCCTTGTAAACCTAAAATGAAATTTAGGCCTAATATAAAGTCTTTTGATTTTACATATTCCGGACTAATGTTAACCTGTGGTATGTTATATTTGAAGCTATAATTTCCTGAAAAGTCTACAAACTGTATGCCTATAGGTTCAATGTAATGTGTTATTGTCATTAACCTATCTTCTATTGTTCTGATTACTAATTTATATGTTAATTCCTTTTTAAATTGTTTTGGAACCATATGTAATATTACGCTTTTCGTAGCTCCTGTGACTAATAAAGCAGTGAGATCTAAATACTCATTGTTATCTAGCCATAATCTGCATTGCAAATTTATCATGTTAGTTATATTTCTTGTTTGTATTAATGTATGTTCTGTTGACATATTTGTATAATCTAATTGTTCTTTTTCTGTTATTTTTTGTTTTCCCTTATATACTGTATTTTCTATTTGCAATATTATTTTTTCCATATTTCTTATTTTCAGACTGTGTAATTTGGTGGCTACTTCTAATTTATCTAATTTTTCTGTAACCAATTCCATATTTACTGTTTTAGCTGATACTTCTACTGTGGTCATTTCTTGCTCGAATAATGTTTTTAAACATAGATAGCAAATTTCTTTAAAGCATATATTGCATTGTGACCTTTTTTCTATACTAGGAAAATAACCACAATTAAAACATTTTATGTAATTATTTCCTCTTCTACTAATCCAATTATTTATACATTCTTCTTCTTTATTCATATAAGTGTATGTAATTTTTGTGATTTGGCCATTATCATCACTACTGTAGACACTATATACTAACTCATTATCTGATTCCCTACTGTCTAGAGGTTCTATGTTGTATTTTCCTAATTGTTCTATTAAGTTACTCCTTTCTGTACTGTTTTTATTTTTATTTGGGCATTTATTGGCTAAATATTTTTCATCACCACAAATAAAACATCTACATTTTCTAGTCTGAGGTTTTCTTACGTATTTATTCCCTGCATAAGGTTTATATTCTTTTCTGTATGTTGTACTTTTTCTTATTTTCGTTTTAAATTTATTATATTGTCCATAAGCCTGTGGGGTGTAAATTGCTGTTTTACAGAATGCACAAGCACTCTTCTTTAATTGTTCTTGGAGGGTTACTTCTTTACACTTATCTTCTAATATGTTAAAGGTATATGTAATTCTAGGTCCAATTCCTAGGTTTTGTCTGTCACCAAACTCTTGTTTCCACGAATTATGGATAGTTTTACCTAAGTCTCCAGGTAATTTAACAAAGTATTTATCACATAGTTCATTATTCATAGCCTGTCCTGTTTGTGATAATAGCCTAGTAAAATCTAGGGTAAATTCATTTATGTATTTCATGTCTGCTATGCTTAATTGTTCTAGATTTCTAATAGCTGTATCTTGTATAAGAGTAGTATTTTTTCCCGGGTCTACTCCTAATATTAATGTTCTGATCTGACTAGTAAAGTTGTATGGGTTGTCTCCTATAGCTTTTAATCTATTTATTTCATCCGAATTTTGGGCTTTTTTACTTTGCCATATTCCTAAGGCTATTGGGCCTAAGGTGGTTTCTAAATATGAAAACATGTCCATACTGTCCCTTTTGTTTGTTTCCCACATTCGTACTACTGTTTGTTCCCATAGCAATATTTAATCATTCCATAACTGTGGCTTTTGTTTTTCTAATAACAACATATTACTACTGTATAAATTTTCTAGAGGTAATCTAGCTCCTTGGCTAATGTATTTTGATTCTCCTGTATATTGTCTTGACGGGGGAGTCCAATTTTCTCTACCTATTACATCTTCTGTAGCTGTTCCTGGTTCTATCCTTTCTGGTTTAGCTCTTTTTCTTGCATTTTCCATATGTTGGTCCATAAATGCATTTTCTTGTTTGTAAAAGTCGGCTATCATTATTTTTCCCTGTTGTATATCACTTACCAAATGTAAATTGTAGATTTCTTGTAATTTATTATAATTTTCTTCATATGTTAATCCTAATTCTGTAATACAATCTGTTAGGACCTAACTTTGATCAATGTCTCAGTTAGTTGGTTTTGATAAAGGAATATAAATATAGAACAGGGTTTATATCAAAAGAGGAAATCTGTCATATTCATCTTTCAGTTTATCTGACAGCTGTGAGTCTGACAGTTATGATTCTACCTTATACTTTGGTTACAATCAATCAATAACATGAATCATATTCCCCCTCTAAGATATCAAGATCATCAAGTGCATCTCAATCCTTATTAGAGATCATCTCTGATAGTTAAGCCTTGGTATGATCTGACAGCTATAGCTTCAGTCCCTCAGACAGCCATTACTCTGTCTCATTCTTTGATGCCAAAATCTCAACCAAGATGGATACTGTATCCTCACAGCTATCAAGTTCACCTTCGAAGACCATTGAAGACCTTCTGGAAGCTCTCAGCTCAAGCCAGCTCATGAAGACCTGCAAGTGGACAAGTGGGGCAAAGACCAGTCTAGACTCATTAATGAAGCTGCAATAGTCATATTCCAACGGCTACATTGAAGGCTATAAATAGAGGAGTTCATCCTCTGCACAAAATACTCTTGAAAAATACTCTTTTTCACAGTCCATAAACCTCTCCCTTACATCCCTACACACAAATCCCTACACACCAATCCCTACCCTTCAAACACTGTTCCAAACCAAAAACCTTCAGCCTGAAATCCCTGTTTCAACAACAACAACCCTAGTGTGTTAATTCACAAATTTTAAATCCTAAGACTGTACTTTAGGTGTAGAAATAATTTGTAAACACTCAAAACTGTTCTTTGAGTGTATTAGTTGTTTTTGTAAAATCTTGAGACTGTACTTCAAGTTGTAAAAACACTTAAGACTGTACTTTAAGTGTATCCCTAGTTGACTGTACTAATTAGGAAGAGGAAGTTCAAGGAACTTGCCTTATCAATCATTTGTAATTCTTGTTGATTAAGATTATAATAAAATTGATCTCACTTGTCAAGATTGACAGTGGGGGTGGATGTAGGAGGAGTGAACTCTGAACCACTTTAAATTCTCTGTGCTATTATATTTTTGCAAACACATTCACACACTTGCATTATTTCATTGTGTTATTTATCCTATCATTATTTCAAGCTTCACTTATTTCGCTGCACAATTCAACAAATATCTGACAGCTAAGTCAAACCATAGCTGTCTGATCATCTGCATATCAAACAAGGGCCTTTCAATTGGTATCAGAGCTTGTCTTCACATTCAAAAGTCTAACAACTTGTGAAGGATCCTCTTCAAACCCACCATGCCTCAACCAAGGAGAAATAATGAGAAAGACATCCCACACATTGATGACTGTGGATCTTTTGAGATCTATGCATCAAAAATAAAAACATACCTTGATGCAAACAGTATATGGAACTGGTATGTTCTAGAGAATGAAGTGTTCTACCCAACTCAAATTTGTATTGATGGAGTACCTAGTAAGATCAAATCCCCGAAACATGGTGCAGAATGCGAAAAGCAATTAATCGGTGCAAACTTAAAAGTCAAAAACATTCTTCAAAAGAGTGTAAATGACTCACTAGCACAAGAAATTGCTAAGGAACCAAATGCCGGATCGGCATGGACTCTCATTCAAACTAAGTTCATTAAACACACCGGTGTCGGGACACAAAATTTGTATAACTTGCTTAGGCAATTAGAGCAACTTCAAGTTCTATCTGGAGAAAAAGTGAGTCTTTGCTCAACCAAGGTTTGAAAACCTTGTTAGATCTATTGATGACCATGGAAAAACCTTTGAACAACAAGATCTACGCCTCAAGATATATTCTAATCTCCCTCAAGAATATGAAAAGGTAGCATTACCTATTAGAGAAGGATGCGAATGGAGCACAATGGCGGTTGAACAGTATTTTGGAAAGCTTGAAGCTTATGAACTGGAAGGTATGATAAAAATTCAACTGTTCCTACCATTTCACAAACTTTAGCCTTAAGCGCTCAAGAAAGCTGTCCCACAAACCAATCACTCACCAAGACATTGAGACCATTGTCAACAATGCCCTTCAAAAGATAAACATCGGCTCCAAACGTGTCGGCAAACGGATCTCTCAAGAAGACATTCCAAGTCTCATATCCGTAGGCATCGAAATGCCATGAAATTTCAAAAGAAATCTTTTGACAAAAATACAACCCTTCCACATCTAATTCTCAACAAGACAGACTACAAGAAGACAATTGATTGCTTCATTTGTGGAAAGCAAGGACATTACTCATCGATTGTCTGAACCAAGGAAACCTAGGGAAAATCGGACGGCTAAGAAATTGACTTACTCAAAAGAGATCATTCACGGTTCAGTGCAAGCTGCTTCAATTGTTCCAAAAATAAAAATGACAAAAACAAGGAGCAAGTTATGATAGTGATTCATCAAAATTCGGTGATGAAGAGTATGTGTCAAGTGATGATTCGACAATGAAGGAGAAGAGGCCATGCTATGCCTTATAGGCGAAGATGAGGAAGAATCGAGACAATGAGGAAGAATCGAGACCATGAGGAAGAAATGGAAGCACTTACTTTGCGAGATGAACTGAAAGAGGTACATGATTTTAACTCTTTAAATATTGATGGTTTCAAACAATTAGTTTGCACTCTTTTAATTCAAACCAAAAAACAAAAAACTAGCTTTGCTTCATTTGGTCAATGAGAACCTTTCCCAAACCTCAACCATTGACACCCTCACAAAAACCAATTACGAGCTTGAGAAAGCTGTCAAGGGCTAAGAGATCAATGCTTCATGCTTGAAAAACAAAACATGGATCGGACAGTGAGGCATCCGGTACTCAAGAAAGCTGTCAAAGACTCATAATTCTTGAAAAAGAAAATGAGGCTCTTAAAAGAAAATAGATTCATGGAACATGTCAAGCAAAGCATTATCCCTTTTCACCTACACCCAAAGACGTCCCGGTGACAAAATAGGGATTGGTGCGATTATCATACACTAAAGGTGTACACTCCTCCCACTGGTGAAAAGGCCATTGAAAAAATGGTTCTAGAAAATCTAAGCTCTGGCAGCTATCAAGCTCAAACCTATCCTGTTCAAACAAAAGGAAAATCAAAGGAAATCTTGATTGGTCCTAGTCAGTCAAAGGAAGGACCAAGTAAAATTCAAGGAAGCACGTATATTTGGGTTCAAAAAGGGGCCAATATACAGGAAGAAGTCAAGCTGCAAAAATGTGCTGGTCAGTCAAGTCCTAACGGGACGAAGGCTTGAGACCTAAGGCCAGGCTTTGACAGACGGCCCAAGGCACGACGGACAACCAAAACCTTCCAAACAACAAAGAACCCCAAGGCAACAAAGATTCTATAACAAACATAGATACACCAAACAACAAAAACCTCAATGGCAATACTCAAATGGAAGAAGTCATGCAAGTCAAAATGACTCTCCTAGATCATCCTATTCAAATAACTTTCAGTTTCAACCCCAATACAACAGCCCAAACCACTTCTTCAATCCATCCCAATCCACTGTCCTTACACCTTACATGATGCAAATCATGTCATATTACCATACCCTAAACCAGTTCTTCAAAAAGGGATCAATGAACAAAGCTAGGGTTCTAAAGAAAAACTAATCCTTTGGACCTAAAAGAATAAAAAGGGGTAACTTTTTGTTTTGCAGGTATCCAGGAAAGGACTCTGGTATTTAGATAGTGGTTGTAGTAGACATATGACCTTCAATAAAGACTGGTTGCAACAATATACTCCTAAAAATGGTCCAAATGTAACCTTTGGTGATAATTCCCAAGCTAAGGTCAAAGGATCAGGAAATCTTATTACAAAAGATATCATTTTTACAAATGTGTCTTATAGGGTCTCAAACACAATTTGATTAGCATCAGTCAAATATGTGATAAGGGATATCATGTTGTTTGCACTAAGGATAAATGTACTGTTAAAAATAAAAGCAATAAAGTCATTCTGACTGGATCAAGAAAAGGAAATCTCTATTGCTTAAACTTAGAGATTGTGGAATCCTCAAATGCTCACTTTCTACGTCATTTAGTCAATCGATATGTCATGGCTTTGGCACAAAAGATTGGCTCACCTTAACCATAAAACCATCTCCAAGCTTGCAAATTCAAATCTAGTCAGAGGTCTTCCAAAGATCCCATTCAAGAAGGATAAACTTTGCAAAGCATGCCAATGTGGGAAGCAAAAGAGATCTTCATTCAAGCCCAAGACCAGATTGGACACCTCAAGACCTATTGAACTACTTCATATGGATCTCTTTGGACCCATAAGGACTAGATCTTTAGGAGGAAAGAGATACTCCCTAGTTGTGGTTGATGACTACACAGATTCACTTGGATCATTCTTCTTGAATTCAAAAGTGACACCCTTAATTTGTCTAACAAAGTGTTCAATAAAATTCAAAATCAAAAAGGGACTTCCATTGTCAAGATCGGATACTGATCATGGAAAGGAATTTGAGAACACGGGAGTAGAAGAATATTGTGATTCAAAGGTATTGATCACAATTTTTCAGCCCCAAGAACACCCCAACAAAATGGTGTTCTTTGAAAGGAAGAAACAGAACAATTTGTGAGCGGCAAGAACAATCTTTGTCGAACACAATCTCCCAAAGTATTTTTGGGGTGAAGGTCACTACTCTTGCTTTGTGTATGTTCAAAATAAAACACTAATCAACAAATTCCATAAGAAGACTCCATATGAATTATGGAATGACAAAGTTCCTACCATTTCCTACTTTCACGAGTTTTGGAAGTAGATGCTTCATTCACAACAATGGCAAGAACAATTTGGACAAATTTGACTCCAAATGTGATGAAGGAATCTTTCTTGGATACTCTAACACAAGTAAAGCTTATAGAGTTTACAACAAAAGAAGACTTGTTGTGGAAGAATCAATTCATGTTGACTTTGATGAAAACAATGATCAAAGTGTAGCGAATTGTGTGATTTTGATGAAGGTTTGGGAAACCTAGATAATCTCCTGAAGCATCTCCCATTCTTGATTCAAGCTGTTCTCCATCATGAACAAGATTCATCAAATCTTCCATACATGGTTCCAAGAAATTCATCGGCGGCCATCTGTGCCAGGCGGCCATGACCAATCCACTCCCATCATCAACCAATCCAGCCAACCAAATCAACAGCAATCACTCGCACTTCCAATCCAATTGATGAGGAAGAGAATATTCAAATAAATGGTCATCCCTTGACTGACATATCCCAAAACTCTTCCTTACCTGACAGCCAACCCTTAGGCGACGACCATCAAAATTCTTCATGTAATCCATCTAGTAGCCACCTTCCATCTCCATCCAATAATCCTCTTTCTCCTCCCAAAACCAATGATGAATCCACCATTACTCACATCATTCCACCCAATAAAGACCTTTACATCAGCCTTCAAATTGATAAAACCCCAGTTCCAGACAACATTCCTTTTCTCATGAGTGCATTCATATCCCAAGTGGAACCAAAGAAAATAAATGAAGCACTCCAAGATCTTATTTGGATAGAAGCCATGGAAGAAGAATTAGAGCATTTTGAAAGGAACAAAGTGTGGCAACTTGTTCCTAAACCAAGAAACCAAACTGTCATTGGAACAAGATGGGTTTTTAGAAATAAGATGAATGAAGAAGGTGTTGTAGTAAGAAACAAAGCTAGACTGGTTGCTCAAGGATACAGACAAGAAGAAGGTATTGACTATGATGAGACTTTTGCACATGTTGCAAGACTTGAAGCTATAAGGCTATTCCTTGCCTATGCTTCATTCAAGAAGATGAAAGTATTCCAGATGGATGTCAAGAGTGCATTTATGAATGGAGTCTTAAATGAAAAGGTTTTTGTATCTCGGCCCCTGGTTTTGAGCATCCAAAGTTTCCTGATCATGTATACAAATAGGACAAAGCATTGTATGGGCTTAAACAAGCACCAAGAGCTTGGTATGATACCCTATCTAGATATCTCCTTGGCAAAGGATTTACCAAGGGCCATATTGATAACACTTTGTTTATCAAGAAATATGGAGATGATCAGTTACTCATCCAAGTCTATGTTGATGACATCATTTTTGGTTAATAATATGAGGACTTGTGCACTGAATTTGGAGATATTATGAAAGACCAGTTTGAAATGAGCATGATTGGTGAGCTTACTTTCTTCTTGGGTCTTCAAGTCAAGCAAATGAAGGAAGGACTCTTCATTAACCAAGCTAAATACACAAGGGATATGATCAAGAAGTTTGACATGCAAGTTGCTTCCCTGCCAAAACTCCTTGTCAACCACAACCAAACTCCATGCTGATCCAGATGGTCAAAGTGTAAATCCAACACTTTACAGAAGTTACATTGGATCTCTCCTTTATGTAACAGCTTCAAGACCTGACATTATGTTTAGTGTCTGTCTTTGTGCTAGATTTCAAGCAAATCCCAAGGAATCTCATCTCTCTGCTGTCAAGAGAATTTTGAGATATCTCAAAGGAACCCACGATTATGGCTTGTGGTATCCCACTTGAATCCCCATTCTCTCTAATTGGATTCATGACTCGACTATGCTTTGGATGCAATCTAGATAGAAAATCCACTAGTGGTGGATGCCGGTTTATTGGATCAAGAATTATTTCATGGTCAAGCAAAAAGCAAACCTCGGTAGCCACCTCAGCCAGTGAAATTTGAGTATATTCTTTGCGAGGCTTGTGTTGTTCTCAAATTCTCTATCTTAAAAGTCAACTTCAAGACTTTGGAATTGAATTATCAAACATTCCCATCTTCTGTGACAACTCAAGTACTATTGCCATGACAGAAAACCCTGTCCAACACTCAAAAACAAAGCATATTGAGGTCAGACATCACTTCATTAGAGACCATGTTGAAAAAGGGAATATCAACCTTGCAAAAGTTTGTACTGAGGATAATGTCTCTGATATTCTTACTAAAGCAATTGATGAAAAGAGATTTGAGCTGTTAAGAGCTATGCTTGGAATGATAAATATGCCAAAATAAAGAGTTGTTCTTCATAAATAAAAAGGAGGATTACATACAGAGCAATGCTGTCACAATGAAGCCTGACAGCTATTCCCTCAAAAACATCCCTGATAGCCATCCACTGATAGCTATCTATGCAAAAGTCATGAAAAACAAAAACAAAAAACAAAAACATACAACAAACCATGAAATCCCTCTCTCTTTCATCTGCATTCACTCACCAAAAACTTCCTTAAAACCAAACAATCTCCAGAACCAGCTCTCCTCTTCAAATCTTCACCTTAGCTGTCAGACATTCTTAGGAAATGTCACTGTTTCTCCAGATCCTCCACCAGCACTCATTCCTTCACACCTAGCCTCCTGTGTAGACTGCAAGGTCTGATGATACCTTTGCAACCATACTGGGTGCCTCTCCAGGAAGGGATCAATTGAAGTGACTGAATATTGAAGAGAATGACTTGCTCTTCTTGGCCACCATTCTTCAACTGCATCATAAGGTTGAAACAAACCCTCCATTGGTGTCAAAAAGCTGAAATATCAAGAATAAGAACCATTCCCAGCAACAGCAAATGGTTGGCTAGCTCTTGACTCTTCTCTCTCCACAGCTGGAACTCTGACTGGGCTAAAGCAACCTATAACCTGGTTGAATAGGTATGATATTGTTGAAGAAGGAGATACATGCACTCCAGCAAAGTTATCACCTCTCCCTTCCAACAAACCAACCCCTGGAGAGAGTGAATCCTGCTCACGGGGAGTATACGACTTCTCGAGGCTCAACCTTCTTCTTGACGGCTAAGCCCCTCTCCATAGGCGTATGCAGCCCTATCTTGCTTAACCAATTCCCCCAATGTATAAACCCTCTCTACCTTACTTTTTCCTTACTAGACTCACTTTGATCAACCTTGATAGTCTTTCCAAAAGCCTTATTCCCTCTCTCTCTCTCTTGTCAACTTTCTCTTTGACGGCTACCTCCTTGACACCATAGTCTGATCTACTCTCACTCTCTTGTTCTTACCTCTGTCACTCACTCCCTCTGAACTTTCAACTACATTGAAGGACTCTCTCTCTATCTCCATTTCATCCCCCTCAAATCATCCTCACAATTCTTCCCAAAAACCATCTGTTTCTTTGTTTGAGCCATATTTTTGGGATTAAACTTTGAGGAAAATCTACCCATTTGTGTTTATAAAACAATCGAATAAGTTTCCTCTGAAATTGTCATTGTTTTATAGGCAAATTTCCCCATAGCTATCTCAGAACTGACCATCATCATTCAAACTAGACTTAAGCTGTCAAAGTTTTTTACGGCTAGGTTAAAGCAACTTTTTGGTGATTTGATCGTGTTAATTGCTCACAATTGTCACTTCCTTAGCCATCTCTTCACTGCAAAATTCTTGAAAAAGAGAATGTTCTTCTTGTGTCTACGTGGAAGTTAATGCCTCAACGTGGGGAAGGGCAAAAATCACTTTGTTCATATGAACAGGTTACTAAACTTTGAAACCCCCAATGCTCATTAAAACCCACTCTCCACTCATTATTTGTCTCTCTCCTTTCGTAATCACCAAAACTCCTGTTTTATTAACCCTCTGTTTAAAATTCGTCTCTTTCCCTCTCTAATCCACCATCGTATTTCTTCAACCCTAATTCTTTTAACCATCAATGGCAGCATCAAAAGCAATTTACCCGGATGCTCACAGGTTACTTCATTAAACCTAGCTTCTATGATTCGAAGTTGGGATACTCATCAAAGAACTTCTTGAGGTCAATGAATTGCTTAATTTCATGGGAGCGGACCTCCAATTTATGAAGAGCGTGCGAGAGATTTACCTTGTGGGAAAGAGAAACAAGGAAAACAATTCAATAAGCGCCACCATAGACAATGTTGAGATAACCATTACTCAAGAAATGGCCGGTGAAGTCTATGGGATCCCAAACAAAGCGAATCTTTGTGAAAAACATATGGGATAGAGGGTCGGATAGATTGAAGGCTGTGTATGAGAAATTCTTTGGGGTTAAAGTTCATGACTTCAAGAGTGTACGGGACAAGGCAATGGTTAAGGACAAAGGCGATATTTTCAAATCAACTCTTATGGATGTGGTCAACAAAGCCATTGATGGCAAGCAATCTTCATTTGATCAAATGGGATCAAATGAATGGAAGCAAATGCTGAGCCTAATGACCAAAGACACAAGGCGGTGCATTGTTCTTCTCCACAACTTCCGGCTTGCGGCCTCAACCTCTACTCTAAAATTCAAGAAACAAGGAGGAAAGATGAATAACTTGATTCATGAGTGGAATACTTGAAGTCCTAATTCCTAAGCTCAA
Organism: Adenophora triphylla var. japonica; assembly: GCA_022495995.1. Taxonomy (NCBI): domain Eukaryota; kingdom Viridiplantae; phylum Streptophyta; class Magnoliopsida; order Asterales; family Campanulaceae; genus Adenophora; species Adenophora triphylla. The sequence goes on along the minus strand of JAFEMH010000619.1, from coordinate 410,601 downwards.
TCCTCCTCTACACAAGAAATGGTGAAGGCCGTGAAGCTGTAAGAGACAAAGTGTTTCAATGACGAGAACTTTTGCATTGAAACAAAAGAAAGGAGCTGTAATGAGAGGAAATTTGGAGATGATATAAGCACTAGTAGCTTTATTGAAACTCAAGAAAAGCTGCAGAAGAAACAAGAATGAAGATTGAACCTTTGGAAGGACTTGGTAGCATTGGCTACAAGTAGGAGAATAAAGAGGGTGTACAATCCAATGTTAAGAAGACGGGGTTGTTGAAAAATTTGTGGTATCTCATGGCAATAAAGGCAAAAACAAGGATGTTCAAGAAGGCGACGGTGAAAGAACCTTCTCGACGGCCATGGAAAGAATGATGAAGAAAGGGATGATGTTGACGGTCATGGAGATAACACCATAGGTCAATCGATCTTGGTGATGCTAACATAGATCCTCAAGAGCTTCGGGCGGCTATTGACTTGTCCAAAACTACTGCTGAGAGGGCAAACAACCTCGACGGCTATCCCTACCAGGCAGGCAGTCACCAGATCCAAGGTACAATCCTCCTCATCCATTCCTTCTAAATCTTTGCCAAAGAAAAGAAAACCTGAAAAGAAAGCACCCAAGGCCAAGAAAACCAAAATAACTACCCCTTCCCTTTCTCCAAAATCCACTCTTTTGTCGGTCCAAGAGTGGACAAGTCATCCACACCTAGCTTGGTCATCGATCGGCCATAGAAGCTATCCTTAACCTCAAAGAACCATCGGAGAAGCAACCTTTAAGGGGGAACAACGATGAAAATATCCCTTCTACCCAACCTCGATAGTTAGCCAAAATTTTGAGAGCCATTGATGCTATTGAGTTGGATGGGAACCACGATCTTGAAAAATTTGCTCTCATATTTCTTGATGATGTTCTAAGTAAAGAGGAGTCAATGATAGCCATAGATGAACTCGGGTTTAGGTTCATGAAGAAAAAGAGTGGACCGGGAGAGTCATCTCGATCCCAAGGTGACGGCTATGGATGTAGATATCCAAACCATCCCTTCTATACACGAGGCCGAGCTGTGAATGAACCTGCCCCAAATGTTGAAATTGATAGGGGGAATCATGATAAGACTACGAGGTTATTCAAAGTCTCAAAAGGTTGGAGTTGAAATTGATCCCAATCTTGTCTCGAAAGGGAGAAACAATCTGAATGCATGCAAGGGACTTGTGTTTGATGGAACCCCAGAAAATGAGGCAGCCCTTGTAACTATTCTTGAGCAAAAGTTGACCAAGGGAGAAGTCAGGGCAGCCTTAAACCTCCTAAAATCCTAATTTTGTTCTGATCTCCTCAAGCAAGGTCTTGGTCAATCCTCTGTTTCAATCCCAACTTTTTCAACCCATGCCTCTGCTCCTTCCAAGCCAATTTCTCCAATCCCTGAAAATGAATATGTTGAAGCCTCCCCTCAGAGTCCAATCCTTGCTGGACAAGGTCAAGATATGTCTGACAGTGATCCCTTCCCTAACAGTCCTGACAGCCCTCCAAGTCATTCCATTCCTCCCATTCTAAATCAAGCCTATCTTCCCAAGAAAGAACCATGGATGCTTAGCTGTGGCATTGGTTTCTCTATCTCTTCCATCAAGGCAGCAAGGACAAGGTTAGCCCATGTAACTCATATCCCAGAAATTGCAAACCCCTTTACCTATCCAAAATCCTGGGAACTGTCAAGAAATGGTTTGATTATGGTGGCAAGAAATCTTGCAGGATTAGTATTCTTTGCCTATGAAGAGTGGAAAGTGTCAAGGACTTCATCAACCTCCAATTTTGTTCACCAAATCCCATCCTTCCCAAAATTCATCACTCCCAATACACTTATTGATTGGGAAATTCTCTTCAGCCAACTTCTCTCTCCATCACTCAATTCTTGTCTCTTTATGCCAAAAGGTCTAGTTTTCACCTTGTGCATTGAGCTTGCAAAATCATTCTTTCTCTCTCTGTTTGAACAAAAGTGTGCCCTTATGCTTTTGATAAGCAAAATGGTCAATATCTTTCCCCCAACCCTAAATCCAGGCATTGAGCCCTATCTTTCACCCTTCATCTCTGTTGATCCCATTCTCTTCAACTCCCAATGAAAATTCTCACTTCATGAAATTGATCTCTATTCTTGAGATCAAAGAGTTCAGAGAATCCATAGCTGTCAGCCAAAGCAGGGCCAATAATGTTATTGATCTTTCCTCAGACTCTGACAGTGATGATGATGATGATGATGATCCTTCAAGCCCAGATCAAGACTCTCCAATAATATTTCCATCTCCTACCATTACCAACCCTCCTCAGCAATCCACTCAATCTTTTCCTGAAGCTCAAGTCTCAGTTCAATCTCAACCAGATCCATCCCATGTGCCCAAGAAAATCAAGAAAACAAGAAACAAGAAGAAGCATTTGTGGGGCACAATGAGAATAAGAAATGATCAGATGCCTCTTACAAGGGCTCAACTGAAAGCAAAAGAAGATAAGTTCTTCAAATATGATGAGAGGATGACTTGGGAATGGAACAATGAGTTCTATTAACCCCACGGGTGGAGCCAGATATGAGAAGAGAGCTGGAGGAAGAAAGAAATGAGCTCCTTTCACCAAGGCAAGAAAGAGAAGAGTTCTATGATCAACTGGCTGATGACTGAATTGTATTATGTTGGAACATTTTTTTTGTGGTTGAAACAATCTATTTTGTTTGGTTTAGTTTTTATGGCTGTAATATGTGAACTTCTCTCATCTTGAGATCAAATCCAAGTATTTCAATCTCATTCTGATTACTTGTGCATGATATGAATCCCTGAATTATTTCTTTCTTTAGTATTTCTGTTATCATTAACTGTGAAGACATGTTCTAAATAGATCTTCCTTTACCAAAAAGGGGGAAATTGTTAGGACCTAACTTTGATCAATGTCTCAGTTAGTTGGTTTTGATAAAGGAATATATATATAGAATAGGGTTTATATCAAAAGAGGAAATCTGTCATATTCATCTTTCAGTTTATCTGACAGCTGTGAGTCTGACAGTTATGATTCTACCTTATACTTTGGTTACAATCAATCAATAACATGAATCATATTCCCCCTCTAAGATATCAAGATCATCAAGTGCATCTCAATCCTTATTAGAGATCATCTCTGAAAGTTAAGCCTTGGTATGATCTGACAGCTATGGCTTCAGTCCCTCAGACAGCCATTACTCTGTCTCATTCTTTGATGCCAAAATCTCAACCAAGATGGATAATGTATCCTCACAGCTATCAAGTTCACCTTTGAAGACCATTGAAGACCTTCTGGAAGCTCTCAGCTCAAGCCAGCTCATGAAGACCTGCAAGTGGACAAGTGGGGCAAAGACCAGTCAAGACTCATTAATGAAGCTGCAACAGTCATATTCCAACGGCTACATTGAAGGCTATAAATAGAGGAGTTCATCCTCTGCACAAAATACTCTTGAAAAATACTCTTTTTCACAGTCCATAAACCTCTCCCTTACATCCCTACACACAAATCCCTACACACCAATCCCTACCCTTCAAACACTGTTCCAAACCAAAAACCTTCAGCCTGAAACCCCTGTTTCAACAACAACAACCCTAGTGTGTTAATTCACAAATTCCAAATCCTAAGACTGTGCTTTAGGTGTAGAAATAATTTGAAACACTCAAAACTGTTCTTTGAGTGTATTAGTTGTTTTTGTAAAATCTTGAGACTGTACTTCAAGTTGTAAAAACACTTAAGACTGTACTTTAAGTGTATCCCTAGTTGACTGTACTAATTAGGAAGAGGAAGTTCAAGGAACTTGCCTTATCAATCATTTGTAATTCTTGTTGATTAAGATTATAATAAAATTGATCTCACTTGTCAAGATTGACAGTGGGGGTGGATGTAGGAGGAGTGAACTCTGAACCACTTTAAATTCTCTGTGTTATTATATTTCTGCAAACACATTCACACACTTGCATTATTTCATTGTGTTTTTTCTCCTATCATTATTTCAAGCTTCACTTATTCCGCTGCACAATTCAACAAATATCTGACAGCTAAGTCAAACCATAGCTGTCTGATCATCTGCATATCAAACAAGGGCCTTTCACAATCTATTATCATATCATCTACTTCTTCCTGGATATTTAATTCGGTGAATTTTTTATTTATAATTTCTTCAAATGTTTTATTAGTCTCTTCTACTTTAAAGCCTGTAGAGGGTTCTTCTTCTAAATAGTCTATTATACTAAAGTCATTTTCTTCTGTTTCAAATTGGTCAAATCCTATGACTATTTCTTTATCTTTACTATCTGTATCATATATTGGTTCTGTGTCATATTCTATATTCATAAAATTATATTCTGTTTCTGTTTCATTATCACTTTGTGTAGGGTCTTCCCTTCTAAAGTTAACGAACCTTAAGCTTTGCATTCCATTGGCATTTTCATATATATGACTTTGTTTTGGTATTAATACTTTACTGTCTGGTTCTTGTAGGTCATCCAAAGACCATTCCAGTCCTGCTGTTTCCTCGGGATTTATTTTAAGTGGTTTTATCATCTGTATTGAGTTTGAGGCAATTGTATTAACAATTCCGTCTATGTTTACTTTATATTTCATTCCTGATCTGTTGCTAGCTTTTCCTAATGTTCCTACACTTATTACTATGTTATTACCTACATAATTATCATATCCTTTTGTTTTTAAGGCAATTTTAATGTTTTGTAGATCTTTTATGTCTTTTAGTATTCCTGGTTTACAGTAAAATAGAGCTGTATTTTGACTCAGGTCTATTTCCATTCCTGAGATAATGGCTTTTTTCAAATCTGTTTTCCATGATTTATCTAATAATAAGGCTAATAATTTTGTTCCTAAATATTTTCTTCCTAATCTTTTTATTCCAATTACCACTAATCCTACATGTGCGAAATGTTTTCCAGACTGTTTGATTTTTTGTATTGTTTCTGGTGAGAATAAATGTATTGTAACTGTTCCGTCAACTACTCTAAGTCTTTCTTCTCTACTACTTCGTATTAAAACTGTATTAATGTTTAACATTCCTGTTTGGTATAATGTTCTTGGATTTAAAATATCTAACTGATGCTGGTTATATAAATCTAGGTTTCTGTTTACATCTATTTCTTCTTCTAACTGTACTATTTGTTGGTTACTGTTAGATCCTGATCCTCTTATTAGTATCCTGTTTATAAAGTTATCTGTTGTAATAATATCTTGTAAATTACTTGTTGAATTTCTTGACTCATGTACTGTCCTACTTCTTCCTAAAAAACTTCAATTTTGTTGATCACCCATTTTCTTGGTACCCAATGTTTATAAGGTATAGGTTTTCTTTTAATTTTTACTTCTTCTCCTAAGCTTAATTTATTTATTCCACTAATTATTTTATCCAAGTCGTTATCTAGAGTATTTGTACTTGGTTGAGGCGTATCACTTTTGCTTAATAATATGTTCAAATTTTCAGTTACCTGTAAGAGTAAACTTATAATAAAATTAAAGATAATAGGGTAATTTTTATCAGCTTTACCAGTTCCTGAGTATGTTGTAAAACCTGTAACTTCTTCTGTATTACTCTCTGATTTGTATTTTTTAGCGTCACTTAGAGCCTATACGTATTCTCTTGATTTTTTCAGTTTTAGCCTTCTACTATCTTTTTAACTGTTTCAACAACTTGTTCAAGATTTTCAACCTGTCTTTCTATTTTCTGCAAAAGTTCTTTAGCTTCTACTGTTTCTTTTGGCTTTCGAGTTTCTAACAAATAGATTAACTGCTGAACTTCTCTTTTACTGGGTAAATTGTTTCGGATGTCTCTTAAATCTGTAAAAATTTGATTATTTGAATGTTTAATGTAATCTAAATTTTCAACTACTTTTTTCAAAGTTTTTTGATTTTCAAGAGTTAAATTAAAGAGTTCGATCAAATTAAGAGATGATGAGATAGAGAAAGCAATAATATTTGAGGGGGGAACCTAACCCTTCGTCTTTTCCTTAAATCCTTTAAACCTTAATTGAATAGTCATAAAGCCCTTATAATTAAAGCATATTAATTAAAAACGCATATCTATTAATATATAAAAGCTGAAGTCATTAGCCATTAATTAGCTTCAGTTACATTACAAAAATACCCTTATACATATTTATAAACCTGATACATCAACCCAAAAGTCACATTTATTATCTCTTTACTTTCTCACTCTAAACAAACCTACACCCACTTCCCCTCCTCTGCAATACATCCCCTTCCCTAACACCCTTTCATCTCCATTCTCCACATCCGACTCCCCCACCTCCGTGTCTCCCCTTCCACAACCACCCCCGACTCTCCCTTCCGTCATCGCCTCCAGCTCTCCCTTCTCTCCTCCTCAGCCCTCCATCTCCTCTCCTTCACGAACTCAGGCCGCCCCTTCCCCCACTCTCCCCAACCGTCACACCCTCTTACCCTTCTTCCCCATTTAACTCAGACCCCATCTCTTTTTCTAAACCGTCTATATTTCTACTCTCTCTATCTCTAATCGATGGTTTTTTTTTATGTATGTGATTGTATTTTTGTTTGTTTGTTTGATTTGTGTGTGATTCCATATGAGTATCTTCATGATAGAGCTCCCAACAACTAAATATGAGTTTTTTTGAAGGTTTGAATCTGGGTATTTTGTAGATTTGATTTCTTTTCTCATCGGCAGTTTTATCACTTGGGTTAAGAAATTTTGAGTTTAGAGTTTTGGATTTCTTGATTTAATTGTGTAATTTTGAGTTTTAAATAGTATGAATTTTAAGTTTTGGTGTTCATGTGTTGTTGTTGTTGTTGTTGGTGGTGTGGTGGTTTGATTGTGGTGATGGTGGTTTTGGGTTGCAATTATGCTTTTTTTTAAAAAAAAAAAAAGGGTTTGTGATCAGAAAATTTGGGGAAGTTGGAGGGGCCTGGTTACGAGAATGGGAGGAGCATGGGGAAGTGTACACAGACTATTTTTTTTTCTTTTATTTTTTGGTTTTCTTTTTCCTCATGAAGTGTTACTATCAGAAAATTTGGAGAAGTTGGAGGGGCCTGGTTACTGGAATTTATGGCTTTTCAATTTTGATTGGCAGTCTCTGATTAACCCTGAATTGTACGTACGCAATTGTATGTGAAGGATTATATATTATGATTCCTTGCTTCGTTCATAAGAAGTTGTTTGTCTATTCATTTTATTTGCGTATTGTTAAATTTTGAACATTAATTGTTGTCTTTTGTTAAATTTGCGTGTGCTGGGCTCAATTGGCATTGGCACTGGCACAAGTAGTTATTTTTCCATATGTGAAGGTGAGCTTAATTGCCACCATTCATCACTGTTTGTGTGTGCATGAGAGAATAATTTTCAACAGTTTTCGTTTTATGGGTGAAAGTTATTGATAAAATTAATATAAAAAACCTTATATTAAATGATATTTTTTTATATTTTTTTCAACAGTAAATTAAATTAATAAATTAATTTTTTGGGCATATAAATTTATTAATTTAAAACGTAATTACTTTTAAGAAATAATACATTTTCTCAAAACAAATCTCTATTCAAATAAAAAACAAAATTAATAACAATACTCTACATTTTTTTAGTTTATTATGCATGGTAAAAGAGGAGACACAAGAGCATATTTTTAGGCTTTAGACTTGATTATTGATAATTTTAATTTTTTGAAAGTCTAAATGGAAAATAATTGTGCAATTAAATTGAGGAGATAAATATTACTTTAATATTTAACTTGAGAAGATAAGCAAGAAATGTGGAGATTGTTTGGCTAATTTTGGAGAGAGAAAGAAGTTGAAAGTTGGAAGTTAAGATTAAAAAAAAAATTATTCTCAAGATTTGAGCTTTATTACACCCTCCATCCTACAAAGTTCTTGGTGTGGATCCTTTGGCTGATGATGAAACAACGAGGAAAAACTATCTGAAGAAAATCGTTTTAGAATAACTTTACTTAAATTGATTTTCACTTTTATTGAAAAGACTATGGATGAAACAACAAATGTTGTTTAAAAAGAATATTTTCAAAATTTGTAGCTGTTATTGTTAGTTACATTATGAATATTTTTATTAACATTTTTAGCAATTTTTTTTTTTAGTTTTCGTTATTTCTCACAGTTTGTTGGTCGTGCGTTTAACGCACGGGTGTTATACTAGTTAAGTATAATAGCACAATATTAACATATCATGCACCCAAAAATTTCCATCATATCATCCTAATAATGATATAAAAGAATGATCAATCCCTTGTCTTCACCTACACGGGTTCTTGATATATTGTGGACTTACATCAACATGCCACCGATCAAGCCTGTTGTAGTCTTTTAGACTTAGGATCTCTCATGCTCTGATACCATAAAAGGGGGGTATGACAGATTTTTCGGGTTTCCGTTAAACCACTACTAATCTAGACATATCTCGTAGTTTTAACAAATAATTTACATTTGATGAACATTAAGTAAAAACAAATAGTAATTTTAATCATTAATTTATATTTAAAGGACCTAAAGTTAAAACATAAAGCGAATATCAAAAGAACACACATAATAATTAGAATATTTTTATAACTAGACGAAGGAGGAAGATGATGAATACTTACGCATCATGCATGCATGCATGATGTATGTATGTATGTATGTATAACATTCAGATCATCCCAAATCTAGCGGCATGTTGTGTTATGGATGACTGAATAGCCTAAAAAAGAAAAACAAACATGTAAACTAAGCCGGGGCTTCAACGGCGAAGGCCATGCGGCATGAGAGTAATTATTTGTGTTTAGAGAGAGAAATCAATTGACAATAGTTTTGAGTCAAAAGATGCGTTACCCAAATAATGAGAATTATGGCTTGTATTTATAAGCATAGTATTGTAGAGTCCTTGTTAAATAAGAAAACATGTGAGATAATGTTATAATCATAGAAGGATTATAACTATTCACAGTCATTATTTGAGTAGCATTAGGCAATATATTATGCACGTGTGCCTTAAAGGAGAGCTCCTCCTCATATATGGCCTGGTCGGCATAAAGTGAGCCAAGGAAGAGATTTGAGCAGGATGGGGATACCCATTTCCTTTTTGTTGACAACCAAGGAGGGACTCCTCGTCTTCAAAGGGGGCCTTGCTCCGCCTTAATGATTATGCCTTGTCGGCATGCGATTTTGTTGCGTCTTAGTCATTATTCGCTCTACTATGTCTAGGCGAAATAGTGGAAAATGACGAGTAGGCATGACGAGCAAAGGTAGGGAAAGCCCACTCCATTTATCGTACTTGAGACTTATATGGATTATATTTTGGGCCCAATCCATTAGGCGGCCTTGCTCATCCTGATCCACGTTCGTACCTCAAATTATATCGTTCAATGGCCCCCGACTTCCTAGCTCGGGTATGTCAAGGAGGAAGTGTTGCTCTACCTCAGCGTAAACGAATACGAACGGGTTCTTACTTGTCATGAGGCGCTTTATTATGCGCCGGTTAATTTGTACAATGATCGGCGCATCGTACGAAGTCTGACATTCACCTTGTGACGTAGCGGAAAACTTGGATAATAATCAATTAATGTTGTAATTGATCTTCAACACTTGTAGAATTTAATCAATGCAAAGAGTTGGAAGAAACAAACCAATGTTTATTAAAAAAATGGCAAAAACTGTCTTTCAAAACCCTGAAACAAAGTATTTAAAGTCTGCAAAAACCCTAATCCGAAAAACCCTAAAAACAGCGAAAGTACAAAAAAGACCAAAAAAACTGATAAAACTTTAGAAGGCCGTATCAGGGCCTTAGAATGGAATTTTTGGCTTTTTACAGCCTGCTCATGTGGCATAGCCCATGATTTTTTTCCTCTCGAAAAGATGATCGTTTTGATATGCTGTGCGTCCCATAACTCCTCCGGAATCAAAAGTTACACTCGTTACGGTCCAACTCCTCTAAAAACTCGATCGCTAACTCGTCGATTGCATCAGCTTGGGAACCCTCTAAAGCATTTATGGCGAAGGAGACGACGACGCCTTTACCCAGTTTATTCGACCCATACCCGTTTAGATCTGGGTATATAATCCAAAACCCACTTCGTTTCTAATCTTTTATCACCCTTTGTATTTGAGAGAGAAACTATAAGCTTCAAATTGCCAGTTTGCTCTTTATTTCTTGGTTTATTTCGGGTGTTCGTGCTTGATTTCGAGTGCACATTTCATCTCCGACCTTTGATACAGGTATAAATATTTTCTCTCTTCTCTATCTTCTGCATTTTTATCTCGAATTTCTGGGATTTTGGGATTGTTCTTGGTGACCGCCATTTTTGCCCCTTTTCTTGAAGCTTTTCTTGAACAATCTTGTCCCTTCCTCGTTCTTTAGAGTTCTTTAGAGATGGCAAGAACATGGAGGAGCAATCCCAACGCCTTATATTCTTATCACACACAGAATCTTAGAATTTACCAACGAATTGATGGCCCTTGGATGATGTTGAGTTTGAACGAGGTAGGGGAAATCTTGACAAGGTATCAAAGCCCTAGGACCGACGTCAGTTATCCTAGTCGGTTTAGGATAGACCGGGTTAGTGTTGATTCTCCCAATATCGTGCTGTTTAACGGCTGGTGCAAAATTATTGACCATATCAATCTGTACTATCTGAATTCCAACCATTTGGAGCATTCATTGTAAGAATCCCTTCTCGACTTTAGTCAATAGGACGGGGAGAGATTCACTTCCTCGTCCTTGTATTCCACTTCATACTTGGCCAAACTGATATTTACTTCTTTATTTCTGCAGTTATGACAGGAAGGGAAAGTAGCACTACCCGGCCCTCAACTGGTCCGTCTACGTCTGGCAAGATAGTGAATGCGTTTGTTGAGGGGGCACAAGCTGGAAACCGAGGACAGGGACGAGGAAGGTCCCAACGGGGTAGGTCTGTTGCCCCTAGGCCTAGATCAGTTAGGGTCGGGGAACCCATGATTATTGAAGAAATTCACTCCAAGTATGGAGTGTTGAGGGAAGAGTATCATATTATGTACCTTCCCGGCGTACCTCTGGAAACCGAGAAGGCATTTAATGACTTCTTGTATAATCTGAACTACCTCAATTTTTTCTACAAACAATTCCAGCTTGGTCTGAGTCTCCCCTTGGATCCTTTCATTTGTGAGTTTTTAGAAGATATGCAAGCCGTCCCGGCTATGTTAGGAGCCAATGCAGTGAGGTTCCTCACCGGCTTTATAGTTTTATGCCGCAGTCTAGGCTTTGAGCCTTGTCAATCTGCTTTTCACCATTTTTTTCACTGTAAGCTATAAGGAGGATTCGAGGATAGTGGTGATAAGCAGTGACCCCAATCAGGCCAAACTCATCTATCCAATGTCGAGCAAGGTTTCTGGGTGGAGCAATCACGTCATTAGGGTAGAAAGTCGACGAGGCTGGGAGTTCTCTGCTCCCTCGGGGTTTCCACGCGTGTCCGAGCAGGTCTGGAGGCCGGAATGGAGCAATAGCCTCATTGAAAGGTTAAAACAATTTGACTCCGTCGGCACATTGTGTTGGTCCAGTCTGGAGACCGACCAACGATATTATGTTCAGGCCGGTGTCATGCCAGGCCCCTTGGACGACCTAGTGCCTATGACCCCCATTTCTAGGAGAAATAGATTTCCAGACTGTAGGGTACATCCAGGTTTTGTTTTCCACAATGAGTTTGAGGTGTGCAAGCTTCACAAGAATAAGTGTCTTGCCGAGTAGGGCGTGGTCGGTTGTAAATCTCTATCTCCTCATCTTTTCATACTTGTGTAACTTTTGTTTCATCTTTCCTCGATTTATTGCTAACACTTGCCTTTCTCGTATTTTCATATTTGACCGAGGAAGAAAAAAAAGAGAACGTCTGAGTAAGTGATTCACCCCCAAGCCCTCACGAAGCTAAGGAGTAGGACTTCACGATCCTCGGCTAAAATCAAGAGGCATGCTGATGCCGTTGAGAGGCAATCTATATTGTCGACCAAGGAGGCTGGTGCCTTGCCTCTGAAGCCGGTGGGGGGTGCTGCTACCTCCAACGAGGAAGGTAACGACGGGCAAGAGGCCAGAGAGCTGAGGGTGAAAATTCCCAAGGAAAAATGACTCCTCAAACCGAGGAGGTTCCGAAGAATGCCGGCCCATCTGAGGCCGAGGAAGAAAATGTTGGGGGTCTTAAACAGCCAAGGACCGAGGCCGAGGTAGAGGGGTACTCCAAGAGGGTTGCTACTGAGCCCACCTCTCTACTGCACTTTTTGAAGATTAAATTGAATCAGAAGGTCTCTTGATAGAGACTACAATTGCAATTGTAATTGCTTTTAGCCTAAAAAATTCCAAGTAGTTGGGAACCTTTGCAGTGTTTGGCTTCAATTTGCATGTTTGTGCATGATAATTAATTATTTTCACTGTTGGATTCAAGAAAAAGACCTTTTGTAATCATCGTCTTTGAAGTTCACAAAAATTTGGCCATATATTAATATTCTTACTCCCTCCGTCCGTAAATATCCAACTTTTATTCTGGGGACATTTTGAAAATATTTACTTTTTATACAATAAAATGGCAAATATACATATATATATTTTCATGTTATTCACTTTCTAAACATTTAGTTTTGTAAGTATAATATGACTATTGAAAATTTTTTGGTAAAAAAAATAAAAATTTAAGGACATTTTTTTTAACATAATACACATTCATTGGGACAAAAATTTATGAAAATGAGCATTCTTTTATGGACGGAGGGAGTACTATACTCCCTCCGTCCCGCCGATTTTAAGAAATTTTCAAATGGCACGGGGATTAAGGAAATAGTAAATGTTGTGAGTGTAATAGTAAAATAGGAGAGATAATGAGTGGAGGGAATAGTAAATTATAATGGTATTGTGAGTATTAAAATAATGTATGAGAGAGAATGAATGGAGGGAATAGTGATAAAAACTTTCCATTTTGGAAATTCTTAAAATTGGTGGGACGCCCAAAATGGAAAGCGTTCTTAAGATCGGCGGGGCGGAGGGAGTATACTAGTACCTCCGCCCCAAAGTGAATGTCTATCTTTGCTTTGCTTTTGATCAAGAACAAAAATATTCATTTTGGGATGGAGGGAGTATTACTTATCTGATATTCCCCGTAGTTAGAAAAATAAGAAAAGGATTCAATTCTAGAATTAATTCTGACGGTCTCTTTCTCTCTATCATTCAATTGGCCATCTCTTTGTTTCTCTCACTTGCATTTCATGCACTGCTCAGATTAAAATCACCTAGGCGGAAAGGGATGTTTATGCTGCAATTATGGATGAAAAAGTAGCAGTGAAGATTGGACCTGGTCATTATGAGCCCCCGAGTGGGCCAAAAAAATGGTCATTGGCAGTTGAGGGGAAGGATTACAAGGTTTGGGAAACATCCTAAGGAGTCGGAGCATTTCATTCTTCATCAAAATTATATATATCTGGGTAAAGATTATTCTCATAGTGAAGAGACAACATAAATATTTCCTGATTGTTGAGCCTTGAGCGTTGTTGTTTACGAGGTATCGATCATTTACAAGGACCCACTTCTCATTCCATTTGTGGGAATTTGATGATCTATAAACCGTCCCTAACTAACGATCGGCTCATGTTTGAGCATGATGAATCACTTTGTGCCGACCTGTTGCCAATCAACTTTCCGGCCTCATATGAAAATTGAAAACTTGAGCATTTTTTGCATCTGTGGATGAAGAATTGAGAGCATAAGAATTTCTGGTTGACCATGTTCCCAGAAAAAAGATACTTTCGAGAAAGGACGAGCACGACTGAAGTGGCTATACATACAAATCCATTTACGTTGACTACAAGTTGAACTGGGAAACCAAGCAGAGCAAGGTATTACGCTATACTAAGATGGCTTCACCTTATAAAATAAATCACAATGGTACCATAGCTTTGAAAGTCACCTTGGAGCTTCCAGAGGATGGCTTTGATTCACGCACACACATATATACATGCGTGTGTTTGTGTGTATATATATATATATTGCATTGTATTTATTGTACTGTATTGTATTGTCGTGTATATAGAATTTTAGAGTGCTCACCCTGAGTGAAGACAGACATGCTCGGTGTAACATATGTACAATTTTGTTTACCAAAATGCGTCCCTCACAAGTCCAGGAAACATGAATATGTTAACGCATCAGGAAATTTTACAACTTTATATGGTTGTAAAATGAATATATATGGATCATTATTTGTATTTGTATATCAATTAAGGTAAGTTTACAACTTTTAAGGTTGTATATGTATGCATCATTGCCTGTATTTTTAGCAAAAATCTTCCGTGTTAGCTATCCTCTTTCCATTCCAAAATATTACAGTAAATGTTTATTTTTTGGATCTTGTTCAGTAAACAATACTGTCTGTAGATAAAGACAGGAATCTACCTCTTAATATGGTATACAACAATGGGGTTCCGAACAGTATGAGTGCCATCAGACCACACTAGTGAAGCGGACTGGAGAGGTATTTTTTCTGATACTGATAATTTTCCTGCGACTGTCACAACAAAAGACATCTTCTCACCCAGTGACTTAAACGACAGAGTGCTAGGCAGAACGGTGACATTTAGCGACGAGTTTGTTGTACTAGTTGCTGTGTATGTTGAATTTGGTTGACCAACATTTGTTACCGTTCTCGTGAAGTTGACTGTAAAGGAAGTCATGGTAGAGTTGACTTTATACGCCATTGAAGGGTAATTTAGATCTTTTGGCTCTGGTGCAGCCCCTTGTGGACAGCTACTGTTTCCTCCAAATATTGAACCTATTGATGTGTTATCATAGCCAATATTGCAGAGCATATTTACGTAGTCATCCATGGACGTCTCGTACACAAGACCTGGATTTGCAGCTTTTACTGGATCAATATGCCCGGCTCCATAAGCGAACTCCGCCTCAGGATTTTTAGTAGCATTCATTTGCCAAGCTACAAAAAAGAGGCAAATTTTATTGAAAAATAATAATTTACTAAATACACAATATTTTGTGAAATTGCCGGCCTTTATTACAACCGGCAGCCTGGCAGTTAAAAATGTCAAGTTTAGTTTTAGCGGATGGACGGACAATTTTAATGAATAGTAAAATCGACAGTTTTAAAGTCCTAATTTTTTTTTCCTAGTTTAGGTTTTTTTTTTTCCTTGGCAAAACCACTGTTTTGGTCACTAAAGAAATCATGTTTTTGCAATGTCCTTATTGAAGTTTATTTTTTTGCAATGTCCTCATTTACACAATGAGAAGAATATAATTTGGAGCTAATCATTTCATTTACTTTCTAAGAGAATACATGCTGAATATATACAACATTCATAACAGAAAGGCTAACTGCTCTAACTGAACTCTAACTGCTCTAACTGAACTCTAACAAACTATTTATTTGTTACAACAAGATGCTCCTTTGACTTTGACTCAGTTGACCCTTCCATATTATCCCCCCTCAAGCTAGAAGGCTTGAATATATTGAAAGCTTGTAGCTTGACCAAAAAAGGAGCCAGCTGAGTAGAACACAAAGCCTTGGTAAATATGTCAGCTAATTGCAATTTTGTGGATATGAAAGAGGGATTAACAAAACCATCCTTGACCTTATCTCGAACCAAATGGCAATCAATGTCAATGTGTTTTGTCCTCTCATGAAAAACTGGATTGGAAGCAATGTGTATTGCTGCTTTATTGTCACAATAGAGAGGAATAGGAAGTAAATCTTGAACATAGAAATCCTTCAACAAGGAAACCAACCAAGTTAATTCACAACACACATTTGCCATGGATCTGTACTCAGCTTCAGCAGAGGACCTAGCAACTGTAAGTTGTTTCTTAGCTTTCCAAGAGACTAGGGCACCACCCATAAGAACACAATAACCAGAAATAGATCTTCTGGTAGTAGGACAAGAAGCCCAGTCTGCATCACAATATGCTGATAACTTCAGATCAGCAGAAGAAGAATATAGTAAGCCTTGTCCAGGTGACCCTTTAAGATACTTGACCAATTTCAAAGCAGCTTTATAATGAGGGACTCTTGGCTTGGCCATGAATTGACTCAGAATGTGAACACCATAGGAAATGTCAGGTCTAGAAATGGTAAGGTATATAAGCCTACCTACTAGCCTTCTGTAACAATCAGGCTTGTCAAAAATGACACCCTCCTCTGCAGATAAATGATGATTTACTTCAATAGGAACCTTAGAAGGTTTACATCCAAGAAGGCCTGTATCTTTGATAATGTCTAGAGCATACTTCCTCTGGTGAATGCAAATACCAGTTGAGGATCTGGCTATCTCTATGCCCAAAAAATATTGCAATTTACCAAGGTCTTTAATGTTAAACTGAGAGTGAAGATAGCTTTTGACTTGATGCAAAACTTCTAAGTTGGAACCAGCCAATAAGATATCATCCACATAAACCAATAGAGCAGTAAAGGAGGACTCTTTGGTGAGAGTGAAGAGAGAATGATCATTCTGTGATTGAGTGAAGCCATACTTAAGAAGTGTAGAGGAGAACTTTGAGAACCATTGCCTAGGTGCTTGTTTAAGTCCATAAAGAGACTTGATGAGTTTGCAAACCACAGGCCTAGTAGAACCACAGAAAGTGTCAGGAATGGGAAACCCTTGAGGCACAGACATATAGACTTCTTCATCCAAATCACCATGCAAAAAAGCATTGCTCACATCCATTTGAGACAAGAACCACTTCTTTGCAGCAGCTAAAGCAAGAAAGATCCTCACTGTGGTCATCTTTGCTACAGGAGCAAAGGTGTCAAAGTAATCAAGACCAAGTGTTTGAGTGAAGCCCTTAGCTACGAGTCTTGCTTTATACTTGTCTAAAGAACCATCAGGTTTATACTTGACTTTGAAAATCCATTTGCAACCCACTATTTTCTTGCCAGGAGGGAGCTCTTGTAACATCCAGGTGTTATTCTGTTCTAAAGCAGCTAGTTCAGATGCCATAGCTTCACACCATTTTGGATCAGAAATAGCTTGCTTGTAGGAAGCAGGCTCCACAATGGAGGAAATATTACAAATGAAAGAATGATAAGAGGGAGAAAGATTATCATAAGAGATGTAATTGTTAAGAGGATAAAGACATGTACTTACAGTGTGTGAAGAAGGAGAAGAGGGAGCCTGAAATTGAGGAAGGAGGCCTGTGTAGTCTCTGTATTTAGCTGGAATAACTCTAGTTCTAGCAGGTCTTGCTGGAGGAATTGAAGGAGGAAGAGAGTTATTGTGAGAACACTCATTAGAGTCATGATGAGTATTAGAAGAGAGAGAAGGAGAAGGAGAGTTATGTTCACAGAGAGTAGGAGGAGAAGAAAGAGAAGTATCAGGATCATCAAATGAGAAATCAAATGGAGATTGATAGGGATCAGAAGAAGAAGAGACATTAGAAGGAGGCACAGAAGAGATATTATGATAGGGAAATGTGTCCTCATAGAAATATACATCTCTACTGTGAAAAACTTTGTGAGAAGTGAGATCATAGACTTTGTAAGCCTTCTTTCCAAATGGATAGCCAAGAAATATACATTTAGTAGCTCTAGCATCAAATTTGTCTCTCTGATTCTTGAGAGTGGATACAAAACATAGACAACCAAATACCTTGAGATGAGAATAAGAAGGAGAATGACCAAGCAAAACTTCATATGGAGATTTGTTCTTAAGAACTGAAGATGGGAATCGATTAATAAGATATGAAGCAGTCAAGATACATTCCCCCCAGAATTTGATAGGTAAATGAGCATGAATTTTGAGAGCTCTAGCTACTTCAAGAAGATGCCTATGCTTTCTCTCTACCCTCCCATTTTGTTGAGGAGTTTGAACACAAGAGCTGTGTTGAACAATGCCCAGAGATGCAAGAAGAGAAGATATTTCAGAATTGAAAAACTCAGTGCCATTGTCTGACCTTATGGTTTGAACAGTGGCATGAAACTGAGTTTTGGCAAATTTGATGAAGTACTCAATGTAAGTATGAACTTGAGATTTAGAATGAAGGAGATAAACCCAAGTACTTCTAGAATAATCATCTACTATAGTCAAGAAGGATGTACAGCCATTTAATGTGGGATGTTTGTAGGGACCCCACACATCACAATGTATAAGAGAAAATGGAATGAAAGAATGAGAAGAGCTTAAAGGGAAAGGAATTCTGGTTTGTTTTGCATAATGGCATACATCACAAACAAATTTCATAGAAGTTTTGTTATTACAAGGAATAGAGGAAATGTGATTAAGAGAGGTAATGGAACAGTGACCTAATCTATGATGCCAAAGTTTAAGATGAGAATCATTGTCACTGATTACATTTGAAACAGTAGAAGTAGAAATAGAACTAGAGTTATCAGAAACCACAAGTTTATATAGGCCTGATTTCAGTGTGCCAATCCCCTTCACCTTCCTCTCCACCAAGTCCTGTAAAATACAGAAGGAAGGATAGAAAAGAAGACAAAGATTACTGTCACAAGTCAACTTACTTCCAGAGATTAGGTTGAACTGAAAATCAGGAATGAACAACACATTAAAGAGAGTGATATGAGAAGTGATCTTGACAGTACCTTTGTGAGTGATTGTAGCTGACTGACCATTAGGAAGTAAGACAAGACTATGCAATGGAATGGGATTTATTAATGAAGAAAAGGAATTTGTTATGTGGTCAGTAGCACCAGAATCAAGGATCCAATCATTGGAATTAATGGATGATTTATGACAAGAACTAGCAATACAGAGGTTCAGTGAAAAGATACCTGATGCATTATAGGGGCCAAGTATGCTTAAGAGATGATCACACTGAGGATTTGAATTGTCATTGAATGATGAGCAGCTTGAAACCATATTCACAGCTTTGGAGGAAATGCTATTTGTGCCACCTGAAACAAGAGAATTCTTGGCTTTGTATTTGGGCATCTTTGATGGATCTGGTTTAACCCCATGCATAGGATGCCAGTCAGGAAATCCAGTCAAGAAGAAGCAATTCTCTTTAGTGTGTTTAATACCCCCACAATGATCACAATTCAGCTTTGTTTTATCTATTCTTTTGAAACCAGGAGTGAGCTTGGCAGTAGAATTCTTCACCATTAAAGCAGTGGCTGTATCAGCAATTTGCATTGGAAATTTGGTAGCATTGGCTATAGAAGAAATCCCTCTCTGTTTCTCATCTTGAGATAATAGAGAGAGGGCCACAGCAATGGATGGAAGGGGTGTTTTAGCTAAGATTGTGCCTCTAATATTGGAGAAGCCATCATTCAGTCCCATTAGAAATTGAGTAATTTGATGTAGGTGATCAGCCTCTTCAATCTTCTTCAGAGCTCCACAAGTGCAATTACACACACACTTAGGAGCTTGTGCCAGATTAGAATAATCATCCCATAGAGCTTTAAACTTTGTGTAGTATGCAGATAAGGAGAGATTATCTTGTGTAAATGAGACTATTTCCTTTCTAATTTGATAAACCATAGGAGCAGTGCCCTGAGTAAACCTTTCACCCAAATTATCCCAAATATCCTTTGCAGAGGTGATATACACTATACTGGCCTTGATTTCAACAGATACAACATTGAAAATCCAAGATATCACCATATCATTGCAACGAATCCATGAATGATAATACTTGGAACTATCAAGTGGTTTAGCATGCAAACCAGAAACAATTCCCAGTTTATTCTTAGTCGAGAGAGCAATTGTCATATTCCGTTTCCATGAATTGTAATTATGCTCAGCTAGAGTTTCATTGATCAAGCACAGACCAGAATGATCATTCGGATGAAGGAATAGAGGATGGAGAGGATTTAAGACAAGAGATTGCTCAATCGAATCATATTCATCGATGTTACCTGATGGAGGAGTTCGATCACCATTGTTGGAGTTCATGCTATCTTCTGCCATTGTAGATGCTATCAGTAATGAATTCCGAGCTCAATGTTGAAGAAAGCGTGCTTGCGGAAGCGTAAAAATGGTGGAAATCAGGCCTCCAAGATGAAGGCTCTGATACCATGAGAAGAATATAATTTGGAGCTAATCATTTCATTTACTTTCTAAGAGAATACATGCTGAATATATACAACATTCATAACAGAAAGGCTAACTGCTCTAACTGAACTCTAACTGCTCTAACTGAACTCTAACAAACTATTTATTTGTTACAACAAGATGCTCCTTTGACTTTGACTCAGTTGACCCTTCCATATTACACAATTTTTGCAATGTCCTCGCTCCATAAACGAAGACGTCAATTTTTTTTAACGGTGGAGGGGCACATGCTATCACATGACTAACAACTATTATAAATTTAACTCTACAGATCAAAAACAACCACAGACTATCAAAAATATCATACCATTTCATTTCCATTTCTTCAAATTAATATCAAAAACACTATTTTCTGATGGATTTTCAATGACGGAAAGTAAAATTTACAACGGCTGTTAGTCACTTTATAGCATGTGCCCCTCTGCCGTTAAAAAATTTGACCTCTCCGTTTATAGAGTGAGGACATTGCAAAAATTATGTAGTTGAATGAGGACATTGCAAAAATTATGTCTTCAATGAGGACATTGCAAAAACATGGTTTCTTTAGTGACCAAAATTATGAGTTTTGCCTTTTTTTTCTTATAAAACTTGCTCTTAATCATGTAAGCGACAAAGAAAACAATTTTGTTTTTACCAGTAGTCATTAGAGCAGACTTGATGGCCGAGGGAGACCAATCGGGGTGCAACGATTTCAAATAAGCAGCAGCACCAGCAACATGAGGGCATGCCATTGATGTGCCTGATAGTATGTTGTATTTAACAGACCTCGTGTCGTGCGAATCGTCTGAAGGTGATGCAAGTGGTGAATATGCAGCCAAGATATCCAACCCCGGGGCTGTTAAATCTGGCTGTGTAACGAATCACAAAAAATCAGTATAATTGCTAAACCAAAGGGGCAGCATACGTTTCTATATGAAAAGTCAGAGGTTCAATAATAATAGATTAAGTTATCAATTAATAAAAAAGAATCATATTTTTTATTATTAATATTTTATTTTTGTTTTAAACGTGCTTTATAACATGCATATTGCTGCATTATATAGTACCTTGAGTATCTGTGGTATGACCATGTTGGGCCCTTTCGAAGAAAATGAAGCAACAACAGGAGCGTCAAGGTTCCGCGTAGCTTCACTCTTTGATATAGTTCCTCGAGGCGTTCTAATGAAAGGTTGTACATCATTGTAAAGATTTAGCAAGTTTAACCAGTAACTATTTAACAGAAAGTCATAATTCCCGTTAACTTTTTAACAAAAAGTGATGGTCCCGTTAACTTCCTAACAAAAAGTCATGTCTTTCCGTTAAATCTAACGGATAGACATTTCTTTTCGCTAGTCGGTTTACTAAAAAGAAGAATATCAAACGAAAGAAGTTTCACCTAGTGGAGTTCATATATGCATAAACAGAATCAAAGTCTTTGGTACTTAGAACTGCGGTTGGAAAGGGAACAACAAAGGAAGTATCGTATGCATCGGCAGCTTTCACCACTACTCCAACAGCACCAGCATCTTCCGCTACCTTTACGCCCCAATCGCCTTCACACACTACAATCTTACCCTTCACCATATTGCTCTTTAAACAGCCAGGAATGCATTGCCTTTAAATCAAGAATATATATGGTATTTATTTAATTGGATGTCTTTATTTTTGTAAATAAGTTGAGATAAAATATTTTACCTTCCCGCGTCGGTATCACATTCGGTTGCATCCGCTCCCGAAATAAGAGGAAATTCCTTTCCTTTAAAATCAAAAGAATTGACTGCATTACCCTGCATGATATATACGCATGCATTTGATCACATCACAAGCTAGAACCCCCCCTCCCCCTTTTTTGGTGCAACAAATGAAGATAGAAAAAAATTATGTTCTGTTTAAGGAAATGTAACATGGCAGACTTACAGAGACCGTTGATCCATTTCCAAGAACAAGTTTATCAATGATCTGTCTATCGATGCTGCTGGCTGCAGCAGAAAGCAGCCACGGAGCAATACTACCGACAGAACCTACGGCAAAATCATTTCCCGCAGATTGTACGGTCAGGATTCCTTTCATCAACGCGTGAAAAGAACCAATAGCAATTGTGTCCGAGGCCAGATTAGTAGGGGTCCGGCCGCCTAATGAGATTGTAATAATGTCAACCCCATCTGCAATTGCATCATCAAATGCTGCTAATATAGCTGAACCCGGACATCTTATATCTGGAAAACAAGCTTTATAAGCAGCAATTCTTGATGAAGGAACTCCCCCTCTTGCAGTTCCTTGTGCTATTCCGAAAAAACTAGCGCCTGTAACTTTGTTTCCTGCTGCGGTTGAAGCTGTGTGGGTCCCGTGACCTAATTCGTCTCTAACTGAAACATTCTCGTCAGTTATGTCAAACCTATACTCGCGTGCTCCAATTATCTTGCTGTCATAAAACCAGAATATTTATTCAAAAATAAATTTAAAAAAAACATCCAAATAGAAAAATGGTAAGTACTCCTTCTGTCCCTAAATGTATGTTGATTTTCAAGAAATTTTTGTCCCAAAATGAATGTCGTTTTGAAAATAACTTTGTCCCTAAATGTTTTTTTATTAATTTTTTTTTTCAATAGTCATTTTATATTTGCAAAACTAAATGTTTAGAAAGTGGAAAACAGGAATATTTATGCATCTTTGTCATTAAAATTTTATATAAAAAAAACACACTTTCAGAGTGTCCATTAAAATGAATTTTCGACATTCATTTAGGAAATGAGGGTAAATTAGTTATTTACTTCTTACTTGTTGCAAGTGAAGTTTTTGCCACCCTCACATGCACCTTTCCATTTCTTTGGAATAGGACCCAAGCCTACATCGGTAAAACTCTCAGATTCGGGCCAAATTCCGGTGTCAATAACACCAATGATGATATCAGTTTCGAAGGTGAGATTTCTAGCGACTGTTTCACGGAATCCCATGAAGTCCCATGATCTTGTAGTCTGAAGTTCAAGAGTTCTGCTTGGAAAAACCGACACTACTCCATCAATGCCTGCATATATAATTTTCAAAAAAACAAAACACTTAAATTTTTTTATAAATTAAGCGATGCAACGTGGCTAATTTGGGAACAATACTAAAAACAAATTAGATCTCACGTGACATTTTTTCTCGCTCCTGTTCTGTGAGATGGGCTGCAAATCCATTGAAACTCCTCGTATAGCTTCTGACCAGCGATTTCTCAACAAAACTGGAAAGGGAAAGAGAAATATATATAGATTTTTAAAAAAATTAATTCACAAGAGATAGTATATGTTATTATGTATGAATGAATACGTGTAACCTTATATCGACAACTTCTTGGAGTATATTAGCATGGTGAGATGACGGCGAATATTCCCCTTCAGGTAAAGCTCCCATGTAAACAATGTAAGCCTGCAATTATCTTCAAAACATTAGCGAACGCTTGAAAATTGGATTTTTATTTCCATACATACACAATCTATAAATCTACGAGACTCGATTCTCAAGAAAGTTTGAAGACTTAAATTAGAATCATAAAATTTATCAAAGCATGTGGACTGGGCAAAGATGAAGGTCCATTTATTTCACTTGCCTGCCTTTCTTGATCAGAAGCATCACAATATGCACTCTCTGTAGCAATGAGAACAAATAAGATTATTGAGGAAATCCAGAGAGAGCAGAAATTCTCCATTTTGCAAACCAAATAATGATTAACATAGCAAGTTCATGGTTGTCATATATACTGAGATATTACATACATATTTGGAAGATATATGCGGTCAATGAAAAATCAATTGTGAGATTTCGAAAATATCCAAAAAAAAATAAGAATAACTTTAACTATTTCATAAATGAAATTAAGTAAATTAGGAGAGTTACTATATTTTTCCTTTTTAATGTGTTGATTAATAACATTGTTATTGGAAAAACTATTATCTTAGTCATATGACCAAATTCATGATAGTCCAATGTAAATTAATGGATACATTGTACGTCAAGAAGTTCATTACTTTTAAGCTGTACTTAGAAATTACAGGGATCCTATGTGTCATATTAATTGATACATTGTATGTCAAGAAGTTCATTACTTTTAACTTTAAGCTGTAAATATTTACTCTTCCAAATTATCCTATCGCTTCCGTAAAAATATTCACCGAATTATTATAAATACAAAAGCATATAAACGTATAAAAATATCTAGTAAAAAATTCAAACGTGGACTCTTTATTTATATGGAACGTGGAGTATAATATCTAGAAAGATAGATATATTTTAATTCTGTATTAATCAGTTCATCAAATTCAATGTAAGGAACCAAAGACCTTCCGGTTAAGCGGTATCCGGAGTTGATAATGGTTTCCCCCTAGGCAGGTCCTGAGTTCGAAACCCACAAGTCCCATAGGGGCAAGTCGTATTACTGGTTTGTTTAATAATAGTTTAGGCAGTATCACCCAAAACACTCAACACATTTATTAATAAAACACCGTGAAAGACCCTTGTTTGATATGCAAATGATCAGACAGCTATGGTTTGTCTTAGCTGTAAGATATTTGTTGAGTTTTGCAGCGGAATAAGTAAGGCTTGAAATAATGATAGGACAATGAACACAATGAAATAATACAAGTGTGTGAATGTGTTTGCAGAAAAGGTAATAACACAACAAGATTTAAAGTGGTTCAGAGTTCACTCCTCCTACATCCACCCCCACTGTCAACTGACAAGTGAGATCAATTTATTATAATCTTAATCAACAAGAATTACAAAGATTGATTAGGCAAGTTCCTTGAACTTCCTCTTCCTAAGTAGTACAGTCAACTAGGGATACACTTAAAGTACAGTCTTAAGTGTTTTTACAACTTGAAGTACAGTCTCAAGATTTACAAAACAAATACACTCAAAGTACAGTCTTGAGTGTTTACAAAATAACTAATACACCTAAAGTACAGTCTTAGATGTTTACAATCATAAACTTATCACACTAAGGTTTGTTTGAAGAAACAGGGGTTGAAGGGTGAAGGTTTGGGTTTGGAACAGTGTTTGAAGGGTAGGGATTTGTGTGTAAGGTTTGGATTACAGGAGGTGTGTAAAGGTGTAAGGGAATGGTTTTTGGATTGTGAAAAAGAGAGTTTTTCAAAGTCTATTTGTGCAGAGGTTGAACTCTTCTATTTATAGCCTTCAATGTAGCCGTTGGAATATGACTGTTGCAGCTTCATTAATGAGTCTTTGACTGGTCTTTGCCCCACTTGTCCACTTGCAGGTCTTCATGAAATTTGGTTTGGTATGTAGGCTTCTAGAAGGTCTTCAATGGTCTTCAAAGATGAACTTGATAGCTGTGAAGATACAGGATCCATCTTGGTTGAGATTTCAGCATCAAAGTATGAGACAAAGTAATGGCTGTCTGAAGGACTGAAGCCATAGTTGTCAGATCATAACAAGGCTTAGCTATCAGAATTGATCTTTAATAAGAATTGAGATACACTTGATGATCTTGATAGCTTAGAGAAGGAATATGATTCATGTAATTGATTGATTGTAACCAATGTATAAAGCAGAATCATAACTGTCAGACTCACAGCTATCAAAGTGAAGGACCATTACTGACAGATTTCATCTTTTGATATAATCCCTGTTCTATATATTCCTTTATCAAAACCAACTAACTATGACATTGATCAAAGTTAGGTCCTAACAATTTCCCCCTTTTTGGTAAAGGAAGATCTATTTAGAACATGTCTTCACAGTTAATGATAAGAAAAATATTAATGAAAGAAGTAATTCAGGAAATCTCAACATTCACAAGTAATTTGAATGAGATTGAAATACTTGGATTTAACTCAAAATGAAAGAAGTTCACATATTACATCCATAAATACTGAACCAAACAAAACAGATTGTTCCAAACACAAAAAAATGTTCCACAGTAATACAATTCAATCATCAGCCAGTTGATCATAGAACTCTTCTCTTTCTTGCCTGGCTGACACTACAAGAAAAACATCTTTTAGCGACGGAAAAATCCGTCGCTAAAAGCCTTATTTCCGTCGCTAATGCTCTTTACCGACGGATTACTTACGAATTTTTTCCCTCGCTAAAACCCTCGTCGCTAATATTTAATGACGGATTTTTATGTCCGTCGATAATTTAGTGAGGGACCAATCCCTCACTAATTGATTCCAAACCGTCGCTAATAATATTCATGGAACGACGAATTTATGATAATTTGCGAGGGAATAATCCGTCGTTAATGTTTAAAATCCGTCGCTAAAATTTATTCCATATTTTCACAATTTTATAAAATTTTTTAAATTTTCTTTTTTCAATATTTTTTATTTTTGATATAACAAATTACCGACGGATATTTCCGTAACTAATTTGATATTTTTTATTAAAAAATATTATATATATATATATATATATATATATATATATATATATGTATATACTCCCTCCGTCCCGTCCGACTTAGGACGTTTTGCCATTTTGGGCGTCCCACCCGACTTAGGACGGCCCAAAATGGAAAGTTTATATTACTTTTATATTAAATGGGACCCACTTGTCATACTCACTACAATAATTCCATCACTATTTATCCTACTCATTCTCTCTCCTATTTAATTTTTCACACTCACAACACATCCTCCACTCATTCTCTCTCCTAATATTATAATAGTATTCCTTAATCTTCGTGTCGAGAGTGAATGTCCTAAGCCGGACGGGACGGAGGGAGTATATATATTAAAATATATATATATATATTTAGTCTCAAATTAATCCCTTAACTTTTTTTATTCTCAAATCAATCCTTACATTTTTCAAAATTTACACTTTGCTCCACCACCATCCACCACCATCCACAACCACCACCCATAACAACACTATATGAATCATTCAAATATTTATAAGATATGTAATCTGCCAAAAGAAAAGAAAAAAGGAAAAGTTGGCACTTGTTTAAGAGCAACCACCTTGAATTCCATGATTGCTGAACAAATTTCAAAATTTTGAAATCAAAAAATTATTTCATTAATTTTCTAAGAAATCAATCTAATCTAATCCGATCAAATAGAAACCTATACAAATCGATCAAAAGCTAATAACATTAGCAGTTGTAATCTCAGTATAATCAATAATCTCGGTATAATCAATATCTTCTTACATATCTTATAAATATTTGAATGATTCTTAAACAAGACGCCGGTTGGAGATGAAGAAGACGCCGGAGATGAAGAAGACGCCGGTTGAAGATGAAGAAGACGCCGGAGATGAAGAAGACGCCGTTTGGAGATGAAGAAGACGCCGGAGATGAAGAAGACGTCGGTTGGAGATGAAGAAGACGCCGGAGATGAAGAAGACGCCGGTTGGAGATGAAGAAGACGCCGGAGATGAAGAAGATGCCGGTTGGGGTGAGAAGAAGACAGATCTAGAAGAGTGAGAGAGAAATTGAGGAGGATTTGGTTTTGTTTTGTAAAATGAGGAGTTGGTATTGGGAAATGAAGAGAGAGGATTTGGTTTTGGGAAATGAAGAGAGAGGATTTGGTTTTGTTTTGTGAGAGGATTGAAAATGTATGGGTAAGTAATTTGGACCATTGATTTAATATGAATGGACGGTTGAGATGGTGATCCAAATGAAATAATTTGTTAAAATGTGAGCCATTTGATTCAACTTAAATGTGTTATTATAAATGGCTAAGATGGAGATCCATGTGAAAGACAATGACTTAATAATAAATGATAATAATGATACTTAGTTTTTTTTTTTGAAAAAATATTTAATTCATTTAAAATCTAATAAAATTATTTAATAATAATAATTGTATAATAAATATAAATGCTTAGTTTTTTTTTTTTTTTGAAAATATATTTAAAGTAGTATGTCTAATATCAATTTTTTTTAAACATTTACTTAAAATATTTACATGCTTTTATTTGATTTACCCAAAATTTTAGTTAAAGTAGTACGTCTAATATCAATTTTTTTGAATAATTTTTTTTCAAAAAAACTTTCTTACTAAAAAAAGTTTAAAACATTTATCTCTATTAAAAAAAATTAAAAAAAAAATACTCATAGTGAAGGATATTGTATGTCCCTCATTTATTTAGTTAATTTCTAACTTATTTTATATAAATTTTTTTAAAAAAATAAAAATTATTAGTAATAATACTTAATAATAATACTAATAATGATGTTATTGTTAATTATTCAATTAAATAATTGCATATATTAATAATTATTATTATATAATTAAAAAAATTAAAAATTATTAGAAATATTTAGTTAATTTCTAACTTGTTTTATATAAATTTTTAAAAATAATTAAAAATTATTAGTAATAATACTTAATAATAATACTATAGGGTATACCATATACCCTATACCATATACCCTATAGGGTATACCCTATACCCTATAGGGTATACCCTATACTCTATATCCTATAGGGTATAGGGTATAGGGTATACCCTATACCATATACCCTATACCCTATAGGGTATACCCTAAACCCTATAGGGTATACCATATACCCTATAGGGTATACCATATACCATATACCCTATACCCTATAGGGTATACCATATACCATATACCCTATACCCTATAGGGTATACTCTATACCCTATAGGGTATACCCTATACCCTATAGGATATAGGGTATATCCTATACCCTATATAGGGTATATCCTATAGGGTATAGGGTATAGGGTATACCCTATACCATATACCATATACCCTATAGGGTATACCCTAAACCCTATAGGGTATACCATATACCATATACCCTATATCCTATAGGGTATACCCTATACCCTATAGGATATAGGGTATATCCTATAGGGTATAGGGTATACCCTATAGGGTATAGGGTATAGGGTATAGGGTATACCCTATACCCTATACCCTATACCCTATACCATATAGGGTATAGGGTATAGGGTATACCCTATACCATATACCCTATACCCTATAGGGTATACCCTAAACCCTATAGGGTATACCATATACCCTATACCCTATAGGGTATACCGCCCTATATGGTATAGGGTATAGGGTATAGGACATAGGGTATATGGTATAGGGTATACTATATACCCTATAGGGTATAGGGTATACCCTATATAGGGTAGACCCTATACCATATAGGGTATACCCTATACCCTATAGGGTATATGGTATAGGGTATACCCTATACCCTATAGGGTATAGGGTATACCCTATACCCTATAGGGTATAGGGTATACCCTATACCCTATAGGATATAGGGTATACCCTATATGGTATAGGGTATACCCTATACCCTATATGGTATAGGGTATACCATATACCATATAGGGTATACCCTATAGGGTATAGGGTATAGGACATAGGGTATATGGTATAGGGTATACCATGTATCCTATAGGGTATAGGGTATACCCTATAGGGTATAGGGCATAGGGTATATGGTATAGGGTATACCCTATAGGGTATAGGGTATACCCTATAGGGTATAGGGTATAGGGTATACCCTATACCCTATAGGGTATACCCTATAGGGTTTAGGGTATACCCTATAGGGTATAGGGTATACCGTATACCCTATACCCTATAGGATATAGGGTATACCCTATACCCTATACCATATAGGGTATACCCTATACCCTATAGGGTATAGGACATAGGGTATACCCTATACCCTATACCCTATAGGGTATAGGGTATACCCTATATGGTATAGGGTATAAGGTATACCCTATACCCTATAGGCTATAGGGTATACCCTATATGGTATAGGGTATATGGTATAGGACATAGGGTATATGGTATAGGATATACCCTATAGGGTATACGGTATACCCTATACCCTATAGGGTATACCTTATAGGATATAGGGTATACCCTATACCCTATACCCTATAGGATATAGGGTATACCCTATACCCTATACGGTATACCCTATACCCTATAGGGTATACCCTATAGGATATAGGGTATACCCTATACCCTATAGGATATAGGGTATACCCTATACCCTAAAGGGTATACCATATAGGGTTTAGGGTATAGGGTATACCCTATACCCTATAGGGTATACCCTATACCCTATAGGGTATACCCTATACCCTATAGGGTATAGGACATAGGGTATACCCTATACCCTATAGGGTATAGGGTATACCCTATATGGTATAGGGTATAAGGTATACCCTATACCCTATAGGCTATAGGGTATACCCTATATGGTATAGGGTATAGGGTATAGGACATAGGGTATATGGTATAGGGTATACCCTATAGGGTATAGAGTATACGATATACCCTATACCCTATTGGGTATACCCTATAGGATATAGGGTATACCCTATACCCTATACCCTATAGGATATAGGGTATACCCTATACCCTATACCCTATACGGTATACCCTATATCCTATACCCTATAGGATATACCCTATAGGATATAGGGTATACCCTATACCCTATAGGGTATACCCTATACGGTATACCCTATATCCTATACCCTATAGGGTATACCCTATAGGGTATAGGGTATACCCTATATCCTATATCCTATAGGGTATACCCTATAGGGTATACCCTATATCCTATATCCTATAGGGTATACCCTATAGGGTATACCCTATAGGGTTTAGGGTATAGGGTATACCCTATACCCTAACCCTATAGGGTATACCCTATAGGGTATAGGGTATAGGGTATACCCTATAGGGTATAGGGTATACCCTATACCATATACCTATAGGGTATAGGGTATAGGGTATACCCTATACCCTATGTCCTATACCATATAGAGTATACCCTATACCCTATGCCCTATACCCTATACAATATATCATTCATATACCTTATACACTATATTTCAAATAAAATATGAATTCAAATAATTTTATATTTTATAAAATTAATATTTGATATTCACACTTCAAAAGATATATATTCATTTTAAAAATATAAATTACAATTAAATAATAAAAAAGTTATGTTTCATTTTTTTAAATGAAAGTTTATAAAATAAAAAAGAGAGACGGACAATAGCATATACTTTTTTTGATTTCTTTAAAAAAAATTGGATAAAAAAAATTACCTGAGAAGTTGTTTAGTAGTGATTTTTTTTATTGTTAAGTACTAATTTTTTTTAAATGTTACATAAAAAAGGTTAAGATTTAATTTTAAAAAAATAAGTATATAAAAAAAAAAGAGTGACGGACAATAGCATGTATTTTTTTATTTTTTTAATTTTTTATGGCTTAGTAATATATTTGAGATGTTTGTTAGTAGTGATTTTTTTTAAAAAAAAGTTAAGAATTTTTATTTAAAAATATATATTTTTTATAATTTTATCATATTTGGCCTTACATCATTTACATTTGAGGTAAACTTAACAATTATGTATTAATAAACATGCATTAAATTGTATAATTTAAAAAAAAAAATCCGTCGGTAATCCCTCATAAATCCGTCGCTAAAATAAATTGAAATAACATTTTTTTATTTTTCTAATTATATAGCGACGAAATGCATCCGTCGGTAAAATTTTTTTCAAATCCCTCGTTATTCCCTCGCTAATCCGTCGGTAATGAATAAGAAATAATATTTATTTATTTTTTACTTCATATAGCGACGGAAGTTATCCGTCGTTATATTATTTTCAAAATTCCGTTGTTAATCCGTCGCTAAATGAAAATAAAATAATATTTTTTTATTTTTTTAATTCTATAGCGACGAAATACATCCGTCGGTAAAAAAAAATTGCAATCCCTTGTTAATCCGTCGTTTAACCGTCGGTAAAAAGAGGCGCAATTTTTTGGCGCCAATTTTACGACGAAATAGTGAGGGAATAGTGTCCGTCGTTAAATCCGTCGTTAAATCCGTCGTTAAAGTTGTCGTTTTCAGCTTTTTATTTTTTATTTTTTATCCCTCACTATTCCCTCACTAATCCGTCGCTATTAGCGACAGATTTGTGTCCGTCGCTAAAATCCGTCGCTAAATGACAGTTTTCTTATAGTGTGATATGAGCTCATTTCTTTCTTCCTCCAGCTCTCTTCTCATATCTGGCTCAACCCCTTTGTAATAAAACTCATTGTTCCATTTCCAAGTCATCCTCTCACTACAAAAAAAGATATTATTAGGGACTAGGTTTTTTGGGTCGGACAAAATAAATAGTCCCTATTAGTGGCTAAATGAGACTGATGCAAAAATCCTAATTAATTTATTATTTGGGGACGGCAAATTGAGACCTTAATTCACATTCACGGTTTTAACAAAATTATTAAATCAAAATTGAAAAAAAATAACCCCCAAAACCCACCAAAACCCACGACGTCTCCCTCTCCCTCTCCCTCTTCCTCTCCCTCGTCTACGATTACACGCCGACTCCATCGTTTCTCTCACAGCGGCGGATCACAGCGGCGGATAAGGTAATCACGCCGACTCCCATCTTTTTCTCTCATCTCCCTCTCCCTCGTCTGCTCCGATTAACACGATGACTCCATCGTTTTCTCTCTACAGCGGCGGAACAGGTAACCAAGCCGACTCCATCGTTTACTCTATACAGCGGCGGACAGGTAACCACGCCGACTCCATCAACAGGTCAGTAGGTTTTAATCTACTACTGTAAACCCTAGCGAATTGATTTCTTCCTATTTGCGTTTATGAAAATCTAGTGCAATTTCTTAACTATGATTACCTTCCCTTTATGAAAATCCTAGGCCCAATGATCAATAAGACAAATAGTCACCCTTATTTAGGAATTAAGAGAGTGATACTTTTCACTTTAGTACCATTCAACAGACTTGTTAAAATAAATATATCGGCCCCGCTCTTCCTTTCGTCGGCCCTCATTACCTTGGCAATTAATTACATCACTATATTTCTTCCATTTGAGCTATGCATGATCCGGTGAACACAACTTTTGTTCTCGGCGTGCTATTCCAAATTCATGTTTATGTATATGAGTTTTTTTCTTTTTATGAATGGCATGTACATTGGCCCTATTTCCTCTCGCTCTTATAGTTCATGTGTTGTTCAGGTGAAGGCTAAAGATATTGATGCATATGATCCAAAGGATTTGCTTATTGTCACTACTGGGTCTCAAGTAAGTTACTCAGCGTGATGGTTTACTTAACAGTCTAGAATAGTCAACTGAATGTCCATTTATGTTGTATGATTATTTATTGTGTCAGGCGGAACCACGTGCAGCACTCAACCTTGCATCTTTTGGAAGTAGTCATTCCCTCAAGTTGAGCAAAGAAGATTTAATTTTGTATTCAGCCAAGGTAGCAAAAATTTTTGATTCTGTAGATATTCCTTTGCGTTAGTCCAAAAAAGTTCTTGCCTCAAGATTTCGTTTCGGGAGATTTGTGTTGGCCAACTGATATAAACTTGGTCCTCAACTCCTTGCATGTATTGTATGGGTCAAGTACTGTAGTCATCTCCTGCTATATTATTATCTTTGTTGTGCCAATGTGAAACTTTGTAGTGTGTGAAAGCATGTAAAGACTGAAATCAAATTGAGGCTTCGAGTGGTCTGGAATCAACAAAAGTATGAAATTGATCTTGAGTTTTCAATGATCTTTTTTATTGTAAATATATAGTTTAGATGAAATGTTTGAATTTGTTTACAGGAAGTTGCAATGCGAAACATGGACAACCGATGCAACCTAAATGCATATCCTAGAATTGGGAGGAACTCAATTCCGAATATTGTTGATAAGGTTAGTTTTGTTATGCTAATGAGAAAAGTTTTAACAATGGCTTATTTGAATATAATTCTTTAATGTGGAATATAATTCTTTAATGTAGCTGACTGATATCTTTTTCTTTTCTTTTTTCATTTTTTTTAACAAATGCATTAGAGAAAAAAAAATAATGAGCCTGTTGATGGAATTAGCATTTGGAGAGCAACTCGTGCGAAGAAAGGAAAATATACAGACGAGGATGGAGGCTGTGGCATAGAAGTAAATTATGAACTATGCACCATGTTTAATTCACCTTCTTAATCTCTCTCTCTCTCTCTCTCTCTCTCTCTCTCTCTATATATATATATATATATATATATATATATATATATATATATATATATATATATATATATATATATATATATATATATATATATATATATATATATATATATATTCTTTTATGTGAATTCTTAAAAAATAATTTCTTTGCAGCAACAATTGCAAAGGCGCCTTGATGAGCTACCCGAAGAAGAACAGGATGATCCAGAGAAAAGAGAAAGGATTTTTGTAGATGTGATAGGAAATGATGGACATGGGCGAGTTTTGTGCGGTGGTACGGGTACTAGACTAGGTTATACATCATCTGCAACATCCACAGGGGCATCACCTTTATCAACTCGGGATATTGAGGCTATTGAGGCCGAGCTAGCAAAATTGAGGGAAGAGATTGCGAGAGCGAGATCGTCGTGATTTAGAGAGGGATAGTGAAATCGTTGCATTGAAGGCGCAAGTCAGCAGAGAGGGATAGTGAAGTTGCTGCATTGAGGGCGATAGTGCAAGTTGCTCAGCAGTCATCTATGGATGCTGAGACTCGGATTATTCGTTTGCTCCACAATGCAGGCATCAATACGAGCTTGGTCTTTGCTTCAAATCCAAGCCCCGGGCCATCTAGTGGTCACGGGTCTAACTCTAGAAACCAAACATAACATAGAGGTACATGCTCTTTCCGTCGTTTAATAATTTAATTACTAAAATATGGTCATTTTGTGTTTTTCTGTTTGCTGAACTTTGCTTTACTGCATGATAGCCCCCTGTTAGGTATTCTTTGAAACCCCTCTCTTAGTTGAGCTCTCTCTTAGACTCTTCTCTCTTGCCCCTCCCTGTTCAAGAAGGATGTATCAAATGAAGATGGTAAATATTTTAGGATGGTACTAGCAAATGAAGATGGTAAATATTTTAGGATGAGTGCTTGTTCTTTGCCGATACAGGGCATAGTTTATGGATTGTTTATCTCAAAAAATTGCCCTTTGAATGAACTCTAATCACCACATATATCTTGCAATATAAGTTGCGAGGATTGTATTTATGTGAAGGGGGGAGGGGGAAGAGGGAAGGAATGATATAAGCCAGAGACATTTTCTATTGAACTTCGTGCTTCGTCATTGACCATCTTTAACCTTTTCATAAATAGTCAAAGAATCGTACTAACTGTGGGTTCTGGAATTTCATTGGGGAAGATAAACTGTCGCCACAAGAAGGCTTTTTCGAAAGGTAGCTGTCACATGTCAAGGATAAGAAAGTAAAATAGTTTTTCAATTATCTATTTTACCGGTGTGTGCTAATTGAGAAGGAGATGTTTCCCTTGAATTTCAGAGATGCCACTTTTGTTGAACCATGTTCTAGTCTTCATTTGATTTATATATATATATATATATAACTGACGTTTCTACAGCTCTGTTAAAGTTAATCTTGCATACTTCTCATCACTTGCAACAATTTGTATTGGTTTGTAATGAACTGCAGTTGATGTTGTTGCTGTTCTTTATTTTTTTCCCTTTCTCTTTTCTGCAGATAAATGCATTGTGCATGGCATTTGAATCAGTTTTTGCATTTAGCATCAACATTTATATTTTCAGTACCTTCATCATTTTGTAATGAATCAGTTTTTGTAATGAACTGCAGTTGATGTTGTTGTTGTTCTTTATTTTTTTCCCTTTCTCTTTTCTGCAGATAAATGCATTGTGCATGTCATTTGAATCAGTTTTTGCATTTAGCATCAACATTTATATTTTCAATTATCTATTTTACCGGTGTGTGCTAATTGAGAAGGAGATGTTTCCCTTGAATTTCAGTGATGCCACTTTTGTTGAACCATGTTCAGTCTTTGTTTGATTTATATATATATATATATATATACGCGTTTCTACAGCTCTGTTAAAGTTAATCTTGCATACTTCTCATCACTTGCAACAATTTGTATTGGTTTGTAATGAACTGCAGTTGATGTTGTTGCAACAATTTCTACAGCTCTGTTAAAGTTGATTTATATATATTTTTTTCCCTTTCTCTTTTCTGCACTAGCATTAGCATCAACATTTATATTTTCAGTACCTTCATCATTTACAATTGCATTTGCATTTACACTTGTAGTTGCATGTTCACTTGGATTGACAGTTGGTTGCTCTTTTGTTTTTAACTTTTTTTCTTTTTCTTACAATGGCATTTACAATGGCATTTGAATCAGTTTTTTCTTTTGTTCTTCAGCTAGCTAACAAAACCCATCATTATTTTTCATGAAATAACAGATTTGGTTGAAGTTCCGGTCATTGTCTTTTCTTGAGATTCCTACAAGTTAGCTCCAGATTTTGTGAAGA
The DNA here is from genome assembly GCA_022495995.1 of Adenophora triphylla var. japonica. NCBI lineage: Eukaryota > Viridiplantae > Streptophyta > Magnoliopsida > Asterales > Campanulaceae > Adenophora > Adenophora triphylla. Next base: position 374,259 of record JAFEMH010000619.1, on the reverse strand, counting down.
TCGAGGGAGCGTGATGAAGGAATGATATCAACAACAATCTTTTGGGGGAGCACGTTCCCCGTCTGCAATATGCAATATGGATAATGTTGACTTACTTAGAGAATAGTTTTAAATCAAATTATTTTAAAAGGAGTATTGAATCCTTCTATTTCATCTACCTTAGTTATTAGGTAACACTTAACTTTTTATTTAGATGATGTGGTTTATTAAATTTAGTTAATGCATTACTTTCTTATTGTCAGGTACTTTTGATATATTTACAATTATAAATTGCTATATTTACAAGTATATGTATGCATGTGTATATATATATATAATTAATGGTAAATATTCACATTTTGACACCAAATTTTATTTGGGTCGTCTATACCCGACCTAATTACTTTCCCACCAAAAAATGATTTTGGCGCAAAAATATATTTGGGTCGGATGATAGGGTCCCTAATAATTTCCCTCCAAAAAAAAAAAGGCGCCAAATATTATTTGGGTCGGCTATCTCGTCCCTAACAACGGGTACCAAAAACTATTTGGCTCCAAAAAATTCCCGGGAAAAAAAAAAAACAAAAAGAAATTATTTTTTTAGGGTCGGCTAATCCCGTCCTAAATAGAGTATTTGAGACGGTGACGGGGGTCCTAAAACTTTTAGAGTCGCATGTTATTTAGGACCCTCGTTTCCCGACCTAAACGCCGACCTTAATAGTATTTGGGACGGCAAAATGGCCTTTTGGGACGGTAAATCGCCGACCCTAATGCATCTGTTTCTTGTAGTGTCTCATCATATTTGAAGAACTCATCTTCCTTTGCTTTCAGTTGAGCCCTTGTAAGAGGCATTTGATCATTTCTTATTCTCATTGTGCCCCACAAATGCTTCTTCTTGTTCTTTGTTTTCTTGCTTTTCGTGGGCACATTGGATGGACCTGGTTGTGTTTGAACTGGTGCTTGAGCTTCAGGGGAACTTTGAGTAGATTGCTGAGGAGGGTTGGTAATGGTAGGAGATGGAATTTTTATGGGAGATTCCTGATCTGGGCTTGAAGGATCATCATCATCATCATCACTGTCAGAGTCTGAGGAGACATCAATAACAATATTGGCTCTGTTTTGGCTTACAGCTATTGGTTCTCTGAACTCTTTGATCTCTGGAATAGAGATCAGTCTCATGAAGAGTGAGTTGTCATTGGGTGAGTGGAAAATTATGGGATCAACAGAGATAGAAGGTGAAAGATATGGCTCAATGCCTGGATTTAAGGTTGGAAGAAAGATTTTGACCTTTTTGCTTATCAAGAGCATAAGAGCACACTTTTGTTCAAACAGTGAGTGAAAAAATGATTTTGCAAGCTCAATGCACAAGGTGAAGACTAGACCATTTGGCATATAGAGGCAAGAATTGAGTGATGGAGAGAGAAGTTGACTGAAGAGAATTTCCCAATCAAAAAGTGTGTTGGGAGTGATGAATTTTGGGAAGGATGGGATTTGGTGAACAAAATTTGAGATTGATGAGATCCTTGATACTTTCCACTCTTCATAGGCAAAGAAAACCAATCCTGCAAGGTTTCTTTCCACCAAAATCAGACCATTTCTTGACAGCTCCCAGGATTTAGGATAAGTGAAAGGATTTGCAATTTCTGGGATATGAGTCACATGGGCTAACTTTGTCCTTGCTGCCTTGATGGAAGGAATAGAAAAATCAATGCCACAGCTAAGCATCCAAGGTTCTTTCTTGGGAAGATAGGCTTGATTTAGAGTGGGAGGAATGGAATAGCTTGGAGAATGTCGGGGCTTTGTCAAGGATGGGTTCACTGTCAGACATATTTTGGCCATGTCCAGCAAGGATTGGACTATGAGGGGAGGTTTCAACAGTTTCAATTTCTGGGATTGGAGAAATTGGCTTGGGAGGAGTAGAGATATGAGTTGAAAAATTTGGGATTGAATCAGAGGATTGACCAAGACCTTGCTTGAGGAGATCAGCTCTAAATTGAGATTTTAGAAGGTTTAAGGCTGCCCTGACTTCTCCTTTGTTCAATTTTTGTTCAAGAATAGTTTCAAGGGCTGCCTCATTGTCTGGGGTTCCATCAAATACAAGTCCCTTGCATGCATCCATGATTGTTTCTCCCTTTGAGACTGAATTGGGATCAATTTCAACTCCTATCTTCTTAAGACTTTGTATAACCTCAGTTGTCTTTTCAAGATTCCCCCTATCAATTTCAACATTTGGGGCAGGTTCATTCACAGGTTCAGTTTCAGGAATAGAAGGGATGGTTTGGGTATCTACATCCATAGCTGTCACCTTGGGATTGTTAGATGACTCTCCTTGTCCACTATTTTTCTTCATGAACCTAGACTTGAGTTCATCTAAGGCTATCTTTGTTTCTTCTTTACTTAGAACTTCATCAAGAAATATGAGAGCAGCTTTTTCAGTATTGGGGTTCCCATCCAACTCAATAGCATCAATGGCTCTCAAAATTTTGGCTGACAGTTGAGGTTGGGCAAAGAGGATATTATCATCAGTGTTCCCCCTCAAAGGTTGCTTTTCTAATGGTTCATTGAGATTGAGGATTGCTTCTATAGCTGACAGATGATCAGAGCTAGGTGTGGATGACTTGTCAATTATTGGACTGATAGTTGTGGATTTTGGAGAAGGGGAAGGGGTATTTAGTTTGGTTTTCTTGGACTTTGGTGCTTTCTTTTCTGGCTTTCTTTTCTGTGGCAAAGATTTAGAGGGAAGGGATGAGGAAGATTGTACCTTGGATCCGGTGATAATGCGCTGGTAGGGATAGGTTTGTCGGAAGGAGGTTGTTTGCCTTTGTGCAGAATTTTGGATAAGTCAATAGCTGCCTGAAGCTCTTGAGGATCTATATTAGCATCACCAGCATCAGTTTGACCCATGGTGTCATCCCTATGACTGTCAATAGCACCCCTTTCTTCATCATCTTTTCCATGGCTGTCAGACAGGGTTCCTTCACTGTCTGCCACTTGAACAGCCTTGTTCTTGCTTTTATCACCATGAGGTACCACCGAGTCTTCTTTTAACACTCTGTCTTCTTAACATTGGATTGTACACCCCTCTTTATTCTCCTACTTGTAGCCAATGCTACCAAGTCCTTCCAATGTTCAATCTTCTTTCTTCTTTCTTCCTGCATCTTTTCTTGTGTTTCATTAAAGCTTCTAGTACTCACATCATCTCCACCTCTCATTATAGCTCTTTTATTTTGTTTTAATACAAAAGTTCTGTCATTGAAGCTCTTTGTCTCTGACAGCTTTACAGTCTTCACCCATTTCTTGTGTAGTGGAGGATTGAGCTTGGGAATCAGAACTTCTAGTATTCCACTCATGAATCTAAAGTTATTCATTTTTCCACCTTGTTTCTTGAATTTTAGAGAAGAGGTTGAAGCTGCTAGCCGGAAGTTGTGGAGTAGAACTGTGCACCAGTTTGTGTCTTTAGTCATTAGGCTCAGCATCTGCTTCCATTCATTTGATTCCATTTGGTCAAAAGAAGATTGCTTGCCATCAATGGCCTTGTTGACCACATCCATAAGGGTTGACTTGAAGATATCAGTTTTGTCTTTAACCATTGCCTTGTCCTGTACATTCTTGAAGTCAGGGACTTTAACACCAAGGAATTTTTCATACACAGTCTTCAATCTATCTGACCCTCTATCCCAAATGTTCTTCACAGCATCTGATTTGTTTGGGATATCATAGACCTCACTGACCAATTCCTGAGTAATGGTTATCTCAGTATTGTCAATGGTGATAGTTATTGAGTTGTCTTCCTTGTTTCTCCTTCCCACAAGGTAAATCTCCCTGCATAATTCTTCATAAATTGGTGGTCTGGCTCCCATGAAATCAAGCAGTTCATTGACTTCAAGTAGTTCTTTGATGAGTATTCCAACTTGAGAATCATAGAAGCTAGGTTTAATGAAGTAGCTTTGTGAGCATCTGGGTAAAATGCTTTTGATTACGCCATGGATGGTTGAAAGAATTAGGGTTGAAGAAATTCGATGGTGGATTAGTGAGGGAAAGAAACGGATTTTAAACAGAGGGTTAATGAAACGGGAGTTTTGGTGATTACGAAAGGAGAGAGACAAATGATGAGTGGAGAGTGGGTTTTAATGAGCATTGGGGGTTTCAAAGTTTAGTAACTATTCATATGAGCAGTGATTTTTACCCTTCCCCACGTTGAAACCATTAAATCCCATAAAACATGGGAAGAACATTCTCTTTTTCAAGAAATTTTGCGGGGAACGAGAAGGCTAAGGAAGTGACAATTGTGAGCAATTAACACGATCAAATCACCAAGAAAGTTGCTTTAACCTAGGCTTTGTCGAGAGAATATAAACATTTTGAGTTAAGTCTAAGTTGAATGATGATGGGTTTGTCGAGATATCTATGGATCAACTTGCCTATAAAACAATGACAATTTTTGATGAAACTCATTGATTGTTTTATAAACACAAATGGGTAGATTTTCCTCAAAGTTTAATCCCAAAAAGATGGCTCAAACGGCAAAACAGTTGGTTTTGGGAAGAATTGTGAGGATGATTTGGAGGGGGATGAAATGGAGAGAGAAAGAGTGTCTTTCAATGTGATTGAAAGTTCAAGAGGTGAGTGAGTGACAAAGGTAAAAATAAGAGGGAGAGAGTAGATCGGGACTATGGTGTGAAGGAGGTAGCTGTCGGAGAAAGTTGATAGTAGAGATGGAGAGGGAATAAGGCTTTGGAAAGACTATCAAGGTTGATCGGGGTGAGTCTAGCAAGGGAAAAAGTAAGGTAGAGAGGGTTTATACATTGGAGGAATTGGTTAAGCAAGATAGGGCTCGAGACGGCTATGAGAGGGAGCTTAGCTATCAAGAAGAAGGTTGAGCACGAGAGGCTGTATACTCACGTGAGCGAGGGATTCACTCTCTAGGGGTTGGTTTTGTTGGAGGAGAGGTGATAACTTTCTTTGGAGTGCATGTATCTCCTTCTTCAATAATATCATACCTATTCAACCAGGTTATAGGTTGTTTTAGCCTGTCAAAGTTCAGTTTGTGGAGAGAGAAGAGTCGAAGGCTGGCCAACCATTTTTATTCTTTGGGAATGGTTCTTATTACGGAGATTTCGGCTTTGTGACACCAATGGAGGGTTTGCTTCAACCATATGATGCGGTAGAAGAATGGTGGCCAAGAAGAGCAAGTCCTTCTCTTCAATATTCGGTCACTTCAATTGATTCCTTTCTTGGAGAGGCACCCGGTATGGTTGCAAAGGTATCATCGGACCTTGCAGTCTACTCGGGAGGCTAGGTGTGAAGGAATGAGTGCGGAGTGGAGGATGGAGAGGCTGTGACATTTCCTAAGAATGTCGACGGCTAAGGTGAAGATTTGAAGAGGAGTTGGTTACGGAGATTGTTTGGTTTTAAGGAAGTTTTTGTTGAGTGAATGCGAGATGAGAGAGAGGGATTTCATGGTTTGTTGTATGTTTTTGTTTTGTTTTTGTTTTTCATGACTTTTGCATAGATAGCTATCGGTGGATGGCTATCGGGAATATTTTGAGGAATAGGCATCGGGCTTCATTGTGACAACATTGCTCTATATGTATGCCCCCTTTTTGTTAATGAAGCAAAAAAATTTTTTTTTTTTTATTTTGGCATGTTTATCATTCCAAGCATAGCTCTTAAAAGCTCAAATCTCTTTTCATCCATTGCTTTTGTAAGAATATCGGAGACATTATCCTCGGTACAAACTTTTGCAAGGTTGATATTCCCTTTTTCAACATGGTCTACGATGAAGTGATGTCGACCTCAATATGCTTTGTTTTGAGTGTTGGACGGGGTTTTCTGTCATGGCAATAGTACTTGAGTTGTCACGAGAAGATGGGAATGTTGGATAATTCAATCCCAAAGTCTTGAAGTTGACTTTTAAGATATAAAATTTGAGAACAACACAAACTGCGGCAATATACTCGGCCTCGAGTTTGTTGAGGTGGCTGCGAGGTTTGCTTTTTGCTTGACCATGAAATAATTCTTGATCCAATAAGCGGCATCCACCACTTGTGGATTTTCTATCTAGATTGCATCCGGCATAGTCGAGTCGGTGAATCCAATTAGAGAGAATGGGGATTCGGTGGGATACCACAAGCCATAATCGGGAGTTCCTTTGAGATATCTCAAAATTCTCTTGACACATGAGAGATGAGATTCCTTGGGATTTGCTTGAAATCTAGCACGAGACAGGACACTAAACATAATGTCGAGTCTTGAAGCGTTACATAAAGGAGAGATCAAATGTAACTTACGTAAAGTGTTGGATTTACACTTTGACCATGCGGATCGGCATGGAGTTTGGTTGTGGTTGACAAGGGAGTTTTAGCGGGGAAAGGCATTTTGCATGTCAAACTTCTTGATCATATCCCTTGTGTATTTAGCTTGGTTAATGAAGATTCCTTCCTTCATTTGCTTGACTTGAAGGCCCAAGAAGAAAGTGAGCTCACCAATCATGCTCATTTCAAACTGGTCCTTCATAATATCCCCAAATTCAGTGCACAAGTCCTCATTTGATGACCCAAAAATGATGTCATCAACATAGACTTGAATGAGCAACTGATCATCTCCATATTTCTTGATAAACAAAGTGTTGTCAATATGGTCCTTGGTAAATCCTTTGCCAAGGAGATATCTAGATAGGGTATCATACCAAGCTCTTGGTGCTTGTTTAAGCCCATACGATGCTTTGTCCAATTTGTATACATGATCGAAACTTTGGGTGCTCAAATCCGGGGTTGAGATACAAAAACCTTTTCATTTAAGACTCCATTCAGAAATGCACTCTTGACATCCATCTGGAATACTTTCATCTTCTTGAATGAAGCATAGGCAAGGAATAGCCTTATAGCTTCAAGTCTTGCAACAGGTGCAAAAGTCTCATCATAGTCAATACCTTCTTCTTGTCTGTATCCTTGAGCAACCAGTCTAGCTTTGTTTCTTACTACAACACCTTCTTCATTCATCTTATTTCTAAAAACCCATCTTGTTCCAATGACAGTTTGGTTTCTTGGTTTAGGAACAAGTTGCCACACTTTGTTCCTTTCAAACTGCTCTAATTCTTCTTCCATGGCTTCTATCCAGTCAGCATCTTGGAGTGCTTCATTTATTTTCTTTGGTTCCACTTGGGATATGAATGCACTCATGAGAAAAGGAATGTTGTGCAGGCTGGGTTTTATCAATTTGAAGGCTGATGTAAAGATCTTTATTGGGTGGAATGATGTGAGTAATGGTGGATTCATCATTGGTTTTGGGAGGAGAAGGAGTATTATTGGATGGAGATGGAAGGTGGCTAGTAGATGGATTACATGAAGAATTTGGATGGCTGTCAGCTAAGGGTTGGCTGTCAGCTAAGGAAGATTTTTGAGAGATGTCAGTCAAGGGGTGACCATTTAATTGAGTATTTTCTTCCTCATCAATTGGATTGGTAGTGGGAATGATTCTTTGTTGACTTGGTTGGTTTGGATTGGTTGATGATGAGAGTGAGATGGTTCATGGGCATCGGAGGGAAGATAGTATGCGGCACAAGATGGTTGTCAGATAAATTTCTTGGAACCATGTATGGAAGATTTGATGAATCTTGTTCATGATGGAGAACAGGTGAATCAAGAATGGGAGATGCTTCAGGGAGATTATCTAGGTTTCCCAAACCTTCATCAAAATCACACAATTCAGTTACACTTTGATCATTGTTTTCATCAAAGTCAACATGAATTGATTCTTCCACAACAAGTCTTCTTTTGTTGTAAACTCTATAAGCCTTGCTTGTGTTAGAATATCCAAGAAAGATTCCTTCATCACTTTTGGAGTCAAATTTGTCCAAATTGTTCTTGTCATTGTTGTGAATGAAGCATCTACTTCCAACTGTGAAAGTAGGAAATGGTAGGGACTTTGTTATTCCATAATTCATATGGAGTCTTCTTATGGAATTTGTTGATTAGAGTCTTGTTTTGAACATACACGGCGGTAATGTGACTTCACCCCAAAAATATTTTGGGAGATTGTGTTACGACGGCATTGTTCTTCTTTGCCTCACAAATTGTCCTGTTCTTCCTTTCAGCAACACCATTTTGTTGGGGAGTTCTTGGGGCTGAAAAATTATGATCTATACCTTTGGAATCACAATATTCTTCTACTCCTGTGTTCTCAAATTCCTTTCCATGATCAGATCTGATCTTGATGATGGATGTCCCTTTTTGATTTTGAATTTTATTGAACAGTTTTGTTAGACAGCTAAGGGTGTCACTTTTGGATTCAAGAAGAATGATCCAAGTGAACCTTGTGTAGTCATCAACCACAACTAGGGAGTATCTTTTTCCTCCTAAAGATCTAGTTCTTATGGGTCCAAAAAGATCCATATGAAGTAGTTCAATAGGTCTTGAGGTGTCCAACTTGGTCTTGGGCTTGAATGAAGATCTCTTTTGCTTCCCACATTGGCATGCTTTGCAAAGTTTATCCTTCTTGAATGGGATCTTTGGAAGGCCTCTGACTAGATTAGAATTTGCAAGCTTGGAGATGGTTTTATGGTTAAGGTGAGCCAATCTTTTGTGCCATAGCCATGACATATCAGATTGATTGAAAGACAGAAGGCAGTGAGCATTTGAGGATTCCACAATCTCTAAGTTTAAGCAGTAGAGATTCCCTTTTCTTGATCCAGTCAGAATGACTTTATTGCTTTTATCTTTAACAGTGCATTTATCCTTAGTACAAACAACATGATATCCCTTATCACAGATTTGACTAATGCTAATCAAATTGTGTTTGAGACCCTCTACATAAGACACATTTGTAAAAATGATATCTTTTGTAATAAGATTTCTTGATCCTTTGACCTTAGCTTGGGAATTGTCACCAAAGGTTACATTTGGACCATTTTTAGGAATATATTGTTGCAACCAGTCTTTATTGAAGGTCATATGTCTACTACAACCACTATCTAAATACCAGAGTCCTTTCCTAGGTACCTGCAAAACAGAAAGTAAATTTTATGGTACCCTATTTATTCTTTTGGGTCCAAAGGATTAGTTTTTCTTTGGTACCTTAGCTTTGTTCATTGATCCTTTTCTGAAGAACTGGTTTAGGGTATTGTAGTATGACATGATTTGCATCATGTAAGGAGTGAGGACAGTGGATTGGGATGGATTGAAGAAGTGGTTTGGGTTGTTATATTGGGGTTGAAACTGAAAGGCATTTGGATAGGATGATCTGGGGGAGTCATTTTGATTTGTATGACTTCTTCCATTTGAGTATTGCCATTGAGGTTTTTGTTGTTTGGTGTATCTATGTTTGTTATAGAATCTTTGTTGCGTTGGGGTTCTTTGTTGTTTGGAAGATTTTGGTTGTCTGTCAGGCCTTGGTTGTCTGTTAGGCCTTGGCTGTCTGTCAGGTCTTGACTGACTAGCACATTTTTGCAGCTTGAATTCTTTCTGTATATTGGCCCCTTTTTGAACCCAAATATACTTGCTTCCTTGAATTTTACTTGGTCCTTCCTTTGACTGATTAGGACCAACCAAGATTTCCTTTGATTTTCCTTTGGTTTGAACATGATAGGTTTGAGCTTGATAACTGCCAGAGCTTAGACTTTCTAGAACCATTTTTTCAATGGCCCTTTCGCCAGTGGGAGGAGTGTACATCTTTGGTGTAGAATTGTCAGCACCAATCCCTGTTTTGTCACTAGGATGTCTTTGATTGTTGCTAAACAGGGATAATGCTTTGCTTGACTTGTTCCATGAATCAATTTTCTTTTTAAGAGCATCATTTTCTTTTTCAAGATTTATGAGTCTTTGACAATTTTCATGATTACTGGATGTCTCAGCTGTCAGATCCATGTTTTGTTTTTCAAGCATGAAGCATTGATCTCTTAGCCCTTGACATGCTTTCTCAAGCTTAGAATTGGTTTTTGTGAGGGTGTCTATGGTTGAGGATTGGGAAAGGTTCTCATTGACCAGTGAAGCAAAGCTAGTTTTTTGTTTTTTGGTTTGAATTTAAAGAGTGCGGACTAATTGTTTGAAACCATCAATATTTAAAGAGTTAAAATCATGTACCTCTTTTAGTTCATCTGCAGCACAAGAGCTTCCATTTCTTCCTCATTGTCGACTCTTCCTCATCTTGACTATAAAGCATAGCATGGCCTCCTCTCCTTCATTTTCGAGAATCATCACTTTGGACACATATTCTTCATCACCGAATTTTGATGAATCGGCTATCATAACTTGCTCCTTGTTTTTGTCATTTTTATTTTTGGAGCAATTGAAGCGGTTGCACTTAGGCTGTGAATGATCTCTTTTGAGTAGGTCATCTTCTTAGGCTGTACGATTGTCCCTAGGTTTCCTTGGTTCGGGACAATCGGATGAGTAATGTCCTTGCTTTCCACAGTTGAAACAATCATTTGTTTTCTTGTAGCTATCTTGATGAGCATTGGATGTGGAGGGATTGTACTTTTTGTCAAAAGATTTCTTTTGAAATTTCATGGCATTTCGACTGACCATGGATATGAGACTTGGAATGTCTTCTTGAGAGATACGTTTGCGACGGGTTTGGAGCTGATGTTTATCTTTTGAAGGGCATTGTTAACAATGGTCTCAATGTCTTGGTGAGTGATTGGTTTGTGGGCAGTTTCTTGAGCAGTTAAAGCTAAAGTTTGTGAAATGGTAGGAACTGGTTGAATCTTTATCATACCTTCCAATTCATAAGCTTCAAGCTTTCCAAAATACTGTTCAACTGTCATTGTGCTCCATTCAGATCCTTCTCTAATAGGTAATGCTACCTTTTCATATTCTTGTGGAAGATTTGAATATATCTTGAGGCAGAGATCTTGTTGTTCAAAGGTTTTTCCATGGTCAGCAATAGATCTAACAAGATTTTCAAACCTTGGTTGAGCAGCACTCACTTTTTCTCCAGGATAGAACTTGAAGTTGTCTAATTGCCTAAGCAAGTTATACAAATTCTGTGTCCTGACACTGGTGTGTTTAGTGAACTTAGTTTGAATGAGAGTCCATGCTGTTCTGGCATTTGGTTCCTTAGCAATTTCTTGTGCTAGTGAGTCATTTACACTCTTTTGAAGAATGTTTTTGACTTTTAAGTTTGCACTGATTAACTGCTTTTCAGATTCAGACCATGTTTCTGGGGATTTGATCCTACTAGGTCCTCCATCAGTATCTATTTGAGTTGGGTAGGACACTTCATTCTCTAGAACATACCAGTTCCATATACTGTTTGCATCAAGGTATGTTTTTATTTTTGATGCATAGATCTCAAAAGATCCACAGTCATCAATGTGTGGGATGTCTTTTTCATTATTTCTCCTTGGTTGAGGCATGGTGGGTTTGAAGAGGATCCTTCACAAGTTGTTAGACTTTTGAATATGAAGACTGGCTCTGATACCAATTGAAAGGCCCTTGTTGATATGCAAATGATCAGACAGCTATGGTTTGACTTAGCTGTCAGATATTTGTTGGATTGTGCAGCGGAATAAGTGAGGCTTGAAATAATGAGAGGATGATGAACACAATGAAATAATGCAAGTGTGTGAATGTGTTTGCAGAAAGTAATAACACAGAGAATTTAAAGTGGTTCAGAGTTCACTCCTCCTACATCCACCCCCACTGTCAATTTGACAAGTGAGATCAATTTTATTATAATCTTAATCAACAAGTATTACAAATGATTGATTAGGCAAGTTCCTTGAACTTCCTCTTCCTAATTAGTACAGTCAATTAGGGATACACTTAAAGTACAGTCTTAAGTGTTTTTACAACTTGAAGTACAGTCTCAAGATTTTACAAAACAACTAATACACTCAAAGTACAGTCTTGAGTGTTTACAAAATATTTCTACACCTAAAGTACAGTCTTAGGATTTGGAATTTTGTGAATTAACACACTAGGGTTGTTGTTGTTGAAACAGGGGTTAAGGGTTAAGGTTTTTGGTTTGGGACAGTGTTTGGAGAGTAGGAATTGGTGTGTAGGGTGTGGATTACAGGAGGTGTGTGAGGGTGTAAGGGAAAAGGGTTTGGACTGTGAAAAAGAGTGTTTTTCAAGAGTGGTTTGTGCAGAGGCTGAACTCTTCTATTTATAGCCTTCAATGTAGCCGTTGGAATATGACTGTTGCAGCTTCATTAATGAGTCTTTGACTGGTCTTTGCCCCACTTGTCCACTTGCAGGTCTTCATGAGCTGGATTGAGCTGTAGGCTTCCAGAAGGTCTTCAATGGTCTTCAAAGGTGAACTTGATAGCTGTGAGGATACAGGATCCATCTTGGTTGAGATTTTGGCATCAAAGAATGAGACAGAGTAATGGCTGTCTGAGGGACTGAAGCCATAGCTGTCAGATCATACCAAGGCTTAACTATCAGAGATGATCTCTAATAAGGATTGAGATGCACTTGATGATCTTGATATCTTAAAGAGGGAATATGATTCATGTTATTGATTGATTGTAACCAATGTATAAGGTAGAATCATAACTGTCAGACTCACAGCTGTCAGATAAACTGAAAGATGAATATGACAGATTTCCTCTTTTGATATAAACCCTGTTCTATATATATATTCCTTTATCAAAACCAACTAACTAAGACATTGATCAAAGTTAGGTCCTAACAATTTTATTTACTCCCTTTAAAATAAACTAGTCTAACACCCGTGCATTAAACGCACGATCAAAAAACTTAAATAAATTACAGGAACTAAATTTAAAAAATTCACTATAGATATAAAGACTAATTTTGAATAATCTACCAACACTCTTGCTGCTCCGAGCCTCCAAATCAAAAACTTTGACTTCAAACTTCGGCAATTCTCATCCTCATCCCCATCCCTAGCTCTCACTGTCTCCAAACCATTAGCAAGAGCAAGATCAATTTCACTCCTAGTTATTACCTCATCAATGATCCCAATATTATCATTTCTAGATTACATACTCTTAAAAAGACAAGAAGCAATTATAACTGAAAAGAAGCAACTGCAACTGTAACTTAAAAGAAATATTGAAATATCTAATGTTAAGTAGAAATGCAGAAGAAAGCTCAAAGAAGTCAAGAAAACAACTACAGTCATTTCAAAAGTTGTAACAACAGAGACTCCAACCTTATCACTTTAGCATTTTGTTTGGCTCAAAGAAACCAGAGAAAGGCACATGATCATGTAGGCAAACCTGTTATGGCCAAATAAAGAAAACAAACTGCACCACATACTACACTATCAACCTACCAAAATCCAACCCAACTTCTTACTAAAGGACAATTTGGGGTTTCAAAATATCAATCCCTCTTAATAGTTGATACCCAAGTTGGTGAAATGAAAGATTCTTTTCCATGTTGAATGAAAGAAAAATCTTCACTAATTACATGGCTCATCACATCCCCACTAGGGCAAAAATTCACTAAATTAACAAATGAGCTCCAAAGATACAGAAATTTAAATTCAAAGAGGCGAAAATTTCCATACCTGTCATAATCATGGGCAACCAAATACTTAAGGCAAATGAATCTGGTCAAAATTGTGTCTAGGTGAGAGTTTTGGAGGGAAAGTGCTATATTGACTTCATCTTTTATATAGTAATAGATAGATGTTGCAGAACTGATGAATTATATTGAAGCTAGCAATCAATGTATTTTAGGAAGGAGGGAGTATAAGTGAGTATTCTGAAAATGGTTAAAGATCAGATTCTCAACTGCAGAACTGATGAATTATATTGAAGCTAGCAATCAATGTCACAATATACATGAACCTAAAGATTGACTATCATTTTCTTTGTGCTGCGCAAAGGTTTAGACTTTGAAGAATATAATTACGCGAATGTTATAGAGAAAAAAGTCTGCAGGCATCTATATAAATGTACGATACACAAACATGTGAACTACCCCCTGGTTAACACCTTAAGGTGGCATGTATTTACAAGCATAAAGCTTCCTTGGACTCTATTCCTTTGTGCTTCGTACATGCTTCCAAATTTTACATAGCAGGTTTTAAGCAGAAAAACTACACAATTTCATTGAGACAAAGAGATGTAATTTTTCGGGCGTTGAGTTGCAAAGCAACACTTCTCTAAAAAGGATATTCAATGGTCATTCTTGGCTTAATTTACCTCTCTTTCTTAGAGCCATTGCTGGACTTTCTCAGTTCCCAAGGTGGTAAACAACCTTTCAAAGGGGATTATAGAAACATTGAAGATGTTGATAACTGTTTCTGCCTTGAAGATATTGCGGACAGGCAACTGAAGCTACTTCGCAGCCTTCTCTTCTCGCTGTCAAACGGTTGGGAAGCGGGGTCGTGTTGCACAGGTGTAATTCTAAGGCCTTCTGGTAATACACAGTTGAAGACTGAACCTGAAATGTAAATGCAGATTTCATAAAATAATTACTGAACAGTATAAACCGAGATACGAATATGGGTTTGCTCAAGCTGGGCCTAATTGAATTGGGCCATGAATATTAACTAAATAACCAAGTATCAGGGCCGAGTAAGGTCTTCCTTATATGACGAGGAGCGTTTATCTCAGCCTTATGTCAACATGTTTGGGCCGTTATGCAGCAAGAGACGAGGAAACTAAAGTTCTTACCTCGGCATTTCACCACCATGACGAGGAAACAAAATCATTTACCTCGGCATATCTCCGTACCGGCCAAACTCCAAATGACGAGGAAGCGGAATCATCTACCTCGGTCTATTTGTTAAGGCCGAGGTAAAACATTTGTGTTCCTCGGTGTTCCGGTTAGCAGAACATACAATCCTTATACAACAAGGATTACACATTCATGATTCAATCCAGATTGTAATCAGCTACACCAATCCAAGTCAAACAATGACTCCTTAACAGATGTAATTCTCTTAGGATTACATCTTATCTCTTTACAAGTTTATTTCAACATGGATTCTATCAATCCATCCTTATAAATACAAGCCCCATGGCTCATTATTAGGTACGTCACTTTTTACATTGGGAAAACTCTGTCCATTTGTTTTCTCATATACAAACCGTGAACTTACTCTCACGCCGGAGGGCCTTTAGCCGGATCCGCCCCGGCTTAGTTTACGTGTTTTCTCTTATTTTCAGGCCTTGCAATCACCGGAGCAATCATCGCTTGGATTTGGGCTGTTTTGACGATTTTGGCATCATCAATTGGTTCCATTGCCGGGAAATCGATTCAAACACCCTTTGTTTGGCCTGGAATACGCTCGCTAAAAGTCAATTTTCTTGCCGGAATTTTTTCTGTGAACGGAATTTTTGGATCATTGAGAATCGGTTCTTGAAACCGCCGGAATTTGCAAACTTCAACCGGTTTTTGCCCAGATTTCGTTTGGACACGTTTTTTAGCGTTAAAATTTCAGCCCAGTTTGGCTTGAATTCTTTTTGTGTTGAAAAAATCACAATTAATTGTTTGTTTGTGGTTAAAATTTTCCCTAATTTTGGCCATAAATTTGGTTCTATTGAAATTGTAATTTTTGGAAAATTTACACTTGGTAATTTCTTTGTTGGCTTACAATGGACGGACGGAGTTTACAAGTGTTACTACTGAGGACCCAACCCGTGTGAATGGGCGATCACAGGAGCCGAGGAACTGCCTCCTCCTCCTCCTCTACCTCTGCCAGATGCCCCTCCTCCCCTCTCCATGACCCTTCGTTCCAAGGGTCAGGTGAATGCCGAGGGAGAAGGCGCTGAGCTTCCTCGTCCCACTCGTGCTCGTGGAAAGCAAGTGGGAAGGAAGAAAACAAAGAATGCCGACGCCGGTCAAGCTGGAGGAAGTCAACCCATTGACCGACGCTCTTTGTTGCATAAGCAAATGGAGACATTACAAAGAATGTATGAAACACAGGTTGCTCTCTTGCAATTAGATCCAGAGCATTCCATGGCTGAATTTATTAGACCATCTGTGGGCAACCCTCGAAAAGGGACAGGATGAGCAACAACCTCCTCCTCTCAAGACTAAGGACCTACCAATGCCGGCCCGGGATTCTCCCTCATCCTCGAAACAACAAAGTAGCGAGAGAGCTCCAGTGGTCGACTTGAGAAGCCACTTAACTCCTAGGGAAGAGGAAGTAAATTCCAGGGACCTAAGAACGAGACTCAGCTTGAACAGACGACTATCTCCTGCTCGTCTTGTCATGGCACCTAAACGTCCCACGCCACCTCGATCTCGTCAACCAAATTCTCCTCGACCTCGTCGACCGGATTCTCCTCGTCCTCGGCATCGAGAATTTGCAAGACCAAGGACACCAGAGCCGTACAGAATGATACTTGGCGGTCAAGACCTGGAATTAAGGCGTGACAGAGCTCCTTCCAAACGGGACAACCACCGACATGACGCGAGCACAGTAGGGTGAACGATCGTCCCAAGGATAAATCCGTCAGAAGCTCCCAACGAAGCACCCGCTCAAGCAGTGACAAGGGAGTGGAAACCAAGCAATGGGAGCTGTTGAAGCAAAGACTGGATGACATGGAGAGGGGAAAGAAGTTTAATGACGATGATTACGACTGGGCAACACGTCCATTCTCTTTAAGGATAACTGCAGCTCCACCTAATCCCCACCTCAAGCTTCCTAATTTTGAAAAATACAATGGCACTACTGATGCAAAAGACCATGTGCAGAGTTTTGAACAAACTATGAATCTCCTCACCACCGATGACACGCTTCTGTAAAGCTTTCGCTAGCACCTTCTCGAACAGCTTTGACATGGTTCCGTGAGCTTAAAAGAGGTAGCATCGACTGCTGGAGAGGCATGAGGAGAATGTTCTTGGACCACTTTGCTACCGCTGGTAAGAGGAAGATAAGACTGGCTGACTTGGCCAACATTGAGCAGGGAAAGGGAGAGACCACCCTCAGCTATTATAATCGGTTCCGAAAAATGGTGGACCAGGTGGAAGAAAGCCTCACTGACAGGGAAGTTATTGTTTGTTTCAATTCCGGCTTAAAATCTGGTCCCCTCGTTTATGAACTCTCAGCCAGGGAACCTCAAACAAAGTCCGAACTATACAAGGTAGCTTATGCCATTTCCATGGCTGAGGATAAAACAAAGAAGAGGGGAGCTGACAAGACAGAAACAGAGGCGACAGGAAACCGCCAGAATAGTAATGGAAACGGCAAGGGATCCAAAGGGAAAAACAAAACAAGGAGTACGGAGAAGCTTGAGTTCACTCCTCTTACTAAACCCATTTCTGAAATCATGCAGCTGGTCAACCTTCCTCCACCTCAACCAATGACCGACAAGCCAAAATTCCCTCGTAACATGAACAAATACTGTGATTTTCACAAAGATAACGGGCACACCACTGATGGTTGTTGGGCCCTCAAGAAAATAATCCAAAAATGGGTCGACGAGGGAAAGTTAGACCGTTATGTTATGAAAAAAAAAGATAACAAGCGGAAGCGGAAGGAAGAGGAAAGTGAAGATGACGACAAAAGCGAGGAGGAAGACCGAAGGCCTCCTAGGGCCAAGTTGCATGTGATACGGGAAGAGGTAACGTCTACCAGAAAACTAAGGGACCAGATCCACGAGCTGAGCAAAGTGTACCATGTTCCTGCTTGGATCCATAAAGCGGAAGAGGTCATTAGTTTCTCTCCTAATGAGTTAGCTGGAAGCCGAGCAGCTCGTGAACAACCCTTGGTGATAAAGGGTCGAATAGACAACGTTGAATCCGAAAGACTTCTTGTTGACACGGGGGCCTCTCGTGACATCCTCTATTACTCAGCCTTCCAACAGATGGGCTTGAAAGACACCATGTTGGAACCCTACCATGGAAGGCTAGAAGGATTCACCAACCACAAAGTTGGAGCCAAGGGAACTGTGGAACTAGAACTCGAAGTCGGTGATCATCCCTTCCTAGCCAAAGCCACAGTCAATTTTGTAGTCATGGATTTGACTAGTGATTACCATGCAATCATAGGCATACCAAGTCAAGCCAAACTTGGGCTGGTGGCCTCACTTCCCCACCAACAAGTTAAATTCCCCACCCGGGCAGGGATTGAATGCGTGAGGGCCACCCCCAAGGACTTCTTGGAACATGTCGTGAAAAGCAGAAAGAAATCCAAGAGTGTGGAGATAGATACCCCCGAGGAAAATATTAAGATCTCTAAGTCTCAGAAAACCACCGAAACTAGCTCCAGAATAAGCTATATTCGTGAAGTGTCCACGGAGGAGGAAGAGCCTATGGTCCAAGAAATTGCAGATGACCAAGGCATATTCCTATCTGTACCTGAGGAAGACCCTATGGTCCAAGAAATTGCAGATGACCTAGGCATAATTCAGTCCGTATCAGAAGACCTGTTCTCTTCAACGGCGGAACTCGAGGGCCAACCACGACCTAGAAAAGGTCGGTCTCCCGAGATGTTGATAAACTTATGGAGGAAGAGGGCCTCAACGTGAATGACAAATGAAGGGAGAAGAATTAGAGAAATCATCATTGAGTCTCTAGAATTCCGTGACGGTCTTGAAATGAAGCTTGTTGACGAACTGGAAGAGATAGTCATCAATCCCGATTATCTGAACAAAAATCAAACTCGGGGGCCAACTATCTCCGAGAAGAGAAAGAAAAATCATCTCCCTCTTAAAAAGCGGCCTCGATATCTTTGCTTGGAGAGTTGAAGATATGAGGGGATCAATGAAGAAGTAGCTCTCCACCGCCTTGAAGTTGATCCTTTGGCAAAAACTATCTCCCAGACAAGGAGAAATTTTGCAAGGGATAAGGAGGAAGCTATAAAAGAAGAAGTGCAGAAATTACTTAGTCTTTGGAATAATTCGTGAAGTTAAGTACCCGTTTGGTTGGCCAATGTAGTTATGGTGAAGAAGCAAAATGGGAAATGGCGCATGTGCATAGACTTTCTTGATCTAAACAAAGCTTGCCCCAAGGACGGCTATCCTCTTCCTAGAATTGACAAGTTGGTTGATTCTATCGTGGACATCAAACTCTCGGCTTCCTAAATGCCTATTCGGGCTATCATCGAGATAAAAATGGCGGAAGAGGACATTGAGAAGACGGCCTTCCAAACACACAGGGGTAATTACCGTTACATCATGATGCCTTTTGGGCTCAAGAACGCGGGTGCTACATACCAGCGAATGGTGAATCGAGTTTTTGCAAGCCAAATAGGTCGCAACATGGAAGCTTATATTGATGACATGGTCATAAAGACCAAGGAAGGCAGCCACGTTCCCGACCTGCAAGAGACAATCCACAACCTCCGAGCTAATAACATGAAGCTAAATCCGAGCAAGTGCGTGTTTGGAGTAACAGCCGGAAAGTTCCTAGGATTCATGGTATCACAAAGGGGGATCGAAGCAAACCCCAAAAAAATCAAGGCGCTCGTTGACATGAAGGAACCTACCACCATCAAGGAGGTTCAAAGACTTAACGGAAGAATCGCAGCCCTTGGAAGATTCATTGCCAAATCCGCCGAAAAGTCACTGCCTTTCTTCAAGGTATTGAAGGGCACCAAGAGCTTCTCCTGGACTCCTGAATGCTCTGAAGCATTCCTCCGGTTGAAGGAGTACTTGGGTTCCCCTCCCTTGCTTAGCAGTCCGACTACCGGTGAGATGCTGTACGTCTTCCTAGCTGCCACTGATCATGCTGTCGCAGCTGTCCTGGTTCGAAATGACGAAGGGATTCAAAAGCCTGTCTACTATGTCTCTAAGGCACTATCTGACGTGGAAAGAAGATACTTCAATGTGGAGAAGATAGCTTACGCACTAGTCATTGCATCAAGGAAGCTACGTGCTTATTTTTCTGCACATCCTATCACCGTGTACACAAATGAGCCATTGAAGAAGATACTACACAAGTTGGACGGCTCCGGGCGTCTCCTTAACTGGTCCATCGCTCTCACTGAGTTCGATATCACGTACCAACCAAGGAAGACCCTCCTGGCACAGCCTTTGGTTGACTTCATGGTCGAGACTGCCTTTATGGGTGAGCATCTCCCCACCTCTAGGAAGAAAAACGTACCAGAGGATAAAGACTCTCCCATTGAACTCCCATCCAACTGTTGGATCCTGTATACGGACGGATCAGCCACCAAGGATAGAAGCGGAGCTGGAATTGTGCTAGCAAGCCCGGACGGAGAATATACTACGCAAGACGCCATCCGTTTCAAGTTCCCTGCCTCCAATAATCAAGCGGAATACGAAGCTCTAATATTTGGCATTGAATTAGCCTCCTTCTATGGAGCGACTAGGGTGGCGGCCTTCTGCGACTCCCAACTCGTTTTCAAACAAGTAAATGGAGAGTACAATACCCAAGACCCCACCCTTGCCAAGTATAGAGACCTGGTCCTAGATATGACGAAGAAGATGGAATTTTTCGAGCTCAAACAAATTGGCAGGGAAGATAACCAAGTCGCAGACGTTCTTTCCAAATTGGCTACCATGGATGTCTCTAAGACCAGTCCTTATGTGGTTTATGCTTTGAGGAACACGCATACGAAAGACGTCAAATCATGCTCCTAGATGGAGAAGATAGATGCTGGATCGATGACTACATTGAATTCATTGAGAAGGAAAAACTACCAGAAGATGATGTTCGAGCTAAGCTTATCAAAAAGTGGTCCCCAAGGTTCGTGGTGATGAATGGAGTCCTCTACCGAAGATCTTTCACAAAGCCCCTGCTAAGGTGTGTCTATCCCAAGGAAATTGAGAACCTATTGGCAGAAGTACATGAAGGTGTTTGCGGCGGACACCCGGGGGCCAGAACCTTAGCTGACAAAATCATATCACTAGGGTACTATTGGCCAAACCTGAGGGAAGACGCGCACGCCTATGTTTGAAAATGTGATAAGTGCCAAAGGTTCTCTGACATTCCTAGACTACCGGCAGTTGAGCAAACACTTGTAATACCTACATGGCCGTTTGATATGTGGGGGATCGATATCATCGGACCCTTCCCTCCCGCCCGTGGTAATTGCAAGTACGTGATAGTAGCTGTTGATTACTTCTCCAAGTGGATAGAAGCCAAGGCATTAGCTAAGATAACAGAAGAGAACGCGATCAACTTTGTCCATGACAACATACGGGTGCGGTCGGCCTTCCACATACAATTGTTTCGATCATGGACCGCAATTCTCCACATCATTCACTACGAGTTGGGAAGAGTAAAAGTCCGCCATGCAAAATCTTCGGTTAGCGAGACCACAAGGCAATGGCCAAGCGAAGCGGCAAACAAAGCTGGTCCTAACCGCCCTCACCAAGAACCTTGAAGGACGCGAGAGTAGATGGTTGGACGAACTTCCCCTAGCCTTATGGGCTGTTCGCACAACCACCCGGGGGCCAACCGGGGAAACCCCATTCGCACTAACCTTCGGTTCCGAGGCTATGGCACCAGCGGAGATGGCCATCCCTACGGTGAGAAATTCCCATTACGATGAGCAAGTCAACAAGGTCAATAGGCTCATGGACCTGGACCTGATAGATGAGAAACGACTAGCTGCACAGATGAGGATGGTGAATTACAAACAAAGGACCAAGGCGTATCATGATAAGAGGGTCATCAGAAGAGTATTCCAAGTAGGCGATTGGGTACTCAGAAAAATTGAAGCTACTGGACGAAAGACAGAACAGAACAAGCTCTCCCCAAATTGGGAAGGTCCTTATATCATCACTCAAGTCATTCGAGAAGGGACCTACAGATTAAAGACCAAGGAGGGGAAGGACCTCAAGCATCCCTGGCACTCCGACAACCTTAGAAAATACTATCACTAGTCTAGTTTATTTTACAGTAGATTAGTTTCTTCTTTACTGTCTTTTAGTTTTGATTAGTTGATAGGATTGCGGTTAGGTGTAATCGCATTTCGGTTTTATGAAAAGTCTCTTCCGGCATGCAAAGCAACTATCAACTCTTCATACGAGACACGAGAAGATGAGGACTGCATCCCCGACAGCCAAGACCAAGGGACCTCCTTGGCACGATGGCTTACAACACATCTGTCAAGGGTCCACCTTGACTCGGATACCAACGGCCAAGACCAAGGGACCTCCTTGGCACGATGGCTTACAACACATCCCCGTCAAGGGTCCACCTTGACTCAAGATACCAACGGCCAAGACCAAGGGACCTCCTTGGCACGATGGCTTACAACACATCCTGTCAAGGGTCCACCTTGACTCGGGATACCAAACGGCCAAGACCAGGGGACCTCGCTTGGCACGATGGCTTACAACACATCCCGTCAAGGGTCCACCTTGACTCGGGATACCAAGCGGCCAAGACCAAGGAACCTCCTTGGCCCGATGGCTTACAACACATCTGTCAAGGGTCCACCTTGACTCGGGATACCAAACGGCCAAGACCAAGGAACCTCCTTCGCCCGATGGCTTACAACACATCTGTCAAGGGTCCACCTTGACTCGGGATACCAACAGCCAAGACCAAGGGACCACCTTGGCACGATGGCTTACAACACATCTGTCAAGGGTCCACCTTGACTCGGGATACCAGCGGCCAAAGACCAAGGGACCTCCTTGGCACGATGGCTTACAACATATCCTGTCAAGGGTCCACCTTGACTCAGGATACCAAACACCCAAGACCAAGGGACCTCCTTGGCCTGATGGCTTACAACACATCATGTCAAGGGTCCACCTTGACTCAGGATACCAAGCAGCCAAGACCAAGGAACCTCCTTGGCCTGATGGCTTACAACTCTTCCAGTCAAGGGTCCACCTTGACTTATGAGAATAACAGCCAAGACCGAGGACTTTCCTCGACCTGATGGCTTAACAAACCTCCTACCATGAGTCATCTCTGATTCAGGATTACAAAAACACTTTGCAGCCAAGGAAACCTTCCTCGGCCTAAATAACTGAAGAGCATAGTTAAAGCCGAGGAGTGTTTCCTCGGCCTGACCACTTGCCGAACATTGGGGAGCAAGGAGCCTTCCTTGGATCCCATCTTCTTAAGTCTAAGGGCCTCGGCCTAGCATACAAAAATATGAGCAAGTTATGGAAATAACATGAATCATGACAAAAGGATTTTCATTGATATTCAAAAAATTACAAAGTCCTACCATCTATTACAGAAAACAAAGAAAAAAAAAGAGAGCTATCCTAAGACTGATGCATGTCATCAAAAGGCTTGTCCAGCCAGTCTTCAGTGATAGTGCCGGGGGGAGGAAGGACTGTTTGTTCAGTGAAGGCATTAGTTTCCTCGGTCCCCCCTTCCACCTCGGCTTCTATGACCTCTGGCTCTTCAGCGTCCTGGATCGCCTCCACCAGGTCTTTTATATTGCCGGGGACAACAGAGGCCGGCCTCCACACTTCCCTGCAAGCGTGAGCATCCTTGGCAGCCATTAGCTCCAAGTTGCTTTCAGAATAGGGGACCAAGTGGTGGAGAGCCCTGACTTCCTCGGCATATTGATCCCTGCAGATTAGCTGGGCGACCTTATTGATATCCAAACCTGTGGAAGGATCAGCCAAAATTCTCCGGGCCAAATGAAGATAGCCATCTTCAAACATAGTGGCCGTCTGCTCGTCCACGGCCTCTCTGAAGGCCGAGCTGGCCATCATCAATTCCTTGAAAGCCGAGCTCTCCTTGAACCGAGCAACGGCCTCTTCCTCCCTAGCTGGGAGGGTAGCTTCCAATCCCCGGCATTTGGCCTCAGCTTCATCGGCCTTGGTTTGAAGCTCGGCCTTATCAGCCTTTGCCTGGGCAAGCTCCTCTTCCTTAAGCCGGAGATGTTCCTCGGCCTTGGCTTTTTCCTCCTCGGCCCTTTTCACTTCGGCCTCCACCTTGGCCTTGGCTGCCACAAGTTCAGCGTCCTTGGCTTTTAAAAGCTTAGCCAAGGAAGCCTTATCATTTTCACTCTTCGCTTGGGCAGCCTTAGCCTCATTTAGGCGCCTAGTCTTCTTCTTGGCCAGAACATTTTCATACGCCGTGACGGAAGCCAACTGAAAGAGAAATCATTATTAGAAAGGCAAACCAATATCAAGGACAATAACCAAGAAAAGGGATTAACATTTACCTCGGCGATCAAGAGTCCCTTATGGCAGAGCAAGGTGTCCTCGTTGGGAGCCTCTTTACAAAAGGTCTCGTAAGCTTCCTCGTCCATAGCCCTCTGAATGGGAGCACGGCCCAATCTTACCAAGGGTCCCTCCCTTGCCAACAGAGGAAGTCCCTTGAGACGGGGAACGTTGAGGGACATGCTCTTGGCCAGCTCGTCGGCCTCCTCAACGGTTTTGATAGTTTGAATGGTTAAGGGAGGGGGAGCCTCAACATTGGGGGCCCCACTAACACTTGCCCGTTTAGCCGCTTGTGCTCCCTGGGCGCTAACACTTGGCGTTCTCTTGAGCCCGATCTCCTTTGGACGAGGCTAGTTTCCTCGGTCGCCTCTTCCTCGGCATCAACATGGAGGCTATGCCCCTCTGCAGTTGATGGATTGTTTTGTTCGTCAGCCGCCGGTCCCTCGGCATTTACTTCCCCGTGTAATTTAAGGGGAAGGGGTTGGTCATCCTGAACATTGAGGACGAGATTACGGGTATTAGCCTCTTCCCTCCTTTCTACCAAGGCAGACTTCTTGCTCTGCCTCCTCTTCCTCTTTACTAGCTCTTGGGGACTAAGTCTCTCCATGGCTATAGCTTCTTCTTCCTCGGCGGTTAGATCTGCAAGGACGAGGAAAAAGAGTTAAATACGAGCAGAGGTAACAAGCATTCAAAAAGTACCAAGTAAAAAAGATAAAATATTTACATCCAACTATGTCTACATCATCCAAACACTGGTCCCGGGGACGTTCAGTCTTGCACCTAATGCAATCCTCATGGAATACCAAGCCGGGGTGAACAGTCCAGTCATTGAAGCGTCTCCCCCTCTTTACGGTGACAAGGGGAGATACCCCATCCTTTTTCCCCGGCATTAAACCAGCATGTATGTAATAATGGTCCTAGGACTCAACCACTGACCAATCAAGGACTCCCACCTCGGCAAATTCTTCTAGGCGTTTGATCAAGTCCTGAGTCCATTCATATTGTTGGACGGGAAAGGATGAAGTGGGACTTTTACAAGGAGACTGGAACTCCCATCCTTGGCGGCTCTCAACCCTTATAACATGGTTATCCCAAAGGCAACTTTGCTAGACATAGGAGGAGCAGCTTCGGTTTCTTGGACGCACTCTTAATGACGAGGAGCCAACTCTCCTTGACAAATTGAACATGGTAGAAATATCTGAAAGCTCCCATGGTCGGCTCGTACCCTAAGCTACGACACAGGACAATGAAGCTGACAAGAACCCTGGTACCATTAGCTCCTAGCATGGCCGGCACTGCCCTCACATCGTCTAAAAATTCGCAGATGAAAGGATCCAGGGGAAGACGAAGTCCTTGTTGGAATTGTGTGAAGTAGAAGTGGACGAAGTCTTGATTATAGTAAAGTTGTCCTCTTCCTTCTTAGTCTTCACTCCATACGGCCCATATAAGTTAGCCCGTACTCGCCTTTTGTCTACCCCGTACTTGGAGTACAGCTTTTCCAAAGATGGGATCCCCGGCTCTTGGGGTCCTCTCTTGTCTTTGTCCTAATCCTTGGCCTCCTCGTCCTCGGCCTCCTCTTCTTCGGGCCAAGCGGCCATCAGTTTGTGCTTCTTCCATGAAAGCATCAACTATTCGAGTAGACGAGGAGGGTTCTCCTTCTCTTCCCGTCATATCGCATAAAGACGAGGAGACAAAATTAGTGACCTCGTCCATGGCCGATTTAGGACGGGGAAGGGAGATTCCCTCCTCGTCATTTAATAAGGCCGAGGAGGGAGCCGTACCTCTCGGCGCTCACGCATTTCGCGATCGAGGCCGGGTAGAACACTCGACGTGCTCCATCATCTCAAATTCTATCCTCAAAAACTATAATGTTGGGTGAACCAGACTCAATCCTATCTATTCTTGTGGAGTCGTGGTATTGGAGGAATAGACGAGTTCGACCATAACCTCTTAATCGCTTGCTTACATCATCCAGAGTGAGCATCAACCATGGACCTCTCTCTACGATAGACCCTCAAATTTCCAAGATGATATCCATAACGGAATCGGGAGAATGGTCCCAAGAATGAGCCATTTCTAAGGGAATCAAAAATGAAAGGGGAGTTCATTCAATATTCAAGAAAGTCCATATAAAATGCAATGAAAATCAAAAAGTTTGAAGTTTTTTGAATTGATGAAGAAAAGCTTCATTCTTTAACAATGGAGGTTTGCCTGTTCTTGGTGTGTTCAAGATTCTTCCCAACAAACCCTAAGAAGATGGAAATCAGATTCAAAATGCATAAAAGGGGAGAAATTTCATACCTGAGTTTGAAGAGATTGATGGAATCACAACAGAAAGCTAGCTCGCCGGAAACTGGGTTCGAACAAGATCAAGGTCGCCGGAATTATTGTCGCCTGAACCTTGGCAATTGCTCTCGAGTATTTGGGGTTTGTAAAGAGTAAAATGAGAAGGATTTAGCTTTTTATACCCCTCAATCGGGTTAAACCCATGGGTAAAGTTAACATTCTGGGCCTGGCGCCCCAAGAATTAAATGCAAATTGACGGTTTCAAGGCGTGACAAGACTGGGGGGCCCCAGAATGGCAACCGTCAGTTATATGAAGCGACGCCGAGGACACGTGTCAAACCCGTTCGTATTCCATATGACGAGGACGAGATGACTTTCTACTCGTCCTAATCCGAGCTAGAAAGTCGGGGGCCACTGAACAGTATAAACCGAGATACGAATATGGGTTTGCTCAAGCTGGGCCTAATTGAATTGGGCCATGAATATTAACTAAATAACCAAGTATCGTGGCCG
This sequence comes from Adenophora triphylla var. japonica, assembly GCA_022495995.1. NCBI lineage: Eukaryota > Viridiplantae > Streptophyta > Magnoliopsida > Asterales > Campanulaceae > Adenophora > Adenophora triphylla. The sequence goes on along the minus strand of JAFEMH010000619.1, from coordinate 347,504 downwards.
AGTAAGGTCTTCCTTATATAACGAGGAGCATTTATCTCACCTTTATGTCAACATGTTTGGGCCGTTATGCAAAGAAGAGACGAGGAAACTAAAGTTCTTACCTCGGCATTTCACCACCATGACGAGGAAACAAAATCATTTACCTCGGCATATCTCCGTACCGGCCAAACTCCAAAGGACGAGGAAGCAGAATCATCTACCTCGGTCTATTTGTTAAGGCCGAGGTAAAACATTTGTGTTCCTCGGTGTTCCGGTTAGCAGAACATACAATCCTTATACAACAAGGATTACACATTCATGATTCAATCCAGATTGTAATCAGCTACACCAATCCAAGTCAAACAATGACTCCTTAACAGATGTAATTCTCTTAGGATTACATCTTATCTCTTTACAAGTTTATTTCAACATGGATTCTATCAATCCATCCTTATAAATACAAGCCCCATGGCTCATTATTAGGTACGTCACTTTTTACATTGGGAAAACTCTGTCCATTTGTTTTCTCATATACAAACCGTGAACTTACTCTCACGCCGGAGGGCCTTTAGCCGGATCCGCCCCGGCTTAGTTTACGTGTTTTCTCTTATTTTCAGGCCTTGCAATCACCGGAGCAATCATCGCTTGGATTTGGGCTGTTTTGACGATTTTGGCATCATCAATTACTAGTGTTTGTAAATAACTTGATACTCTCTCCGTACAATAATAAATGTTGCACATTCCTTTTTGATATGTCCCAAAATAAATGTCGCATTTCAAAATAAGGAAAGTGGTTTAGTGCAATTTTGTAATCCTATAAATATGTATCTCTAGCATCATAATCAATTGAGTCATTCAATTCAATTCCTCTCTTCCTTGTTTTGATTGACTTCGTCTAACCCTCATTATTCTAATATATTATACTATATAAATAAAGCCAATGGAAATGGAATAAAGTTGAACATGATGTAGCCTTTAAATGAAGCCAATAGAAATGGAATAAAGTTGATGAGTATGTAGACATCTAGATAAAGCAAACACCTTCTTTAATTTATCATTGAGCTTATTCAATCATCTTTTTAGGTGATTGATTCTTTTGACAGCCAGATTTTTCAAAGCCAATGGGAATGGGATAAAGTTGGGTATGTTCACACCTTTGTCATTGAGCTTATTCAATCATGTACTACCTCCGTCCCATTTCAAGTGAGCCACTTTTTTTTGGTCCATCTCACTTCAATTTATTTCACTCAATAATATAAAATATGTCTAAATTCTCAATCTTGTTTAGGCTCCAACTAAGTCCCGCCTATGCACGCTTTAGATCCGCCTATCAATTTTTAGAAAATAAAAGTTGTCAACCTAGTGCCGAGAGATCTTGTAACCAAATCCTGTACTCCCGTTGTGGTCTTCACGTTACAAGGCAAATGACATCTGTTGATAAATCTTCACAACAACAATTGTTTTAATATAAATTAAAAAAGATATAAAATATAAATAAATTACAAAAAGATATAAATTGTGTGGGTACAGAAAAAAAAACCTACAATATGAAAAGAGTTACTGTACTAAATAAAATATAATTACTCCCTCTGCCCCTGAATTAATGTTCAAATACAAGATATTTTTGTTTTAATATGATTTTTTTTTTGTTAAAAACTTTGTACTTAAACGCTTTTTTATCATTATTTTTTGCTATTCAATTTATTATCGTTATAATAAAAATTAAATATTTAGAAAGTAAATAACAGATTATTTATATATTTTTGCCATTAAAATGTATAAAAGCACACATTTTTAAAGTAGCCCTTAGTATGAAATTTGGACAATCATTTAAAGACGTAGGTGTTGGCTATAAATCTATAAATGTTGGAAATGGATAACGGAAATTTAAGTTTAACTTAACGTTGATCTAGTTTCTAACGGAAGTTCGTTATGTGTTAACGGAACTAGTTACAAATGGTAATCTACATCTGTTGTAGATTATATATAACTCATTTAATGTCTCAAAACCATTTAGGGTGAATGAGAATTAAGAATAAAGTCTTTTGTAACTTAACAAGAGTTAAATATTGGATCAAAGTTTGATTTGGGTTGGTCCCAAAATTGGGGTGGACTTGTTGTGGCTAAAGGGCTGACAAGCAGGCTGAAGAAGTTTTTGCACGGCCGTGCACGTGTCTAGGACACGGCCGTGCACCGTGCCTTGGCTTGCCACTCGACCGTGCTGAGCCTTGAACTCGACCGTGCATATTGCCTTGCACGGCCGTGCAGTTCATTGGACACGGCCGTGCAAATGCTGTTATACCCGAAAAGTTGTGACTTTTCAAGGGAAAAGCCACCAAACCCTTTGACTCTCCTTATATACTTTCCCTCCGAATTTCAATTCACTCATACTGTATTTCTACCCTTCCTACCCTCTAGTGAGATAGATAAACATACCCAAATCATTGGCATCTTGTTGCATCAAATCTTTCAAAGTCCAAAGTTCTAAATAGTGAGTAGTTCGTAGAGTTACCAATTTGGAGTGCTCCTATTGGTGATTATAAGTCGTTTTATCTCACGAGAAGTTTGTCATTTAAACCGTAAGCACCTGTGCGGGGCAAATACTTCTTACGGAAATTGTGCTACACAAGACTCGACTTCCTAAATTGTTATTCCCAATTTCCGTTAGTTTTTCTGTCAAGTTTTCTAGTTAAGTTCTTGAGAAGCCTACCAAAAGTCCAACAATCGTAAGAAGTATTTTGCGCTTCCTCAAGATCTTCAAGAGATGGCAAATGAGAAAGACGTCTCCTCATCCAATCAAGGGAATGTTATGCCTCCTTCTCAAGGTGACGCTACATTCAACCATGTTGCACCCGCTACTACACCATCTCACTCGGTTCATGGTAAGAAACCTCCTTCTGGTGAAACCTCAAGGGTTGCACCTCTTAATGCTCTCCCTCCGTCTCATGTGTTCGTACATGCGGAAAGACCGGGTATTCTTACCGGGATGAACTTTAAGAGGTGGCAACAGAAAATGTTGGTCTATTTGACAACATTAAAATTGGTGCAATTTCTTTGGGAATATCCACCATTGATATCCGACGAGGATGAATCCAAAGCAAAGAATGATTTGGATACATGGAATCACAGCGATTTCTTGTATCGCAATTATATTCTTAATGGCTTGGATTATGCACAATACAAGGTGTGTTGTGGCATAAAGACCGCGAGAGAACTTTGGGACTTTTTCGAGATGCACAATACTATGTGTATTGTGACTAAAAGACCGCAAGTGAACTTGGTGGAAAGAAGTACCGGAAACAAGAGAAAGAACACCGGGAAAGTGAAGAGGACCGCCAAGAAGGTTAAAGGTAGTTGTTTTAATTGCGGCAAACCCGGGCATATGGCTAGGGAATGTCGACATCCTAGAATCAACAACCAAGATGGAAACCCTCTTCAAGCCAATGTGACTGAAGATCGATATGTCCCATTGGACTTTGATCAACTTAGCCTAGGGGCATAAGATTGAATTGACCAAATGTGGTTATTGTGTTAGTAAAGGGTACCTTGTTGAAGGACTCCTTAACTTGAATTGTAAATATTTTATCCGCCTAAGTGAGAAGAATAAAATTTCAAATTTTATTTACTTGGTTTGAATTGTTCCAATTGTTATGGCGTGTTCAATTAGGTCGTGTAAATTTAAATTTACTAAGTCGACGAGTTAATTTAAAATTACTACCTAAGATGAAGTTTGATTCGCATATCAATTGTGATTTCTTTTGTAGAAATCAGTTCAAACCAGAGATAGTAAATAGATAGTTCATTACTTCTATTTATGATTGCATTTGATAATGCAAAGTTCATCTTTTGGAAAAGAAAAAGTAAAACCTTAAAGTTTTAAGTAAACAATAAGGTTTGTGATTCATCTTAATTAACAATTAAGAAATTCGTAGTGATAGAGGTGGTTAGTATGTAGTACCGTTTGAAAAATAATTGTTGGGACGCTAACACTTATTTATCAAACGAATGCTTCTTACACACTCAAATCAATTGAATAACAGAAAAAGGAAAGATAGAACTTTTTAAAGGAGATGGTGAACTCCTTATTGATAAGTTCCGTCTTATGTGGGTATGCCTAGCAAAGGTAGAAATATCTAAACCTAAAGAGGTTAAGATAGGACCCAAAACCTTGGATTACGTTTCCATTGGCAATGCGGTATTCTTCAAAACCAAAGGATTGAAGAGACCAAGGTTGAAGAGACCTCACTTGAACATAGTTATGACTTTGTTGTCAGGAGATAACATGGTTATTACAATTAAATAACTCCACATAAAGGAAAATATTAAATATGAATTAGGATATTCATAAAATGTTTGATATGTGGAGGTACACCTCAAGTGTGGGGGTACAAGCTAAATACATAAGTTCTATTGATATGAACTTCTAGTATTAACAGAAACTGTTAAACTGTTAACAGTTAAAAGAATGGATCATCATATATTTGGAAGTTATTTGATGATAAAAACTCCTAATGAATTTGAAGTATTCGTAAGTTGTTTTATAAATACCTAATCTGTGGGGGTATTTGGCTAAAGTAGAAATACTTAAGCTAGACACGTTATATTCTTTGAGAATATATTTCCTTGAAATGATAGGAAATTTATAGAAACTATGGTGGTCTTCTTAATAAGAAGAAGAACCAAGATGTAGTTGGAGGACAAAAGTTACTAATTCTTTGGTTCTAAATTCTCTAAGATGGAAAATAAATTGAAACTGTTAAATAATTGATAACAGTTAATAATGCATCCTATTCTATTTTGGAAGATGGTTGATCTTCCTATGCGAACCGTTGGGTTGAAAAAACTAGATGTGCCAAGGATGAAACCTTTAAATATTAGACTACAAAATGGTCCATCTCAAGTAGAAGATGAAGGACCTAGACGTAGTAAAAGGGCAAGAGTGGAAAAGTCTTTTGGTCCTGATTTTCTATCATTTATGTTGGAAAACGAACCAAAGAATCAATTTATGGAAAGCGTTATCTGGTCCGGATAGTTCGTTCTGGAAAGAGGCTATTAACAGTGAGACAAAATCCATAAGCTTGGGAATTGGTAGATCTCCCTCCAAGTTGCAAACCATTAGGTTGCAATTGGATTCTTAAAAAAAAAAAAAAAAAAAAGAGTATAAAGCCTATGGATCTGTTGATAAGTATAAAGCCAGGCTAGTTGTCAAAAGGACATTATGATTCATGCAAGATTATCCCAATTGACACAACAGAGCGTTCTATGTCGCACAATCGTGTTGGATCTACTTATGTATTCATATGGACTAAAACAAGCAACTAACTAGTGGCATGAGAAGTTCGATAGAACTATGTTATCAAATGGATTCAACATTAATGAATGTGACAAATGTGTCTACATTAAAGGAACATCTGAATCATTTGATACCAAAGACATGTTAAAGAAGAACTTTGACATGAAAGATATGGGATTAGCCGATGTCATATTAGAAATAAAGATTTCTAGAACATCAGAAGGAATAGTCCTATCAAAATCCCATTATCTTGAAAAAGTACTTCGAAAGTTCAAATAGATTCTTGAGAGGTGTACTCTAGTAAGGTAGAATCTTGAGAGGTAATCTACGTAAAGTAGATTCCTGAAAGGTAGACTCTAAGGAGGTCAAACCACTTAGAGATACCGAATACTTGGGAAGTCGAAACAAGCAGAGATAATAACCACTTGAAGAAACTGACCGATAGAAGAATTTGATCACTCGAAGGGACTGATCATTCTAGATAGACTCAAGGTCTAATTGTAATTGTAATCAATCACCGGAATAGTATAATCATAGTACTTGGTGTACTTGAAGATATATTTATGATTAAAGATTACAATTCCTATGTAAGTTGAATGGTCTTGGAAGATATTCCTTTGTGGAATAAGTTTGTGTCTACATAACCTAAGGCATTGTGACGACAATGAGAAATAGGAAAAGGTGTAGAACATCATGGTAAGTCTAGAAATATTCGTCGTAGACACAATACCATTAAACAGTTGATCAAGAATGGTGTTATCACTATTGATTATGTAAAGTCATGTGATAACTTAGCGGATCCGTTTACCAAAGGTATTAATCAAGATCAACTGTATAAACTGTTAAGGGGAATGGGTCTAAAACCCACAACAAAAGAACTTATAGCGGACACTCAACCTTGAGAAATGGAGATCCCAGGCCCTTGGTTCAATGAGACAACCAAGTTATAAGTTCTAGTAGAGTTACTTGGAAACAACAACTGGGTTTATTAACCTGGAGATGTTGAATACTCATTCCCAGAACATCCAAGTACAAGCACATGCAGCAGTGGTAAGGATAAGTTGAGAAAACTTTTAATGATTTCTATACCTATGGGTGGAGTAGTGCATGATACTCCTTATAGAATGAATCACCTATATAAGTGAGAGGTAATAAGGCCGCCTCTAAATGAACGCTTATGAATGAGATACGGTCCAGGGCCGAAATGGACAAAACCATGAGAATGAAAAACTATTAGAGCTATTATTATGTGAGTATTATTGTCTTGGTATACAACCTACAGTCACTGGTTCAAAGCGACTCGCTACCAAATGGCTAGTATATCCGATAATATTTCACTAGGGAAGATTCAAGGCCACAAGCTATCTATCCCGATGTAATAATAGTTCGCCGGAACTTTGGACGAAATTGCATACATGCATTAATTGTCATTCATGTGGGGGATTGTTGGAAATGGATAACGGAAAGTTAAGTTTAACTTAACGTTGATCTAGTTTCTAACGGAAGTTCGTTATGTGTTAACGGAACTAGTTACAAATGGTAATCTACATCTGTTGTAGATTATATATAACTCATTTAATGTCTCAAAACCATTTAGGGTGAATGAGAATTAATGATAAAGTCTTTTGTAACTTAACAAGAGTTAAATATTGGATCAAAGTTTGATTTGGATTGGTCCCAAAATTGGGGTGGACTTGTTGTGGCTAAAGGGCTGACAAGCAGGCTGAAGAAGTTTTTGCACGGCCGTGCACGTGTCTAGGACACGGCCGTGCACCGTGCCTTGGCTTGCCACTCGACCGTGCTGAGCCTTGAACTCGACCGTGCATATTGCCTTGCACGGCCGTGCAGTTCATTGGACACGGCCGTGCAAATGCTGTTGTACCCGAAAAGTTGTGACTTTTCAAGGGAAAAGCCACCAAACCCTTTGACTCTCCTTATATACTTTCCCTCCGAATTTCAATTCACTCATACTGTATTTCTACCCTTCCTACCCTCTAGTGAGATAGATAAACATACCCAAATCATTGGCATCTTGTTGCATCAAATCTTTCAAAGTCCAAAGTTCTAAATAGTGAGTAGTTCGTAGAGTTACCAATTTGGAGTGCTCCTATTGGTGATTATAAGTCGTTTTATCTCACGAGAAGTTTGTCATTTAAACCTTAAGCACCTGTGCGGGGCAAATACTTCTTACGGAAATTGTGCTACACAAGACTCGACTTCCTAAATTGTTATTCCCAATTTCCGTTAGTTTTTCTGTCAAGTTTTCTAGTTAAGTTCTTGAGAAGCCTACCAAAAGTCCAACAATAAATAATCTGTGTAATTAAAATATTTTCTCAGCATATAAATAGAAGTATTTTCACAATATACTTTTAAATAATATTTTTTCATTATGTATTTTCACAAAATACTTCTTTGAAATATTTATTCTAAAGTTTAAGATATATTTCTCGAAATATATCTTGTGAAAGAAAAAGAAAAAAAATAGAAATTCTTGTTAAATTTTATTAATAAATATAATAAAAGAAAATATTCAAAAGTAACGCTTACTTGGTGATTTGACTGAGATTTGCTAATGTAATTTTCATAATACAATATTTTTGATATTTGCTTCGGTGCACACAATAGTAGATAGAAATTCTCCTAAGATACAACAGTCTCAAATTTTTAATCGATTAGAAATTTCTCGGCTAGTTTGAATGAAATAGAATATTCTAAAAGAGAGATCAATAAAAGAAAACTAAGATTATATCCTTTTGTTGCTAGAAAAATTGAGCGAATGAATTGGTCAAATCACTCCTCAGTTTATAGGGATCATAGTGTCTCTTTTCGAGGAACACATCCATATAAACAAGGCTTGAAAAGTCTCATTTGTTAAGTTTGAAACTGAAAATCAGTAAAAAACTGTCAATCCTGTTAAATATTTAACTTAAACTTTCAAATCTGTTAAATTTCTAAATACCTCCGCAATGACAATTACTACAAAAGTGTCATCAATCAAAATGACCACATTAACCTTTCAATTCTTCACCAACTTCTTTTTAAAAGGAGTAAACAAAGTTAAATTTTTCAAAATCAAACCCATCTCTGTTATTTTTAAAAGGAATAAACAAAGATAAAATTTTCAAAATCAAACCTATCTCTGTTTTGGATCCAAAACCCAGTTGAGCTTATTTCTTGCAGCCTCATCCCCATGGCTCATCCAAACAACCTGACTATCACCAACTTCTTTACTCCCAACCAAACCAATCCAGGAAAGACGACGCGTTAGGCGAATGGACCGAGTAGGGCCGCCAATGAGAATGATTACCGATGGGTTTAAGTCGGTGATGGATATGAGTGAGAAGGTGTCAAAAATGCATAGTCCAGGTTTAGAACAAGGTTCAATTTTACGGTTTGTGCATCCATTAGAGATGGATATTGCAGCTCCGGTGGTGGCAGTGGCTGTGGCTGGTGAAGGAGGAGAAGAAGATCAAATGTGGGATTTAAGATAGAGGGAAAGGGGCTGAAGTGGGTCAGAATTTTCTCAATTAAGGGTAACATAAGGATAACGACGCTGTATCTAATGTTGAGTGCTTAATTTTTTGGATATATTTAGGGTTCGCTCCCGAGTTTTTAAATGAGAGAAGAGAAAGCGAGGAGAGAGAAGGGAAAGGGAAAGAAGAGAAGGTGAGGGAATTTAATAATTTTTTAAGTGCTCCGAGTTTAGAAAGGAAAAAAAAGGAAAAACATTAAATTACACCTGTACCTTAATAAAATAAAAGCAAGAGAAGAGTTATAATTTAGGGGTAACATAGGTTTAACCAAAAAATTTGTTTTATAAGATTTTCTTTTTTTCCAATTCCTCCCACTTTTGGGAGGATTGTGTGGGAGAGAAAATTTTAAAAAATTTCCTCCTTTCCACCCCCCCCCCCACTTCCTTCCTAAAAAAATCGAGAGCAACTTTAGTATGAAAAATATATTTGATCGCGCAGGAAAGCGTGCAAAGCTCAGTTCTTGTGTCCAGCAAATGATTGAGCTAGCTCCGGATCTGCACAGCACAAGAAATAAAGGGTGAAACTGCGCCGGGGGTCTTCCGGCAAGCCCCTCCGGCGTGAGAGTAAGATTATGAGCTGGAAATATGGTGCAAATACTGTGTAGTGTGTGGGTATGGAAATATGCAGTAAGGCATTACCTTTTTCCATGTTATTACTCTCTTATTTATAGTTGGAAAGGTGGTATTAGGGTTTTCACCAGAACCGTTGGATTGGATTGATGCCAGCCGTGGGATCAACTCCATCTCCTAGGTGTACACGTGTCGCGCCGGTATTGGTCCGTCTATGTAAGGACACTGCAACACCTGACATCTGATAAGTAGTTTACCTTATAGAGGAAAGTCAACCTGCACGCCTTTTGTTGTTATTATTGGTTGCATGAATGCACGTGTAACAAGGCACTGTAGCAGGTCTGACATTATCCCAAATTAGCTAATTAATCAAGCTTGTCGAGGAAGCTTAATAGAGGAGACGGCCTGGAGCTGTACGTCCACTTGGGTCGTCTCCTTGAGAGATGACTCGACGAGAGAGTGTTGGTCGTTCAGTGACGACGTTCTCTCTTGGACGAGTGCTGGTCTGCGTTGAGGGAAGACTCGTCGTTAGATGGGCCTACCTCTGCCGACGATCTCTTCTTGGAGTGTCGACGAGTTATAAGTCAAACCCTTCCTTACTGATACAATGGCTCGTCGCTTGGATGGGCTCGGTCGTTCAATGACGACGATTGCCAACCAGGGTCGGACGGGCCATGACCCAAGGCTTTGATCTGATACTTCATAGTTGGGTCCTAGGGTGGGCCTATTGGGCCCCCAGGCTCGTAGTTGTACGTTGGGCTCGGCCCATCACAGATTATTCCGTTCAGTGGCCCCCAACTCATGGTCGTCTCGACGGGCCAGGAGTTGTCGTTTTCCCTCCAAGGTATCCGTACGACCGTCAGTTTGAATTTTAAATTATGATGATGTCAGTGGTGATGACGTGGGCGGCCGTGATCCCTCCATTAATTGACACGCGTCCCGCGATGAGACATTCCTCTCGGAAGCTGTGAGGGGTATTTAATGCCCATCATTTCGCCGTTTGGGTTTCCCAGGCATAAACCCTTCATCTTCTCTAAATATAAAAACCTCCTCCCTCCTCCATTTCAAACTTTTCACGAACTCGAGCATTGAGAGCAAAGGAGCAAGAGCGATTTCCGGCGACTGGCAAGGAAGAACTCCGGCAACTGTGCGAACTTTTCCGGCGACATTGGTTGCTCTGGCTTCACCACCGTTGGACAATCCTGCAGCTTGGATCAGAAACTTCTTTGATCTCCCACCGGAGAACTCACCGGAAAATCCATCCTCGAACCCGTAAATGGTAATTTTCTTCGTCATTCTTCATTTCCTGGGTTTTTGTTTGGGGTTTTGCTCAATGGGACCCAGAACGGTGAGCTTCGAGAGGGGTGTCAAGTTTGGTTTTGGGCTGAATCAATGGGTATACAAGTGTGCCAGGGGTGTTTGGAGAGAGATTCCACTGGTTGAGTGTTCATCCATTCTGACAAAGTTTGATTTTGAAAATGAACCTCTAGGGCTTCCAGTTGGTGAGGCTCTTGGGAATTTTGAGGAAGGTGACCCAAGGGTAACGCCTTTTAGATCGATGAACGACCTCCCAAATCATATACGAACCAACTATTCCTTGTCCCGTCGTGATTCATCTAGGAACTTGGTTGTAGGGAATCTAGATTGCCGGTAGATAGGTCGTCGTCTCGAAAATGTTAGGGCCGATTCCCCTTCGTCTTTCCTTGTTTTGTAGACATGGATCACGACGGACGCCCAAATCAACCGGTTCGAGAAGTAAACGAAGCATTGAGCAGGAAATACTAGAATTGTCGACGCCTTCCACACGGGTGTACGAGTAGGAAGCAATGAACGAGACTGGGGCGGTGGCCCTCGGGGATTGGGCAATCACCAAGATCGTGGCTGCGACAAAGGGAGACGTAGACAAGCCGTTCATAGATTCCCTTCGAAGCTCGCTCGCAGTGCATGCCAACAACTACAAGCCGGGAGTATCTTAGCCGCAGGGACTATGAGCCTCGTAGACAAACTCTTCTCACCAGAAGAAGAAAGTTGCTTTCTTCTATAAGCGATTCGAGCTGGGTTGAGGTTGCCCTTAGATCCCTTTATCAACGAGTTTCTTGAAGATTCGGTTGCGTGCCGATGGAGTTGAGGCGGCAACACGGTTAGGGTTCTATCATGCTTCATCGTCGTTTGTAGATTCCTTGGCTACGAGCCATGCAACAAGGTATTCCGTCGGTATTATCGGACCAAACGATCTATGAAGAATGGGAAGTCCGTTGTAAGCGTGTCGTGTATCCGAAATGTCCAGTGGTTTGTTCCTAGATACCCAAAATAAAGTGTACGTTTGGGACAGCCACATGATCTTGGTGGAGAGCCGGTTAGGATGGCAATTTCCATGGCCTCGAGAATCGTGATTTTGTTACCGACGACCGTGTATTTCAAGCTCCGTGGGCCGACGAGCCGAAAGGAAAGATCGACGATCTGCTGAGTCATGGATGGGTGGCGTTTGAGAACATTGAGGCCTCTCACCGGAGGTACATAAGGGCCGGCATTATGAGTAAGCCGTCGAAGGGCCCCGATCCCTTAGTGAAGATAGACCTAGACCCCGTTATCCGGGTTTGGTCGCTCACGACGACTTACAGCTGGGACGACAACCGTATTAATCGCGCTGGGCCCGCCTTGACCATCCGTAAGAGCTTTGTGAAAACCTTGAGATATGCTGGGGTTGGGTTCTCAACACTCGTCTATTTATTTTGATAATATGCCTATATGTCTCGTCGTGTATGCATCGAACTTTTTCATTTTTTACTTGGCGCTTCTCTCCGAAAAGGATATCCAAATTCATCGAGAAGAAAGTTGCGAACATGAGTGAAGCAATCAGACCGCCGTGCGAACCAAGGCCGTAAAAGATAGGGCGACGTCCAATGCCATCGTGGGCCGGCAGAGAATCGTGCAAAGAGGAATGATGAGCTTCCTAAGGATCAACTGCAGGCAATTCCTCTAATTGAAAAAGAGGTCGTCGCCGGAGGCCTAAACACCGGAGGTCGTCAACTCGTGGTCGACGGGCTGGAGAAAGAGGTTGGAGCTGAATCAAGTGTTGCCGCTGCCAATGCTGAGGATCAAGTGATCGTCGTCGAGGGTGAGCACGTTAACCCTGAGGACGTAGGAAGTTCTGATTCCAACCATGAGGTCGTCGAAGGAGGGAGCCATGTCTCCAGGAAGAGGAAAAGTCACTCTGCCGGCTCTGGGAGAGAGAGAGGCAAAAGGAATAGAGCTGACAACGACCCCAAGAGTCCCTCCGACCCATCAACTCCTCAGACTGAAGCTCCTGGCTCGTCTTACGAAGTGCTTACTGCAGAAAAGGCTCGCCACGGCTACCAAGTTTGTAAGGTTCCTCGATAACTAGGGTTCCTTGCTTGGCAAGAAGTGGTCCTGCTCTTCTTCTGGGGACGGCCTTGACTAAGAGGGGTAAGGATGCTGATCTTGTAGGCCAAATGAGGAAGGCTAAGATGAGTCCGACGACCTATCACGCTCGCTTCGGGCTGATGCAGACGGAGGTAATTTAGTTGCTCTTGTTTTTTTGGTTTTTTTTATCTCGTCACTTTATACTTGGGAAAATGATAATCCTTTGATTGCAGATGACGTCGATGATTGAGGCAATGACGGCGGACTTCAAGGCTTGCTACGACGCTGAGATGAAGGAAAATGAGCAGCTGATTTTGTCCGTCGGAGCCAAGGAAGAGGCTGAGAAGAAGTTGAAGGAAGCTGAAGAGAACATCAGCCAGCTCACTGCTGCCTATGAGTCGTTGATGGCTCAGAAGAATGGGATATTGAAGGAGGTGGAGACGGCCAAAGCTGAGAAGGCCAAGCTCGTAGAAGATGGCAAGATTTTAACGACTGCCCTTCGTGCTGCAGAGGGTAAAGTGATCAAACTGACGACTGACTACGAGTGTTCTCGGAGTCAAATTGAATCGATGAGGGTTGATTATCAAGCGGCCTTGGCCGACGCAAAGTTGGACGCTGTGGAACAATTCAAAAGAGGTGGTGAATTTTCCAAGATCGTCGCTGATAAGGCTAGTTGCTTTTTCCAAGACGGAGCCAAACATTTAGCCCGGAGGATTCTTGCCGATCCGGAAACTAAGGGTCTTTTGTCTACGAGGAAGCTGGCCGACCTTTGCACCGAATTGCCGCATGACGAAGAAGCTCGTCTAGTTCATCCTTTAGTTCCCTTTAATGACAACGATTTACTTATTATAAGAGAAGACGACGAAAAGGCCGGGAGGGACGAGTGGCCGGTTCCCGTAGTAGACCCCAAGAATTTCGACGCCTATTTCAAACACTTCGTCGAGGATGGCCCAGACCCTGATGCAGCTCCGTCTAATGTTGGTTCTGACCTCCAGTGATCATTTGATTTTTATGAGATCGTTTGTAGTGTCCCAAACAATGTTGAGTTTTTGGTGGTGGTTCCAAACAATTTTCTCCAGACAATTTTTAATGTTTGTAATGTAGTTGACCTGTTTCCTCGTTGTTTAGAGGGGGTCGTACAATGTTTGTTTCATGTTTTAAGTTATTTAATGCCTTTGTTTTCTGTTTGTTAATCTGTGTTAACATAGATAGCATGTGATAACCTGTTGGACGAGTAAGTTTGAGGACAAGTGTGAGTAGTCGTCGTTTTATGATCAGAACTTGGTTCGTCCTAATATGGTCGACCTTTGTTCAAACTTGTATTTTCTCAACTTCTCAATGGCTCGTAGGAATAGTATGAAGGTCAATAGATTTTTGTTCGTAGACAAAGTTCTATAGACGAGTCATCTATACCGTTATAGCGATCGACGAAGTCTGGCTACGTCTAACCTTTATACTTGGTTAAAGTAGATGTATTCGACGAAGTCTGGCTTCGTCTAACCTTTATACTTGGTTAAAGTGCTAGAATTTGTGTAGTAGAAAAGTGACGATCTTTCATAAATAACTTTCTAGCAAACAACGAGCTACTGGGATTTATAGGTATCCCTTACAATTTCCCAAAACTTCAAATTTCACAAAATTACATAAGGAACCACAAGGTAGGTGCCCTACGGGCGCTGGATGTTGTCGACGACCTCAAAAGTAGTATTTCATTAGGTGGTTTGCGTGCCATGGATGCTTGAGACTTTCACCGTTCGGCTTTGCAAGGCGATAGGTTCCTTCTCTGACCACATTTGTGACAATGTATGGTCCTTCCCAATTGGGGGAGAGTTTGTTTTGACGGGCTTTGAGTCCCGTTGCTTCAATCTTTCTTAGTACATGGTCACCGACCTTAAAGAACCTTCTCTTCACCTTCTTGTCGTGATAAGCCTTGGTTTTCTTTTTGTAGTTCTCCATCCTTAATTGGGCATCCAATCTCCGTTCGTCTACGAGGTCCAGATCGACTTGTCGGCTGTGGATGTTCTTTTCTACCTCGTACAAAGCAACTCGGTCCGTCGGCAGCTGAAGTTCGGCGGGGGCCACGGCTCTTCGAGCCATAAGCCAAAGCAAATGGGGTTTCCCGTAGGCCCCTCGGGTGGTTGTGCGGATGCCCCTGCAGAGCCGAGGGTAGTCCGTCCAACCATCTTGTATCTCTTCCTTCCAGATTTTTGCACAAGGCAGATAAGACGAGTTTATTGGCCGCTCGCCTGCCCGCCTCGGGGGTAGGCGACGGACGACTTGGAGTGTTTGACGCCCATCCTGTTCAATTCCTGCTCGAATTTTCTTGAAAACTGTAGGCCGTTGTCTGAAACGATCACCCTTGGGATTCCGAAGCGACACCATATTGAGTCATGAATGAAGCTTAGGGCGTTGTTTTCGCAATCTTGTTCAAGGCCTCGCCTCCACCCACTTTGAAAAGTAATCAACCGCTACGATCACATATTTGACTCCTCCTCGTCGGCGGAAAAGGCCCAATCGCATCAACACCCCACATATCAAACGGCCAGCAAACCAGACGGGGTTTGCTCGGTTGTAGGCAGCTTGGGGAGGTCGGCGAAAACGTCGTGTGTCACACTTTTTCACAAATTGTTTAGCGTCTTCACGAAGGTGGGGCCGTAATATCCCATGGTTATGATTTTATCGCCCAAAGTGTACGGCCCCGTGATGGCCTCCACATTCTCCTTGATGCACTTCGAACAAAGCAATTGAACGACCTTGTCCGGATGAACGCACTTCAAAGAATGGCCGGGTAATGGATCGTCTGTAGAGCTCTCCTTCGACGACCGTAAATCTGGCCGACTTCCTCTTTACTTGTCTTGCTGAGACCTCGTCCGTTGGCAACTCCTCCCGTTCAATGAACGCCTTTAGTTCGTCGATCCAACATTTTGGGCCGTCTCCTATGCAGAGGACCTTCACCCGTTCATAAGCTGGCTGGTCCAAATAGGCCAAGTGATGGCCATGCTCGTCCTCAGGGAGTTGGTCCGTAGCTAGCTTTGAAAGTAGGTCGGCGTGCTCGTTGTTTTCTCGAGCGATTCTCTGTATGGCCCAAAATTCTAAACCTTGTATCAATTCTCCGACCAACAGGTGGTACTTCTGCAAGGTGGAATCGACGACTTGATAATCTCCTCTCACTTGGTTCACGATCAATTGAGAATCACAATAAGCTGCAATTTTTGTAGCTCCAAAACACTTTGCATATTCAATGGCTGCTACGAGTGCCTCGTACTCGGCCTGGTTGTTTGATGCTTGAAACTTGAACCTCAAAACTTCTTCAAAACTCGTCCCGCTTTCGGCTCAACAAGAACGATCCCCGCTCCGCTCGATTCTTGGTTGCCGACCCGTCTCGAAAAGATTTTCCAACATCCTACGGGCAAAACTAACTCCGCTTGCTGTTCAGCGACCTCCTTTCCCTTGTTCGCTGGCCGTGGCTTCCTTTGATCGTCGTCGATGGTGAATGACGTTTCAACCAGAAGTCTGCCAATGATTGAGCTTGCAGGGTCTTCCTCGTCCTATACTCTATATCGAACTCAGCCGCTCTCAATACTCCAGCTTGAGAAGACGACTGTAGCTTTCAGTGACGGTGCAAGATTTTGCGCAGCTGGGCATTTCAGTATATACGACGATGGGATGGGCGGAGAAGTATGCTCGTAGCTTTCGTGGCCGTAATGACGAGAGCGTAAGCGATCTTTTCCGCGTTAAAGTAACGGGTTTCAACATCTCGACAAAGCTTACGACGTAATAAACCGGCCTCGTGTTCCTCCTTCCTCCTCGACCAATACGGCGGCGACGGCCTTATCACTCGCCGAGAGATAAACGTAAAGGTCTTCCCCGCTACGGGGCTTTGGAGGAGTGGTGGGGAGCCAAGATATTCTTTCAACCGTTTGAACGATCGGGAACATTCGTCCGTCCATTTGAAGTCCTTTGCACTCCTGGAGAGCTTTAAAAACGGGAGTGATCTCTCGAAGACTTGGCAATAAAACGACCTAAGGCCGCTACTCGTCCATTTAGGCGCCGAACCTCCCGATGCTCGTAGGTTCGGCCATATCCATCAAAGCCTTGATTTTCTCAGGATTGGCTTCGATCCCCGCCGAGAGAGCATAAATCCTAAGAACTTGCCTCGCAAAGAACTCCGAAAACGCATTTAGCCGGGTTGAGGACCATGTCATTGGCTCGTAGGTTGGTGAATGTTTGTTCTAGGTCGTCGACGTGCTTCCTCTTTTTGATTTGACGACCATATCATCAACGTACGCCCGCATTGTCGCCGATCCGGTCCTTGAACACCTTATTTATCATCCTTCGGTAAGTGGCACCGGCGTTTTAAGCCCAAAAGGCATCTTCGTATAAACGTAAGTTCCCCCGCCGCCCGAAAAGCCGTTTCTGAATGTCCTCCTCACCATCTTGATTTGGTGATAGCCGAGTAGGCATCAAGAAAGCTTAGAGTAGTATGGCCGGCGCGTAATCGACGAGCTTGTCGATTCTTGGCAAGGGATAACCGTCCTTGGGACACGCCATGTTCGGATCGAAAGTCAACACACAATCTCCACTTCCCATTAGGTTTCTTCACAAGAACCACATTGGCTAACTGTGTTGTGAACCCGGCGTTCACGATGATTCCAAAGACTTAGCAATTTCTCAATCTCCGTTTATAGCCAATCTCTTTTTCGCCTGAAAAACACGACACCTCTGCTCCTTGAATTTCATAGTAGGATTCACCCCAAGCCTGTGAACTGCCACGTCTTCTCTAATGCCTTTCATATCTTCTACTCTCCAAGCGAAAACGTCGAGGTTTTGTTTGAGTAGGGAGATTATCTCTTCCCTCTCCTCAGTGCACAACTGAGACCCCAGTTTTATTTTCTGCTCGGGATAATCCGGGTGGATGACTAGTTCGAGTAGCTCGTCTGCTGGCTTCATCTCGGGGGCGTCGTCCCTAAAATCCATGGACTCAATGACGATCTCCTTAATTTTCCTTCTCGCTTCTGGTGTCAGATCCGGTACCTCGTCGTCAATCGCCTTGTCTGTGTCGGCCCCCGATTCTTGGGCGGCCAAAGGTTGTGTTTCTCAGCCTTTGTCGTTCAAGAATACTTCGGCAAAAATTTCTGGATTTTTGACGCACTTGATCGTTGAGACATTGGCGTACGAGGTCGTCGTTTCTTTGATGGATTTTGAGAGCTTCACATTGTGATTTGGGTCGTCGATTTCGATAGTCCGTTTCGCCTTTAGCACGTGCTCTAGGAATTTCCGGGGCCGTCCCCAACACACATCCGACTCCGCACGTGAAGGAAATTTAACTCGTTGATGGGGAACCGAGGCGACGATCCCCAAAGAGGATCGACCCGCCGGCCAAGGATTGCATGATAATCACCGACGACGTCGATCACTATGAAGGTTACTGGTCTTGATCGTTCTCAAGGGATGTTCTCCGATATCAACCGAGAGGCTAATTTGGCCTTTCGCATCTACCCGATGATTGGTGAATCCTCTGCACGACCTAAGTAAGGACTTAGGCGATCGTCAGTAGACCCATTCGTTGGTAGACATTGTAAAATAAGATATCCTCGTCGCTCCAAAGTATCAATCAAGATTCTCCGTGACTCACAATTATCAATGAAACCAGGTATGACTAAGGTTTGTTGACGAAGCTAACGGGTCGGGCCGGAAGCTCGTAGGAAAGAAACTTATGACGTCGTTTGGAATTTCGATTTCGGGGACGTGCGGGGCCTTCTTTAGATGGTAGATGGCGCTCTTAATCTGGTTCTTGCTCGTCTCCTCGTAGATCACCAGGACCATTCTTGGGTTCCTCCGGGGGTCGTCGTTAGCGGTCCTGGTTGTGGCCAGCCCTGACGGTCCTTCCTTATATATTCCTCCACCGCCCGTGCCGATCCATCTTTGAATGATCTTTTTCAAACTAAAACATTCCTCGGTGTCGTGCCCCTTGTCCCCGTGGTATTCACAATACTTGTTCATGTTCTTCTTTCCCTTCCCGTTAGTGGTTCATCTTCTGGCCGGGCCGAAATCAACGTTGCTCAAAATTTCGCTCCGGAAACGGTAAGTGGAGTGTACGACTCCGGAACTTTTTCCGCTTTCACTTTGTTCTTTCCGTTTTCTCCGCCCTTATCCTTTTTGGACGTCGTCGCTCCACCTCGTCCACGTACTTTCCTTCTCTTTGTAACTTTCTTTCTTCGGCCTCGGCGACGGCGTACGCCTTGGCATAGAGGTCTTTGCGAGACTTTGCCGGGTGGACTTGGAGCTCGTAGTCCAGGGTAGAGGAAAGGACGCCATGTCTGAAGCAATTTATTATTTCTCTATCGGTTAGATCCTCATCAATTTGATCCACCAATTTCTTAAACCTCTTGAAGTAGTTCATCGAGCTTTCGCAGTTCCTCGGGATATGTTGCCGAGGTCGCTGATCGTCTTACGACGCTCTCCCGCCGTAGCAAACCTTCCTAAAAACTTCTTCCTCATCTGTTTCCAAGATTCAATACTCCCTTTCGGTAGGCCTCTAAACCACCTCAAAGCAGCGTCGACCAACGTGCTCGTGAGGGCCTTGCACATGACGTCGTCGTGGCCGTGCTTTGCCACCACGTACATCTCGTGCCTCAAGGTGTAGTATGTGGTCCACGGCACCGGTAGAGCCGTCGTATTGCTTAAGGTCGGGTAGTTTAAAGCCCGGTTCCGGGGTCCAGCTTTCCAACATCCAGGAGCAAGGGATTCATAGTGCCGCCGTCGTCATCGTAGTCGTCGCCGTCCACTTTATTCCTTTTGTTCCTCAACTCTTCCACTTGACGCTTCAACCTCAAAAATTCTCTCATGTCTACCTCTCCGCCGGCCACTGGGGATCCTATCTTGACGGGGCCCCTGCAGCAGATTAGACCGTTGCCTCTCGGTGGGGGCAGCCGTCGTGAGATGGATCGTCCCCTATAGGCCGGGAGGTGGAGACGACCTATAAGATCCGGAAACCTCTCGTTCATGACGTGAGATCGAGTTCTTTTCTCTCCTGGCTCCTGCGCCCGTTCATTTCTTAACGACGGAGTCTCAGAGACGACCCCTGACGACTTGATTCCTGGGATAGCTTCAAGATTTTCGACGACGAGCTCCTCGCGAGGCTCCGCTACCTCGCCCGTCGCCGCCGTGATCGGGCTCCTTGGCTCCGTCTCTTCATTGATGTGTTCCCTTAGGTCAAGCCGGGGCACAACTCGCTCGTTTCCAA